>BSBM01000961.1:5217500-5712500 GCA_027924585.1 Larix kaempferi | reverse complement strand
AACATTGGATTTGGTCTGACGGTTTTGCAAGGCAATTCAAAAATGTTCGTGTCTTCCAATGGTTGTGTATGCTCCACAAAAGGCACAAGGTGCCACATATTTGGAACTATTTTGAGACCGGACATGGAAAAGGTGAACATGATGGAGCAAGTGCGTGCACAAAGACTGCATTACGCAGGCAAGAAATGAAGTTCACAAATGTATCACTCATCCGAGATGCAAAAACCATCGTTGAATGGTGTGCTTCAGTCATGGGGGAGGGAGAAAGAAGGCAGGAAGATCACTCAACCAGGAAAGCACATGTACATAGATATTTTTGGGAGGTGGTGGATGTAGATCGATCACAGTTATATGAGTGCAAGACCATCCAAGGAACTCGTGCATTCCATTTAGTTAGAACATCAGACAATGCTATACTTGAAATGTGGACAAGGAAACTATCATGTTTTTGTTCTCCATGCAGTAGTGGTGAATGGGATGAATGTGAATCCATGGATTGGGTTGCTAGCTGGGACCATGTATCACTCCCCATTGGTCGACGGATAGCTACAAAATTATCCCGGTTGGAGGAGGACCAATCAAGTATTTCACTAGACTATGACCACATATCAGATCTCGTACAACTAGGTTCGATTAATATTTTTATATTTTTGACAACTAGTTGTGTCTAATTAGCTGTGTATATTTTTTATATTTTTGACAGCTAGTTGTGTCTAATTAGTTGACTGAAATGTTGGAACTATATTTTCTCCAGGGCACATATACGCAGTGGTTTCCCCGAGACGCAATGCATGGCGCCCTAACTATTGGCTGGCCCGTTGCTTAGAGGGGAAGCAAACCCTAAATGTCCCATTACGGGACTCTGAGGCCAATGATTTTTCGATTGGGTGGATGGTTATAAAGGGAGAATATTTAAACCAGGTTTCCCACTCAGCAAATAGAAAAGGGTATACATATGAAGATTATAGACCAGATGAGATTGTATACCATTATACAAACTTAGTTATTGGCACAAACCTCCAGCTGCAAACAATGCCAAGGAATAACTCATCAAAGGAACGATACTTATTTCCTTATTCCGAGCACAAGAGGTTAAAAGAAACCATTAGTATTCGAGGTGATCCTGATGGTATAGTCGAATGACCATAGGTAGGTAATCTGGTATGTGGTTTGCATGTTTTATTGTGTACTATGTTATACATATGTGGTGTACATGTATGCTATGATTTTGTTTAGTGGTCTCATTGAGTATTGACATTAATATTTTGACTATTGCAGCCATACATTGATAGCTTGATAGATTGATAAATTGCATAGACTTTGTACAACTTAATAAATTGCACAAGTTTCGTCATGGATTTGTTTTCTTTGTTTTTTTCTCCCATCTAAGTAAACCATAATATCTGCATCCTCATGCCCATTTTCATGCTCACTAGCACCATCACCATCTTCATGCTCATTATCACTATCCCCGTGGTCATTATCGCAATCACCATGCCACCATGAACACCACCACCGTGCTCTTCCTACCCTTGTTGTCACCATCACCATCCCATTTTTTACCATAAGATTCTCATGTTGGTCTATCCAAAAATTACAACATTCAATTTTGTTGCCTGGTTTGGTTATTATGCCCAAGGATGAATTTTCCATCTCTTCTTTTGACACTTGACCTAAATGAAATTGGAGGCATGAAATGAAAATTGTGCATTGAAAGGACATGCCATTAGTTGCAATACATCTATTCCATAACGAAATGAAAATTGTGCATTGAATTAATGCCTAGCTCTGCTGACGTTTAGTAAGATTTTGTTGCTTTAACAAGAGTGTTGGCATAGCTTTAGAAGGGAAACGCTAGCCATAAGTCCCCAGTCGATGATTTTGCAAAGTTGACCCCCAAGTGCAAAACTGCACACTCCCTTACTGAGCAAAACCCTAGTTTCCAAAATTGACCTACAAGACGACACCTAGGCCATGGGGCCAAAGGAGAGGGGCACCCTTAGCACTATCTTGATGTCCTGAATCCAATGGAGTCGACGTTTTTTCGATCCGAGCCACGATTGTCATTCTATGGCTCATTCCATCTCGCATCCAAAAGGCCTTCGGGGACACTAGTTGGATACCTACCGAGGCCATAGAATTCCAACCGTGCAACAAAACTGGGTTCTGAGGAGTCCTACAAGTGTGTTTAGGAAGGTTCCATCTGGGAATGCTATCCATAAGTCCCCGGTCGATGAATTTTCAAAGTTGACCCCCATGTGCAAAACTGCACACTCCCTTACTGAGCAAAACATTAGTTTCCAAAATGGACCTACAAGATGACACCTGGGCCATGGGACCAGAGGAGAGGGGCACCCCTAGCACTATCTCGATGTCCTAAATCCAACAGAGTCGATGGTTTGTCGATCTGATCCACGATCGTCATTCTATGGCTTGTTCCATCTCGCATCCAAAAGGCCCTCAGGGACACCAGTTGGATACCTACCGGGGCCATAGAATTCCAAACATGTAACAAAACCGAGTTATAGGGAGTCCTGCAAGTGTGTCTAGGAAGGTTCCAGCAAGGAACTCTATCCATAAGTCCTCAGTCAATGATTTTGCAAAGTTGACCCCCATGTGCAAAACTGCACACTCCCCTACTGAGCAAAACCCTAGTTTCCAAAATGGACCTAAAATTTGAAACCTGGGCCATGGGATTGGAGGAGAGGGGCACCCCTAGCACTATCTCGATGTCCTGAATCCAATGGATTTGACGGTTTGTCAATCCGAGCCATTGTTGTCAGTCTATGGCTTGTTCCATCTTGCATCCAAAAGGCCTTCAGGGACACCAGTTGGATACCTACTGGGGCCATAGAATTCCAGTTGTGCAACAAAATCGGGTTTCGGTGAGTCCTGCAATTGTGTCTAGGAAGGTTCCAGCTGGGAACACTAGCCATAAGGCCCCGGTTGATGATTTTGCAAAATTGACCCCCATGTGCAAAACTGCACACTCCCTTAATGAGCAAAACCCTAGTTTCCAAAATTGACCTACAAGATTACACCTGGGCCATGGGACCGGAGGAGAGGGGAACCCCTAGCACTATCTCGATGTCTTGAATCCAACGGAGTTGACGGTTTGTTGATCCGAGCCACGGTCGTCATTCTATGGCTCGTTCCATCTTGCATCCAAAGGCCTTCAGGGACACCAGTTGGATACCTACCGAGGCCATAGAATTCCAACCGTGCAACAAAACCGGGTTCCGGGGAGTCCTACAAGTGTGTCTAGGAAAGTTCCAACTGGGAACGCTAGCTACAAGTCCCCGATCGATGATTTTGCAAATTTGACCCCCATGTGCAAAAATTGCACACTCCCTTACTAAGCAAAACCCTAGTTTCCAAAATAAAATAAAGATTAAATGACTCAATTAGTATCGTAGATTAACAAGCAACTATTGCATTAGATAGCTTCATTTAGTGATGGGCCTAATTTGATTGCCATATAATTAGATAGCTTCATTTAGTCACGGGCCTAATTTGACTGCCATAGAGTAACCATCAATGACAGCATTAGATAGCTTCATTGTCTCCATTAAAATTCAATTGGACATGACATGAATGATTTAAATTCAACACTTTAGCTAGCTTCATTTCATTCAGTGATGGGCCTAATTTGATGGGAGCATGGGAACCCGGACTCCATTAAAATTCAATTGGACCCATTAAAATTCAATTGGACGTGACATGAATGATTAAAATTAAACTCTAGAAGCATAAGTAAGCCACTTGGATGATGGTTGGACATCTGGTAAGTTGATGCTTTAAATGATGAAATCTTTCCTTTATGGCATTATAGGGATGCTTACCCTGCATTTAACGGCGGGATTAATTAGTTAATGGCTTCCATGTTTAGAGCATAGAGAAAAACCTTGTCACATTACAAAATCCTTGCAACATCATACAAATTAGTAGGGGAGGTTGCCAATATGATCTCAATTTATGAGAAGCTTCCACGTAGCAATAATTTATACTCTGTATAAAGTGAATATTATTACTTGTTTTAAAATTTGTTTCTCTCCCTTAATGTCGTTTTGTAGATCTATGCTGGCTATTGTTTGGAGGGATTTATCCCGCCCAATTCCGCGGCCATTTTCCTTTAGATTGTGTGAAAAAATACAACATTTTTTGCCCTCAACCTAGATCACTTTACCTCTTCCTAGTTCAAAGTCGCTCATGCTCCTCTGTTTAAAATCACATAAATTTTGGACAGAGATATCAATGATGTGCAAGCAGGCTCGACCAACTAGCTGGTCCGGGTCCTAAAAAGACCAAAATACTCCACTCAACCCAATTAAATGAATTTGAGGAATAATACCCCTGTGACTCTATCGAGTTAGTTTCGACAGTTAAAAAATCCAGGTGGGTAGGCCATAAAAGGTTGATTGATCTCTAGTCCACCTATAAAGTTGAATCAGATGGTTCTTAACCAGAATCAAAATACGCACTGGTTCTAAAACCAAAGTAAGCAGTTTAAGTATAACTCTTACTTGCATCAGATTGTCCAGTGACCATAATTCCTGTCAGACTAAGTGGCAAGTGTAGACCAGACTGAGAGAACCTAACATAAACTCCAAGAGAAAAAGGTGAAGAGGGGGAACTTGTTTGTATTTGCATGGCTGGGAATTTTTCTTTGATATTAGCTTTTTTTTTTTTTTTTTGAAGGGCAGCTTGAGTTCCTAGTAATGTTTATCATTTTGTTTTCAAACAGAAACCACCCATGGAGAGTGGAGATGCTACACTAGCTGAATGTCGTATTTGTCAGGAAGAGGAAAACAAAGGAAATATGGAGAATCCCTGTGCATGTTCTGGCACCTTGAAGCTACGAGTTTACGGTTTAGGGGACAGATAAGAATGAAAGGTTTATCTTTATTAAGTGTTTATCTTTATCTTTATTTTATTTTGGAAACTAGGGTTTTGCTAAGCAAGGGAGTGTGCATTTTTTGCACATGGGGGTCAAATTTTCAAAATCATTGACCGGGGACTTATGGCTAGCGTTTCCAGCTGGAACCTTCCTAGACACACTTGCAGGACTCCCTGGAACTCGGTTTTGTTGCACAGTTGGAATTCTATGGCCCGGTAGGTATCTAACTGGTGTCCCTGAAGGCCTTTTGGATGCGAGATGGAACAAGCCATAGAATTACGATCGTGGCTCGGATCGACAAACCATTGGATTCAGGACATCGAGATAGTGCTAAGGGTTCCCCTCTCCTCCGGACCCATGGCCCAGTTGTCATCTTGTAGGTCAATTTTGGAAACTAGGGTTTTGCTCAGTAAGGGAGTGTGCAGTTTTGCACATGGGGGTCAACTTTGCAAAATCATCGACCGCAAACTTATGGCTAGCATTCCCAGTTGGAACCTTCCTAGACACACTTGCAGGACTCCCCGGAACCCGGTTTTGTTGCACGGTTGGAAATCTATGGCCTCGGTAGGTATCCAACTGGTGTCCCTGAAGGCCTTTTGGATGCGAGATGGAACGAGCCATAGAATGACGACCATGGCTCGGATCAACAAACCGTTGACTCCGTTGGATTCAGGACATCGAAATAGTGCTAGGGGTGCCCCTCTCCTCCATTCCCATGGCCCAGGTGTCATCTTGTAGGTAAATTTTGGAAACTAGGGTTTTGCTCAGTAAGGGAGTGTGCAGTTTTGCACATGGGCGTCAACTTTGCAAAATCATCGACCAGGGACTTATGGCTAGCGTTCCTATCTGGAAACTTCCTAGACACACTTGCAAGACTCCCCGGAACCCAGTTTTGTTGCACGCTTGGAATTCTATGGCCCCGGTAGGTATCCAACTAGTGTCTATGAAGGCCTTTTGTATGCGAGATGGAATGAGCCTTAGAATGACGATCGTAGCTTGGATCGACAAACCATCGACTCTGTTGGATTCAGGACATCGACTCTGTAGCTTGGAGGGATACATGCACATTGACAGGCCATTTGAGGGCCGACTACTTTGCCATATTTTGTATTACAAACATTCGACTATCAATGCATGATACAATATATTCCATATTTTCTCTTGAGTTTCCACTTGTGCTTGTGATGATTTATCTCTTCCACAAATTGATAAATTATGCTATTGAAATTTATATAATTACATTTTAAGCAATATTCATTCTCTTACATTTATTGCATTGATCAAGTAACATCTCACCATTGTGTTATGAAAACATTATCTTAATGGAAAAAACTAATAATATCTTTCAACAGTTCAATGAACTTAGCACATGCATGCTAATTTGATATCTAATTTAAAATTGTGTTTTTTGTCAACTCCAAGGGTTCATACCCATTGATCAGGATTATGGTTGCAAGGAAAATATGTTGCAAGGAAAAAACAAAAGTTAACAAAATAAGTCAAAATCTGTTTGAATAACCTCTGTCATAATAGTAACATGCTACGCATATCATCAATGTAATCCTATGACATTTTCATAAACTAAGAGGAAGTCTAATAGATGCTACACATTTCGTCAATGCTATCGTATTTCATCAAACGATACGTACATGAGCATCTATGCAGTTCGGTTGAAGTGTGCCTACTCTAGCATGCTAAAAAAAATGGCAAAGTATCAAGTACAATGGCAAGGAATGCATAACTGAAGTGTAATAAAATTCATTGGGCCTTCATGTACATATGGTCAAATATATGTAACAAATATACCCTAGTTTGTAACACCCTAGTTTGTTCCAATATGCTAACCAATAGCTGGTCATGAATTCACTCTCATAAAATCGTTGAAGATATAAACCCTATCCTTACTAAACCCTAGTATGTAAGACCCTCGTTTGTGCTTTACCTCTTTCATATGTCCATTTTCCACTTGTCATAATGCAAAAGTAATCATACAGAATCCACGGGAAATGAAATACCTAACTAGTTTAATGATATTCCTTGATAATGTTGTTTTGATGAAGGAAAGTAAGATGTTCATGGTCCTATGTTTGTAAAAAGGATGGATTATCCTCATATGAAAATGTATTTAAAATTGAATTATCCACTAGGTTTTCCCTCTTTCCTCACTTATTTTATTTAGATTGATTATACGGGGTGACCTTTGGTCTTAGTCACCAGGGCCCTATTTTTTAGATTTCAGTTATTATCTCATAGTATAGCTTGCGGGGGGGTGTTGGAATATTCATACCATCATTTTTATATTTTGCATGCATGCATGAAAATCTGCATGCCACTGCATGCATCTAGTCATCATCCTGGTGGTCTCCCCAGCACCTAGAGCTTGCTTCTAGCTCTCCAGATCCTGTCTACAACCCCCAATTGGCCTCCTACCTACCTAATGCACCCTTCTTGACTGTTGTGCATGGGAAGTGAGCCTTTCTCACCTACCACTGTCAATTAGAGCGCCTTTACTCACCTACCTTTAGTTATCACTCAGTTAGGGCGCCTTATCTCACCTACCGGGAGTTATCATTCAGTTAGTGCATTGATCGAGTAGTTCTTCCACTGATTGCTCATGCTAACTACTTGTAGCTTCTAGTTAGCTAGTTCTGGACTTCCACTTGACTATTTGATAGCCTCATGTGCCCCTCTTGGAGTCTCCATTCCCTGATTTATGCCTAGATGGTTCTGTTAGATTCAGTCAGACACACTTGACTGACTATTACCATTTATGACGGATACTATTGACTGGATGATGTCTCCATTGTTATCCAAGCTAGACTTTGAGTTAGACAGCCTCATGCACCCACCTTGGAGTCTTCATTCCCTGATTTATGGCTAGATGGTTCTGTTAGACTCAGTTGGTCACACTTGACTGAATCTTACCATTTATGACAGATACTACCGACTGGATGATGTCTCCATAGTTATTCATGCTAGACTTTGAGCTTAGATTTGAATGCCCTACTTAGCTAATTTGAATCCTATATAATGTCTCATCATTGATCATTGTAACACATTCTCTACATTCATTATTCATTGTATGATATTGACATTGTCCATTATTCTGTGTTTATGAGTGATTATTGAATGCATGCTTCTTCTTCTTTGCAAATAATCTTGAGAGTTAGATTGTGAGTTTGTTACAGTTGCTAGATCCCTACAAATTATCACACTTGTTCCTCATGTCCTTGCTGCATAATTATCAAACCTTTCACATTTTCATTGGATTTCGTCTTCAAGTGTGCCATCATAAGCTTTCGCCATCTGCTGGTGATGTCGTATCACAGTAGTCATGTGCTGAGTGGGTTCCCACGTGCAAAACGTCGACGAGCATCCACTTTTTCCATGCTTCCACTACTACGTGCTAACCGTTGATGAGCATTCATTCTCATCATGCTTCCACTTTTGTGTCATTATTGCTTCTTCTTTTTTTTGAATATTGCGCTTATCTGATTAGCGACAGGGCCAGCTCTGCCGCGTTGATGCTTCGCACTATGTTTTTTTTTCCCACTTCTTGTATTGGTCTTCTTTCGTTGATCCCTTCTAATTTCTCTTGGTCGTTGTTGTGTACTTATCGAACTCATCTTCCACTAGTTCTAGAATTCCTGTGTCCAGCATTCTCTCAAGTTCAGCTTGCACCCTCTCCTTATACCTCAGGTTCGACCTGTAGGGCTGCTGCTTGACTGGGCTCGCATCGGGTTTCAAGGGTATTTTCATTTCGCCTAAGTCCCCAAAAATTCCTTTCATCTCTGAGAATTTCATTGAGAAAAAATCCTGAAACTCATGCAACAGATCGGTCATCTTGGTAATGGTCGAGCCATCCCAATAATCTCCAATACTCGCGAACTTCGGATTCTCCTCCGACCCAATGTTTACTTTCTTAATTTTCAAAGCTTGCTAAAATTTGTCGGAAGGCACTTCTGGTGCCTCGACACTGCGACTTCCTTCTGACTTTGGTATAGACGTAGCCCTCGGGTCGTCCTCATCATCTGGTTCTCCTTTGATGTTGTAGCTCTCCATCAGCATTTCCGGTGTCACAGTCCACCGAAGTCCCATTGGTTTCTCTGTCGGGAATGCTTCAAATACCTTCTCCTGGATCGCCTGTAATGCGCTATGGATGAAGGGGTTTCATCAGAGAAACTGAACGTTTGGCTAAAGCCAATATTTAGTTGTTCCTAAGAGGTTGTTCCACGTCGCAGTTCTGCTGCGATATACCAACTTCACGGTATTTCAAATGTTCCTTTGGATCTCCCCTGCCATCATACTTCCTTCCATTGTATCCTACAGTTTCTACGAACCTAACCTCCATTAGGTGTCGACATAGTGTCCATTTTGTTATACTTGACTTGTGCGCTGCCCACCATCGCATTGGTGTAGCCTTCAAGGCTTCCTCCAAGGCCAATAGACGTTGTGGTTCCACCACTTTTTCTTCGAACTCGGTGAGGAATGTAGCCATGTTGGGAAATCCCTCGTATGTTGGCAGTGCGCACTCCTCTATGGCTACCCATCGCAGCGATTGTGTGATCCGTGCACACCTACTAAACGACACTTCATGTAGTCGATTCTGCCAATTTTCAATCGCCTCATCTGAATCTGACGACGTCGAACTGACACTACGCCATCCCAACTCTTCATCTGCGGTAATATTAATGTAATCTTCAGATATATTGTATAGAATGTCCCATCCCTGTTAGGAACCCATGTCTTTACTTTATTAGTGTATTGTTGTTGGACGCATATGCTTTGTAATTCGTCCCGTAGTATTTGTTGATCCATAGTTTGTGTTATTGTTGTTTGGCGCATATGCTTGGTAAGTCGCCCGTAGTATTGTTGATCCATAGTTTGTATTGGCCCATGGTTTTGACCCATAGTATTGGTGCCTAGACTTAGTATATAAGTGAATGTTGAGGCCTCTGAAGGCACCGTGAAGTTATTTGTATTGATCTTGCTCAAAGGAGATTGCCCCCTCGAAGTGGCCTGCGATCAATATAAAAGTGATTCTGAGTTTTGTTATTTCTGCTATCGCGTGTATTCCCATTAATTATTGTTGCAGGTTCTTCACATCTGGTATCAGAGCACTTTCTTGGGCACGTTGGGTGGAATTTTTGCCAAAAAAAAAAAATCGCATCTGTTGCAAGTTCGGAACTGGGAATAATCCCTATCCGCTTAACTGTGGGAAGTACTGGTGAGCTCCCAATATGGATTCCTAATAAGGGCAGCTATACTAAGAACCTACTTTAAATGTCAACCCGGGGGATGTACAAACTTTAGAGGTGCAGGCACTATCTGTGCTCTTATAGGATAATCTTTGTCACAGTTGGATGTCGGTATCTATGTCCTAAGGGTTGCCTACTAAATATGTAAAACTGGTTATGCTATGGAATTAAATACTGGAAAGCAATAAATCTATTTAAAAGAATTAAAGTGCTGAAAGCAGTAAATCTGTTTTAAGAATTAAATATTGGAAAGCAATAAATCTATTTAAAAGAATTAAAGTGTTGAAAGCAGTAAATATGTTTTAAGAAATAAAGATGCCAAAAGAAGTAAATCTATTTTAAATAATTTAAAATGCTGAGAGTGAAAGAGATAACAGAGCTATTCTACTATTGGGGAAACAAAGATTGTAACTCCTTTCTGTGCATAAAAATGGAGTCCTGATCTAAATCGTTTTAAACACCAAAGCTAAAAATTAAAGTGTGATCATTTCATGATATCCATCTATTACTAAGGAGTCAAAGAGATTAATCACGATGAGAAACAGTCATAAACCTCAGATCTAAACCATGATATTGAAAGCAAAGCTGATACACATGTAATCGTTGGTTAAAATATGCGTTGAAAGAAAGCACCTACAGGACTACTGAAACTGTTTTGCTGTACTACAGAATGTATTATAAATTACTACAGAAATAAGAAATCATTCAAGTGCTTCCATATGCAATATAACTATTCATCAATGTAAAACGCATAATTGGAAAAATACATGCAAATAGAAATCTCCTGACTTAAGTGCTGAAGGGGCCCTCTCCAACCCATACTCAAGAGAGAATAAAACTTATAAACGCTGGCTGGAATTAATCATCAATCTCTTATTAAAATATAAAATCCATGTCAAAACAGAGGTCTGTACTTCGCAGTATCTCAATAGTGCAGAAAACTTAAAACAATGTTTCTCCAAAATAACAGTAGGGGCCTCTCGCTACCCGAGAGGTCCATATTTATATGATTTAATGTTGATCTAATCTAATTGTCAAAATGCCAATTCTTCTTGAACTCGAGTGCGTTCCCTATAAGTCAGGAATAGGGTGCCGAGCTTGGTGATCCCTCAGTCTTCTACGCGTTCATCCTTTAATGCCCTGAACCTACTCAATCATGCTTGGTTTCCACAGAATTAGTTCATTGAAATATGCATTTTAACATACAAGAATAATCATCAAAACAATTTCATTAAATAATTAAAGTAAAACATTTTTCCCACAATTGAGTGTGTTTCTTTGCCATTACTTGAGCTTGACTATGGGAAAAAGGGTTATCAAATACCTAAAAATTGGACTCATCATTCTCTCCCCTACTTGAAGGATTCACCCATCCTTGGGTGACTTATTCAATTTGTCGATGACATCCCTGATATCCCATGCTACCACCCTAGGTATCCCTACCTGCCTGTGATATCCAAAATGATGATCCTCCCTGGCCCATGCCCTCCTCTCTTCCTCTTCATTAATCTGTCCCTTGATGAATGGGGAAAGAAAGAATGGGGGATTCAGCCTCATCCCTATCCATATGAGTTGATTTCTTGCCATAGATTCCTTGTAGAGTGTGGTTTTGAAAAGAGCATCATTAGTGGAGTTCTTTTCCCTTCAGATCGTTTGCCACTCTGCTCCACCTTTCCCCGATGCACTCATGAACTTCCTTCTGTGTGCTTCGGAGTGTAATGTCAAAATGAGTCACAGCCTCCTGTTGTTTTGCAAGGAGAATGGGTATTAGTTCCTCGTCCTGGGTCAGGATCCTGTGATTATAGATTATCCCTTCAGGGTGAGTTGGATCTAGTATGATCATTAATGGGGTTTCCCATTTGGATGCGACATAGAGATGGTAGTCCTGTGCTCGCTCAGTTTCATGGTTCATCCACGAACATAATGCCCTCAACTAGAAATCGCCCACATATGGGTTTGGCGACCAGTTGGGCAAGCCAGAAACTATGAAATTATGCAAGAAGAATTCACTCAACTGGTCCTTTTCTAGCTCTGTGGAGTTCAAACATGCATCCATAAACTCTCTGGGAGTGCTTACCTCTATGGGGAGCCCTTGCTCCAACCTTTGGAGTTGGAATTTGCCTCATTTCTCCTCCATATAAACTGCATATACTGTCGACAGTGTTCTGAGGTCCCGCAGTCTATCATATATGCCGATGGTAGTGGCCAAAACATCCTTTAATTTGGTAATCTCCCGGTCTTTCCTTGCTAATTCGTTTTGTACCTCGGCCAACTTTTCTTGCAGCACTGAATTCTTTTGCTCAGCCAGCCGCAACTCTTCTGCATGATGCATCTTCAAGATTTGTGTCTTCTCGGCTGAGAATGGGGGAGGTGTGGGCTGGCTTCTTAACATTGCCAACTCATTTCTGAGCCTTTCCAATTCTGCTCGTGCTTCAACGAGCTGGGAAATGACCTCGGGGTTTTCCTTACGTTCTGGAGGGTTTTCCTGGAAGTTTCCTTGCCCTTGTAAGCTCTACTCTTCTTCTTTATCCATTTCTTCTTCTGTATCCTGTTCTTCTTCATCATTCTTTTTCTCTTCTTCATCCTCTTCTTCTTTTTCTTCTTCATCCTCTTCTTTATCTATAGTGGGATCCTTCTGATCTATAAAAGGATCAATGTCATCATCAGACACATTGGTAACCAGGGGGCTGGGTTCCCTTTCTTTCTCCTTGGAGACTCAAATTTTAGATACCTACGTGAATCTCTTGCTACGCCTCTTCAACCCCTGACTACTGGTAGGAATACTTGGGTCTGACTTGGGGGAGTCCTCTTTTGAGTGCTTTATCTTTACCAAGGTGTCAGCCACATTGTCCAAGTCAATTTTTCTTTTTGCCCCTGATACAAAGGTGGTCTTACTTTTTTATTCTGGTGGCAAGGGAGTAGTCTTCATTCTCTGAACATCCTCAGCAGATACCACGATGAACTCCTCCCAAGAGAGCTCTGGAATATGTGCTTTTAGTTCCTCACCAACTATTAGCTTGATCAACCCATGATGGGCCAAAGCATTGTCTTTTAATTTAGCCACCTTCCTACTCATCTCTGCTAGGGATTGGAGCAGGTAAAATGGAATGCTAATATTATTGTTTGATGAAATGTGGCTTCTGTGTCTGAGAAGTTCCAAAATATGAAAATGGAAAATGGGAACATAGCTTAATCTTCCAATGCATGTAATGTACCTCTGGACAATTGCAGCCATTTCATCCCATGGTGCTGGCATGGAGGGTCTTTTAACTCCATTTTTGTATTCATCATAAACTTCACCTTGCTCAAAGAATGTTGCTTTTGCTGTGTGGTTTGCCTCCTGATCCTTGCTACTCCAATGCAGGCCCATTGGAAGACCAGTGTATTTGGCAATCATGTCCTCATCCAATTTTATGCGCAACCCTTTTACTTGGGTGACTTATTGCTCATATTTGATATGTTTGAGGTTTCTTGCGAATTCCTGAGCTACCCCTGTATCGTATCCTCTCAGTCCAAGGATAAATGGCATCCAGCCTGAATTGCGAATGATCTGTAGGACTCTTGGGCTTTGATAAATGGCACTGTGATCTTCCGGTTCACTTTTCTTAAAACCCTTCGTCATTTTTAGAATCTTCTTTATAATCAGACAAAAACCAGAACTTTGGAATGTGGTTTATACCTTCAACTGCTCGAGGCTCTGCTTACGGGCTATAGGATTGCAATGTTGGATGAGTGAGCACACTAGCTTTGGTCTGTTTCTTCTCGAGAATTCCAAGCGGTTCCTTATATGAAAAACCGTGGAATATTATGCAGCCTTACTTGCCGTCTCTCCGCACCTATTCTTTCCATCATTGCTGTACTTGCCTCTTTTAATCCTCTTTTTTCAATGATCGGTCTCTATACTCCCATGATCGATCTTTGTACTTCATATGGTGAAGGTTGCGATCATGATTCGTTTAGCGTGATGGGACTTAGGTAGCGATCATGAGTTATTAAGGCGATTCGACCATGCTGCCAATTTAAAATAGAAGCTGTCCTCAGCTGACTAGAAACGAGTGTATTGTGGGATAATGTTTTACCTTAAGAATAAAATAAAATCATTTTAGAGATTACCTTGGTATGTATGCGTACCTGCATTGATGATTTGGTGCATTTTTTATGCATGGCGGATTCCGTAGTAGATTTGGCGGTGTCTATAGTTGATTTCTGCATGTCAGTAGTTACGTGTGCAGGCTGCTTTTTCCCTTTGTGCCCATTTGAATTTGCTGAAGTGTCTTGTTTTGAAAATTGTGCCAGCTTGTTGCTACGTCTGATGTGATGATGCTTCGTATTTGGGTGATCGCATGGCTGTATGTGACAAGCTCTCTTGAATAACTTGCAGGCTCACGTGAGTAGGTTGAAAAAGAATGGAATGGCGTGTTTGAAGAATTCTGTTGTAGTTGATGACTGATTGCTGAATGTAGACGTTGCTGGCTTGCTTGAGTGCTGATCTGTAATGTATCTGGCTCGCTTGGATTAATTTCAGGCTCACTTGAATAAATAGCAGCCTCGCTTGAATTGAATTGCAGTCTCTCTTGAATGTATATCCAGCTCACTGGATTTTGGTTGATATTTTTCTTTGCTATAGAAATGCTGGATCTTTCATAGGGATATTTGTGGCCCTGTAATTTTCTGTCACTTTTTATGAATTTTTCATTCTTTTTTCATCATTTTTCTCTCTCTTTCTTTTTTTTTATTGCAAATGAGTTGGATTTCACTGATTTCCCGCTTCCTATATCAGCATCATTTGTTGCTAGTAGAGCACCTGTGTAAATTCTTCTTTTGATTGCGGTTTCTTGTACAATTTTAGGCGATGCCCATTGACTATCATGGGGAACTCTTCTTCATCAATTGTAATAATTTTCACAGCAAAAATTTTCTGTGTAATGTAAGGTCCAAGCCATCTAGTGGTTAGCTTTCCTTTGAATGTGTGAAATCTGGAGTTGTAGAGTAGTGCCCAATCACCTTAGTTGAACTTTTTATCCTTCAGATGTTGGTCATGCCATTTCTTTCTTTGTTGTTGGATGATTTCAGTATGTGTAAGTGCTTGTTGGTGGTGTTCATCCAGCTGATTTAGCTGTAGCATGCGCTCTTTTTGAATTTCTGATAGGTCCATATGTAAATCTGCTGCAATTCTTAATGTCTTTATTTCAAATTCAATTGGCAGCATGACCTTTTTGTTAGAAAAACAGGATCGCAGAGCAATAACAATAAACAGAAATGCAAATATAATCACACATACACATTACAAGAGAGACACGGATATATCGTGGTTCACCCAACTTGGGCTACGTCCACACTGAATTTTCCAGTCCTTATTATTATTACCGTCCAGCAAGGTGAAGGGATACAACCTGCAGCACAACCGCTGCACTTCCTCTTCTCTGTTTGACAGTCTCTCTCTTGATCTCAGAGATATTTACTATGCATAAAACCTAATACATCATCCACCCTAGTCATATTACAATGTCTTTATTTATAAGGGAAATACAATGGGAAAATACCACGGGATACCCAAAACCATGGGCCCGCAAAACAGTTGGCGAAAACAGCCCCAAAAATTTTCTTCAGGGGCATTGCCCCCGAACCCCCATTTCTCAGGGGCGATGCCCCCCCACACCCCCCCGCTGGGGTGAGTGTACAGTACACCTACATATCATATAAAACTGGGGTACAAACACGGCTGATACAATATCATCTATGAGACTAGAAGATCTGGCTCCACAACCAACAATCTCCCACTTGGAGACTGATCACAGCAGCTCCACCGCTACTGCAATTGCTGGACTTGGACTTGGAAAATTTCTCCTCTTCACCTTCATGCTAGAAGGCCAACTGAAACCAAGCATGAACTCAATTTCTCTCTGGTCACTACCTTTGTGAACATGTCTGCGGGATTCTGGCTAGTATGTATCTTTTCCAGCTTCAACAGTTCATCTTCCAGAACAGAGTGTATGAAATGGTACTTGAGCTGTATATGTTTAGTCCTGGAATGGAATGTTGAGTTCTTTGCAAGATGAATGGCAATCTGGCTGTCACTATACAATCTGCTATCCTTCTGCTTCTTACCCACTTCCTCCATAAACCTTTGCAACCAAATCATTTCTTTACTAGCCTCTGTAATGGCAACATACTCTGCTTCTGTTGAAAGTGCAACAACCTTCTGTAGTTTCGAAATCCAGCTTACTGCTGTTCCACCTACAGTAAACACATACCCTATGGTGCTCCTCCTGCTATCCTTGTCACCTGCCATATCTGCATCAACATATCCCTGTAGAACAGTGTCTGAACCTCCAAAACATAATGCCTCAATGGTAGTACCTCTCAAATACCTGAGAATCCACTGTACTGCTTTCTAATGTTCTTTACCTGGATTGTTCATATATCTGCTCACAGCTCCCACTGCATGTGCAATATCTAGTCTTGTGCACACCATTGCATACATCAAGCTGCCAACTGCTGATTGATAGGGAATCTTGGACATGTAATCTGTCTCTTCTTGTGTCTTGGGACACATTTCCTTACTTAGACTGAAATGGCTAGCCAAAGGTGTACTTACAGGTTTTGCATTCTACATTCTGAACCTCTCCAACACCTTTTGTATGTACTCACTTTGAGACAATGTCAATTTGCAATTTTTCCTGTCTCTCGTTATTCTCATACCAAGGATTTGCTTTGCAGCACCCAAATCCTTCATCGCAAATGAATTAGATAGCTTCCTTTTGAGTACATTTATATCCTGCATTTCAGACCCTGCAACAAGCATGTCATCCACATACAATAACAAGATAATATATCTTCCATTATCTAGCTTCTTGAAATAAACATAGTGGTCAGAATGACATCTACTATAACCTTGTTCTGTCATAAACCTGTCAAACTTTAGATACCACTGCCTTGGAGCTTGCTTCAAGCCATACAAGCTCTTTTTCAACCTGCATACTAGATCCTCCTTACCTTTGACTTCATACCCTTGTGGCTGCTGCATATATATTTCTTCCTCCAAATCCCCATGGAGGAAGGCTGTTTTTACATCTAATTGTTCAAGATGCAAATCTTCTACCGCCACTAGACTTAAGATAGTCCTAATTGAAGTCATCTTAACAACAGGAGAAAATATTTCATCAAAATCTATACCTTTCTTCTGTGCAAACCCCTTTACAACAAGTCTGGCCTTGTACCGCTTCTTACCTCCTTCTTCTTCCTTTAACCTGTAAATCCATTTGTTTTGCAATGCTCTTTTACCAGCAGGAAACTGAACCAAATCCCGAGTCTGGTTTCCTACCAATGAGTCCATCTCCTCATTCATGCCTTGCTCCCACTTCTTTCTAGTTTCCACCTGCATTGCTTCTTCATAACATTCTGGTTCACCAGAATCAGTCATCAATAAATAATACATTGAAGGAGAGTATCGTTCAGGGAGTCTACTTAACCTGGTAAATCTTCTTACAGTTGCAGGAGTTTCAGGTACTTGCTGCTGCTCTTGATTTTCTGGCACCTTCGGAACTTCATTTTCTTTAATTTCATCAAGCACTATGTACTCTGTGTTTTCCTTTTCCTGTTTCTTTCCCTGCAACTGATCTTTATATATGACCTTTTCATTAAATATCACATCTCTACTCCTGATGATTTTGTTATTTTCATAATCCCATAAATGATAACCAAATTCATCAACCCCATATCCAATAAAGGTACATTTCTTGGATTTAGCCTCAAGCTTTGTTCTATTTTCTTTATCAATATGGACAAATGCTTCACAACCAAACGTTCTCAGAAATGAGTAGTTTACCTTTTTATCTGTCCATGCTTCCTCTGGAATACCACCATCCAAAGCACTTGAAGGTCCTCTGTTTATTAAATAAACAGCAGTATTTACAGCATCCGCCCAAAACTGTAAGGGCAGCCCTGCATGAAGTCTCATACACCTTGCACGCTCCATGATCGTTCTGTTCATCCTTTATGACACACCATTTTCCTGTGGTGTTCCTGGGATTGTCTTCTCTCTACGAATCCCATGGTATGAACAGTAACTATCAAACTCTTGCCGCAGTACTCACCTCCATTATCAGATCTGAGACACTTCAATCTTTTTCCTGTCTCATTCTCAACCAAAGCTTTCCACTTTTTAAAAGTAGCAAACACATCAGATTTTTGTCTAATGCAATAAACCCAAGTTTTTCTAGTTGCATCATCAATAAATGTAATATAATAATGAGAGCCACCAAGAGATTGTACCTGAGCCGGTCCCCATACATCTGTATGCACAAGCTCTAATTTTTCATTCTTCTTCTGTTTCCCAACCCTGAGAAATATGACTCTCTTTTGTTTTCCATAAACACAGTTTTCACAGAATTCCAAACTTACCTGCTTCAAATCCGGCAGCAACTTCCTTGAGTGGAGAATCTGCATCCCTTTCTCACTCATGTGGCCAAGCCTATGATGCCACAATGTTGTATCTGTTTCTGTGGAAGCTAAAGAGATAGAATGGTCAGTATTATGAGGACATAAATACAACGTACCTACTCTGTCTCCTTTTGCTATCACCATTGATCCTTTAGTGATCTTCCACCACTTTTCTCCGAACGTAGATAGACAGCCACCATCTCCCAACTTCCCTGTTGAGATCAGATTTTTTTTCATAGCAGGAATATGCCTAACTTCTTTCAACAACCAATCAGTTCCATTCTTAACTTTTATCCATACCTTACCCATTCCAACAATTTTACATGTCTCATCATCACCCAATAAAACATGTCCAAAGTCGCCAGGAACATACCCATGAAAGTATTTCCTATGGGGTGTAGCATGACATGAAGCTCCTGAATCTACTACCCAATAATCACTAGTATTATCTAATGCAAGAATCAAAGCATCTTGTAACACATCACCTGCTACATTTGCTTCCTGGGTAGTTTCCTTCTGTTCATCTCCTTTCTTCTTTAGAGATTTGCAGTCTTTCTTCAGATGTCCTTTCTTTCCACAGTTCCAGCACTCTATCTTTCCCAGTCTGGACTTGGATCTGCCCGTTTTAGACTTTCCACGATTACCTTGGCTCTTTCCTCTCTCCTTTTGTCTTCCCCTGCTCTCCATGGTCAATGCATTACCTGATGTCTCACCTGTGTTTTTTCTTCGCATTTCCTCGCTAAGAATAACACCAATAACATCATCAAATTTCAAGGTGTTTAAACTAGAGACAGAGTTACTTACAACCATGACCAAGCTATTCCAGCTTTCTGGCAATGAACACAAGATTAGAAGAGCCCTAACCTCATCATCAAAGTTCACACTTACAGAACTTAGCTGATTTGTAACTATGTTAAACTCATTTAAATGATCAGTAACAGATCCACCTTCAGACATCTTCATATTAAATAAACGCTTCATTAGAAATACCTTGTTGGAGGCCGAGGGTTTTTCATACAGCTTACCCAATGCGCTCATCAAACCCTGTGTTGTCATTTCTTTTGAGATATTGAAAGCCACCGACGAAGCCAAGCTCAACCGTATTGTTCCCAGAGCCTTTCTGTCAAGAACATCCCATTCTTCGTCCTTCATAGCCGTCGGCTGCTTTGCTTTTCCTCCCAACAGTAGGAATAGATCCTTTTGGTACAGATAGTCCTCCATTTGCATCTTCCATAACCCGAAGTTTTGGCCATTAAACTTCTCAACCTTAAACTTTCCTTCTTCTGCCATTGCTCCCACTCGAACCAGAAACCCTAGCTTCCTGCGGATTTAACTGCCAAATAAACCTTTGGCTCTGATACCAATTGTTAGAAAAACAGGATCGCAGAGCAATAACAATAAACAGAAATGCAAATATAATCACACATACACATTACAAGAGAGACACAGATATATCGTGGTTCACCCAACTTGGGCTACGTCCACACTGAATTTGCCAGTCCTTATTATTATTACCGTCCAGCAAGGTGAAGGGATACAACCTGCAGCACAACCGCTGCACTTCCTCTTCTCTGTTTCACAGTCTCTCTCTTGATCTTAGACATCTTTACAATGCATAAAACCTAATACATCATCCACCCTAGCCGTATTACAATGTCTTTATTTATAAGGGAAATACAATGGGAAAATACCACAGGATACCCAAAACCATGGGCCCGCAAAACAGCTGGCGAAAACAGCCCCAAAAATTTCCTTCGGGGGCGCTACCCCCGGACCCCCAAGCCAAGGGGGATGGTCCCCGCTGGGGTGAGTGTACAGTCCACCTACATATCATATAAAACTGGGGTACAAACACAGCTGATACAATATCATCTATGAGACTAGAAGATCTGGCTGCACAACCAACACTTTTTTCCATAGACTAGCTCATAAGGAGTGAATCCTGTAGTTGTTTTCCATGTAGTATTGTAAGCCTAGACTGCCTCACTGAGTCTGTCAACCCAATCCCTTTTGTGAAGTTGGACATTTTTTGTCAAGATTCTCTCTAATTCCCGGTTGGTTACCTCAGCTTGACCATTTGCTTGAGGGTGATAAGAGGACGATTGTCTGTGCTTTACATTGTTTCTTTTCATCAAGTCTTCAATTAAATTTGATGTGAATTGTGGGCCCTGATCAGAAACTACTTCTCTTGGCACCCCAAACCTGTGAAAAATCTGCTCAGTAAAGAATTTGGCCACACTGGTTTCATTTGCAGCAGCCAGTGCTGCTACCTCTGTCCATTTTGTAAGGTAATCAGTGCTTACGAGGATGTAGCTTTTCTGATTGGACTGTGGGTTGAATGGGCCAACAAAATCAAATCCCTACTTTTCAAATGCCTCCAAGGAGATTTGTGGATGGAGTGGCATTTCCTGTTTTTGTGTTGGTTTTCCCATTCTCTGGCAATCGTCATAGTGGGACACATACTCATAAGCATCTTTGTGGAGTGTTGACCAATAATACCCTATTTGCAAGATCTTGTAGGCTGTCCTTTTTGCAGCATAGTGTCCTCCACAGGGTTCATTATGGGTGGCATGCATTATGTCATGTACTTCATCTTCCCTAATGCACCTTCTAAGTATTTGATCTGGTCCCTGTTTAAAAAGCATGCCCTCTATCCATCTATATGTGGCACTTTGCCTTATTACTTTTGTCATTTCTTTATAACTGTAATGTTCTGGAAACTTTCCTGATACTAAATAGTTTGCTATGTCAGCAAACCATGGGCTTCTTATTGATATGGCAAAAATGTGCTCATCAGGGAAGTTATCTTGAACCAATTCGTTATCTTTTCCATGTGTGACTCTTGACAAAAAGTCGGCTACCACATTATGCTTGCCTGGTTTATGTATTATAGTAATATCAAAATCTTGTAGAAGTAGCATCCATCTAATAATTCTTGCACTGATATTAGGCTTGTTCATAAGATATCTGATCATTGAGTGGTCAGTATGGATAAAGATTTGGTATCCTATGATGTAATGCCTAAATTTATTGATTGCATGTATGACTGCCAGAAATTCCTTCTCTGTGACTATATAGTTGAGCTCTGCCCCAGCCAATTTTTTGCTTATATAGTATATGGCATAGGGTTTCTTGTCTTGTTCTTGTCCAAGCACAGATCCGATTGCTTTATCTGATGCATCTGTGTGAATGTGAAATGGAATTTCCCAGTTTGGTCCTTGAAGTATTGGTGTTGTGATGGTTTTCTGTTTAAGACTTTCAAAGGCTAACATGTAGTTGCTTGTCCATATGAACTCATTGTATTTTGTGAGAAGTGCAAACATAGGGGCAGCAATTTTGCTATAATTCTCAATAAACCTTCTATAGTACCCTCTCTGTCCAAGGAAGCTTCTTACATCTCTTTGTTTGACAGGTGGGGGCAGTGTTCTGATTATTGAGACTTTGGCTTGATCCACCTCTATACCTCTTTGTGATATGTGATGTCCTAGAACGATGCCCTCTTCCATTAACATCCTGCATTTGTCATTACTTAGGCACAAGCTCATTTCAATACATTTCTTTAATACTAACTCAATATTGTTCAATGCTTGGTCAAAGCTTTGTCCATAGGGTGTGAAATCATCCATGAAGACTTCCATTTTGTCATTCAAAAAATCGGAGAAAATACTCAATATGGCTCTTTGAAATGTTGTTGGTGCGTTACATAAGCCAAAGGGTAGGACCCTAGAGGCATAAGTTCCCCATGGGCATGTAAAGGTCATCTTATCTTGATCAACTGGGTGTATTAAAATTTGGTTGTACCCACTGAAACCATCTAAGAATGAAAAGTACTTGTTACCTGATAATGTATCCAGCACCTGGTCTATAAATGGAAGTGGAAAGTGATCTTTCTTTGGTGCTTTATTTAGCTCCCTGTAGTCCACACAAATTCTCCATTTGCCTCCTTTTTTGGGTACTATGACTAGTGGTGAGACCCACTCACTATCAGATATTGGATAGATGAACCCTGCATCTAATAACTTTTGTAGTTCGGCTTTGACTATGTCCTTCAATGTTGGGTTTAGTCTCCTTTGTGGTTGTCTTATAGGAATAGAACCTTCTTTGATGTAGATATAATGCTTGCAGATGTCAGGATGAATACCTTTCATGTCTGCATATGTCCATGCAAAAGCTCTATTCTAATCTATTAATACCTTCATCAACTGTTCTTCCTACTGGGGTTGTAGATTAGGATTTATGTTAACTGTTTTTCCTGGTGTAATCTCCACAACCTTTGTTTTGTCTGCTTGGGCTTCCAGAGATGTCAATTCTGCCCATATGTTGTTCAAATTTTTGTTTGAAGATTCACCTTCATCCTGCTGATCTATTTCAAAAAACCTTTGAAGACCATCATCGTTAGAAAAATCATTTTGTATGAATCTATCCATATGACCATCTTCATCTATGGCTTTTAGTGTTAGTGATGCATCAATTGTGAGGACAAGTCTTATGTTTTGATTGATCGTGTCATTGTAATCGTCAGTCCAGTTTTGATATTCTATGTTTAAGGATTTCATGGCTGGCGGGTAAATGGTGATTTTTTTCCTAGACTGGCCATTGGTGATAGTCATGTTGCCTGACCTGCATCCTATGTAAGCATCGGCAGTTGCCAGCCAGGGTCTTCCGAGTATAATAGGATATCCACTAAGTTTTCTTTTTACCTTAATGACTATGAAATCTGTCAAGTATTCCCAGGATTCTATATTGATTATAATGTCCTCGAGCATTCCTTCAGGCTTCACAGTGGATGTATTTGCTAGCTGGAGTATTGTTGTGGTTGGTCTGACCATTGATTGGAGACCTAGGTGGATCATAGTATCTTTGGTCATTATGTTTATAGTTGCTCCTAAATCAATGAGACTCCTGTCGATTTGTTTGTTGTTGATGTTGACTTGGACCACAGGGCTACCTGGGTCTAGATATTTGGGGTTAACGACGATACCTAGCATTAGATCGGCTAATTGGCCCACTACATTAATAGTTGGTGGGTCTCATTTCCTCCTTCCAGGTATTTTCAAACAATTTTCTTTTATATATTTGTTGCAGATGGGTACGTCTCTGATGGCTTGTAAGATGGGGATTTGGATACTCAAGTGTTTTAATTCATTCAGAATTGCATTTTCTTCTTCATCTTTGGTACTTCGTATAAGCTTTTCAGGAAATGGAGGGTTCCTAGTTCGTGTGAGTGGTATAATTTCTTCCTCGGGAGGTTCTGGTTCATCAGGATGTTGAACATAGGGTTCTGATGTTTGGTCTTGAGCTTCAGGCTGTTGGACGTTGTGTGGGGAGGTGTTCTGCAACATTTTTCCAGATCGCAAGTTTATTTCATTTATTTCTATGGCGTCTACAAGATAGGTAGGGAATTGTGTGATATCAGCGTTATAAGCCTATTGCTGTTGTGGAGGTCTGTTATTATTAGGTTTTGGAATTGGTTGGGCTGGTATGGGAGGAGGTCTGGGGGGTGGTTGAGGTTGTGGGGGTGGCATAATAAGTGGCTGTTGTAATGGCGCCCTCCAATTTGATGGATGGGGGTATTGATTTGCATAATTTGTGGTGGATGGAAAAGGTGGGGTGTATTGAGGATAAGACGGTGGATAATACTGTTGTGGATAGGATGGTTGATATATTTTCTGATTCTGTTGCCATTGGTTTTGATTTGGCTGTGCTTGCCATGGAGTTGGTGCAGCATTCCAATTTGGCTGTCCTTGATTATAGTGAGTTTGATTGCTCTGCTGATATGGTCTAGCAAAATTATTCCTCCTCTGATTTATAAAACAGAGTTGTTCTATTGCTCCTTCAGCTGCTGGGTCTTGAATAGCTGCCTTACATGAGGGTAAGAGGGGACATTTATCATTGGAATGGTCATCGGTGCAGAGACCACATACTTCTATTGTGTTCAAGGTGCACTGCCCCTTCTCATGCTTCTTTCTACAACGAGGACAGAAGACTACCAAGGCTTGGTTAATTTCATCCTGTTTCTTTTTTATTTGAAGAGCATCAAGTTACATGGCCAGAGATTGCAGTATGTTAGTCTTCATGTCATCCAGCAGGTTTCCTAAATCAAATTTCGTAAGTGTTGGTGCTGAGGATGATGATCCACCAATGGATGTATGTATATCCCTTGTCCCATTCTTAGTTTTCCTAGATCTTGAGTAGTTTTTGAAGATTTGCAGGATCTGGTCAAAAGATTTTTGGAATATATCTCCATCCTAGGAGATTTAAGACTTCAAAGTTCTTCTCTTTCACACCTCTAAGAAGGACAAGTTTTATTGATTCAGGATCCAAGGTGCAATGGTTGGCTCGTTTGTAGCTGAGTTGAAATCTTTGGGCATAATCTTCTAATGATTCTCTTTCTCCTTGTTGCATCCTAAAGATTTCATCCCTAGTATCTTTGGCCTTGCAGTAGTCCCTATATTTTTCGAAGAATGCATGTTTCATTTGATCCTAGCTAAAGATATTATTCCCTTCAAGGCTCATGAACAACCGAAGTGATAGTCTTTCAATGTGGAAGGAAAAAGCCTTAGCTTTTGTGCATCAATAGTGTAATCAAATGATCTCCAACTACCTCAAATTCAAACAGGAATGTGTCAGGATCTTCTGAAGTCAACCCATGAAAGTTTGGCAGATTAGTAGGATTGATGTTCTTCATTCTGGCATCTCCAAGAGGTATGCTAATGGGAAAGGTGAAAAGCTCCCTAGGTTCTTCCTCTTCATTTTTCATTGAGGTGTTTGAGCTGGAACTAGTAGTGAAGTTGCTTCTATTTGGATCGTATGTGGAGTCAGTTTCATTTTCAGAATGTAGAAATTCAAACTAAGAATGGTTAGAACTGTTCTTACCGTTGTTGCTCATGGAATGCTTGGGCAGAAAGCGGCCAAACCTATCCCTTTGCCGACGAGGCATTCATTGGTAAAAAGTATTTGTGTTTTTGTTTTATGTAATTTTTGTTTTATGTTTTTATGTAATTTTTGTTTTCTTTTTGTGTTGTTTTTAGGTGATGTCTCCTAAAAGATTTAGCACCTCCCCGATAGTGGCGCCAAAAAGTGGTGAGCTCCCAATATGGATGCCTAATAAGGGTAGATATACTAAGAGCCTACTTTAAATGTCAACCCGTGGGATGTACAAACTTTAGAGGTGCAGGCACTATCTGTGCTCTTATAGGATAATCTTTGTCACAGTTGGATGTTGGTATCTATGTCCTAAGGGTTGCCTACTAAATATGTAAAACTAGTTATGCTATGGAATTAAATACTGGAAATCAATAAATCTATTTAAAAGAATTAAAGTGCTGAAAGCAGTAAATCTATTTTAAGAATTAAATACTGGAACGCAATAAATCTATTTAAAAGAATTAAAGTGCTGAAAGCAGTCAATCTGTTTTAAGAAATAAAGATGCCAAAAGCAGTAAATCTATTTTAAATAACTTAAAATGCTGAGAGTGAAAGAGATAACAGAGCTATTCTACTATTGGGGAAACAAAGCTTGTAACTCCTATCTATGCATAAAAATGGAGTCTTGATCTAAATCGTTTTTAAACACCAAAGCTAAAAATTGAAGTGTGATCGTTTCATGCTATCCATCTATTACTAAGGAGTCAAAGAGATTAATCACGATGAGAAATAGTCATAAACCTCAGATCTAAACCATGATATTGAAAGCAAAGCTGATACACATGTAATCGTTGGTTAAAATATGCGTTGAAAGAAAGCACCTACAGGACTACTGAAACCATTTTGTAGTACTACAGAATGTATTATAAATTACTACATAAATAAGAAATCATTCAAGCGCTTCCATATGCAATATAACTGTTCATCAATGTAAAATGCACAATTGGAAAAATACCTGCAAATAGAAATCTCCTGACTTAC
The DNA here is from genome assembly GCA_027924585.1 of Larix kaempferi. Taxonomy (NCBI): domain Eukaryota; kingdom Viridiplantae; phylum Streptophyta; class Pinopsida; order Pinales; family Pinaceae; genus Larix; species Larix kaempferi. The sequence continues at coordinate 5,685,995 of BSBM01000961.1, read as the reverse complement.
GTGCTGGAGGGGCCCTCTCCAACCCGTACTCAGGAGAGAATAAAACTTATAAACGCTGGCTGGAATTAATCATCAATCTCTTATTAAAATATAAAATCCATGTCAAAACAGAGGTCTTTATTTCGCAGTATCTCAATAGTGCAGAAAACTTAAAACAATGTTTCTCCAAAATAACAGCAGGGGCCTCTCGCTACCCGAGAGGTCCATATTTATATGATTTAATGTTGATCTAATCTAATTGTCAAAATGCCGATTCTTCTTGAACTAGAGTGCGTTCCCTATAAGTCAGGAATAGGGTGTCGAGCTTGGTGATCCCTCAGTCTTCTACGCGTTCATCCTTTAATGCCCTAAACCTACTCAATCACGCTTGGTTTCCACAGAATTAGTTCATTGAAATATGCATTTTAACATACAAGAATAATCATCAAAACAATTTCATTAAATAATTAAAGTAAAACATTTTTCCCACAATTGAGTGTGTTTCTTCGCCATTGCTTGAGCTTGACTGTGGGAAAAAGGGTTATCAAATACCTAAAAATTGGACTCATCAAGTACTTGGGAATAAGCCCTAAAACTCATTGTGAGGAGTACCACAGGAACCCCAAAGTAGCTGGCCCATTGAGAGGACCTGCCAGCGAAAAGGGCAACGACCCCTACCTGAGCCGTGGAGTGAGGGGTATGGCCCCAATACGCAAGCCATCAGACAGCATTGGTGGCCGAGTGAAACCCCTGACCTATTAGGAAGCCGCACATACCTGGGGTCCATATCTATTTTCAGCTGAACTATTGTTGATCACTGCTGCGCCGTTTCAGATCTAGCCGTTCAGATCCATTCTAAAAGTCGTTCCAGATCCAGCCATTCAAATCCATTCTGAAATTTGTTCCAGATCCAGCCGTTTTCAATTCATTCGGCACTGTTTTAGATCCCTCTATTTCTGATCACTTCCGCGTTGTTGCAGATCTATCTCTTTCATATCTATCTGTAGCAGATCCCTTGTTTTCACTCCGCTTCCCTTGAAACTTTCCAGGAACCCCTGTAATCCCATTCTGCATATTTCATTCCTGAAGACCGTATCCCAAATTCCACTTCCCAAAGCCCGAAATCCCACATTTGTCTATTTTTAGGGTTTGCCATAACTTCCTCGGATTTCACCCAATCACCTTCAAATTTTACCACAGAGTTCCTTTCCTAATTCTGCTTCTTTGTCCTCTCTGCCAAATTTTCCCATTCTTTCACCCCGCTTCTGAAATCCTCCTTTTCTGCTTCCCTATCCCTTCGACAGTGTCCAAAACCTAGTCAAACCCCAATTACCCTTCAGATTTTTTCCCAAATCCAGATTTTCCTTTACTAAAACAGTTTCTGTTTTTGTTTCTATTTTTCTACCCAATCAACAAAACAAAAACAAAAAAACTCCTAGTTATGGTTGTCACCTGCGCAGGAGCAAAAACCATGGAAGAAGCACTTGCAGCCATCCAAGCCAAACTCCAGGATCTTGATGAAAAATTTCTCGGCCTCCATCTTGAGCATTCAGCCATGAACAACAAACGACAGTCTGCGTCTTTATCAAACAATGGGTTCTCTTCTTCCAGCAATTTTCGTGGTCCAAAGCTGGATTTTCCTCACTTCAATGGTACTGATCCGACTGGATGGATCTATCGTGCAGAATAGTATTTCAGTCTGCATAATACTTTTGATGTCACCAAAGTTCCACTTGCATCCTTTCATTTGGAACATGAAGCTCTTCAATGGTATCGTTGGTACATCAAGGCTCATGAAGAGCCCAAATGGCTAGATTTTTGTCAGCTCCTTTTGCAACGATTTGGTCCTAGTTCTTTTGATGACTTCACCGGAGCCCTCACTAAACTTCGCCAAATTGGCACTATGTGAGAGTATCAGACAGAATTTGAGAAACTAGCCAATCACACAGAAGGATTGTCTGATGAATTCTACAGGAGTTGTTTTATCGGTGGTCTTAAGGATGAAATCCGCTCAGAGGTTAAAATGTTCTATCCCAACACAATGATGGAAGCCCTAGGGCCAGCTAAGTTGGCAGAAGACAAGATTGTAGCCCAACAGCGCTCCAAACCGACTTTTGTTCCCTTCCAAAATATGGGTTCTCAACGACCTCCCATTCCGCCAGCTCCTCGACCAACTCCTATCAAGCAATTGTCCGAAACAGAGATGCAGGCACGCAGAGAAAAAGGGCTCTGTTGTAATTGTGATGAGAAATTCACTCGAGGACATAAATGTGTTCATCAAAAGCTCTATCTCTTGGATATGGATTCTCCGCTTGCCTCTAAAATTGGTGAAGAAGCTCCAGATACCATGGATGATCAGGTCGACATTAAAGAGTTGCCTATTGACCCCCCATCTCAGGACGGCCAACCAGATATATCTCTCAATGCTTTATCCGACGTCACCACCCCCCAAACAATGCGGGTCAGGGATTACTTCAAGAAGCTTCCTCTTACAATACTCATTATTTCTGGCAGCACACATAACTTCATTGACCCTCGGATCACCAAACAAGCTGATTGTTTTATCCATCCGTGCTCCAACTTTGAAGTCATGGTTGCCAATAGGGGCACCTTACCTTGCAAGGGAAAGTGTCACAATGTGCGTATCTCTCTGGAAGATTATAACCTGCGCTCTGACATGTTTGCCTTGTCTTTAGGCGGATGTGATGTGGTTTTGGGCATTCAATGGTTACGCACACTTGGCCCCATCTTATGGGATTTTGCTGAACTTTGGATGCAGTTTTCCGTCAATGGGACACAACACAAATTTACGGGCTTACAACCAGGGTCTCTCTGCATCATCAGTTCACATCGCCTGGAAAAGATCCTTAAGAGGAATTCACATGGTGTCATCGCTCAGCTCCATTCCATTCAGATGCACCCACCAATGGCCTCCACTACTTCCTTGGATAGATATGCGGGTGTCTTTGCTACACCAGTGGGCTTGCCTCCTTCACGAGACCTTTCTGGTAAGCATTTAGCCGCATCTACATCTCAGAAGGACATGATGGCTATTTTGCATGCAGTACAGAAGTGGCAGCCATCCCTATTGGGGAATTATTTATGCATCAATACTGATCTCCAGAGTTTGTGGAAAATTTTCTCGAACAATGGGTCTCCTCCCCAGCACACCTGAAATGGGTTATCCAACTCATGGGTTATGACTATGTGATCACTTACCAGAAGGGTAAGGACAATATGGTGGCAGATGTTCCTTCTCTCACATTTGATGACCCAGTTTCTCTTACAGTTATTCCTCTACTTGTTCCAAATTGGTTGCAATCTATTCAACGGAGCTATCTCTTCTATGTACTCCATGCTTCTTCATCGGCAGGGCACTCTGGGTTCCTCCAAACGTATGATCTGGAATAATGTAACTTTTTTTGGCAGGGACTGAAAATGACAATTCAACGGATGGTGGTTGACTGTGATACTTTCCAGGTCAACAAGGGTGAAACGACACTCCTTTCGGGACTGCTTGAACCCTTACCCGTCCCTACATAGATTTGGACAACTATTTCTATGGATTTCCTAGAAGCGCTCCAATGGTACAGTACCACATATAAAAGGACACCATATGAAGCAGTCTTTGGATAGGCACCACCAGTTCTTCTTCCATACACCTTCAGCAACTCCCCAGTTCAGGCAATTGACTCGATTCTTCGAAACCGTGATTAGATTCTTCTCATTCTGCAAGACAATCTTCACATGGCAAGAATTCAACTGAAACAACAAGCCTATCAGCATCGTTCTGAGCGCACATTTCACGCAATTGATATGGTTCTTCTTCATCTACATCCTTCCATGCAATCCTCCCTGAAACTCAAAAGGCGTCAATGGCCCGGCATGCAACTCGAGGATGCTACAAGGGAACCACTCCTTTAGATTCTGCATCAATTTCCACATATCAAGATTTGAGGACAAAGATTTTTCTTAGGGGGAGGGGATGTTAGGAACCCATGTCTTTACTTTATTAGTGTATTGTTGTTGGACGCATATGCTTTGTAAGTCGTCTCGTAGTATTTGTTGATCCATAGTTTGTGTTATTGTTGTTTGGCGCATATGCTTTGTAAGTCTCCCGTAGTATTGTTGATCCATAGTTTGTATTGGCCCATGGTTTTGACCCATAGTATTAGCGCCTAGACTTAGTATATAAGTCTGTGTTGAGGCCTATGAAGGCACCATGAAGTTATTTGTATTGAGCTTGCTCAAAGGAGGTTGCCCCCTCGAAGTGGCCTGCGATCAATATAAAAGTGATTCTGAGTTTTGTTATTTATGCTATCTCATGTATTCCCATTAATTATTGTTGCAGGCTCTTCATAATCCCTCAGTGAATTCATCCCTTGTCGATTCAACATATCGCTGCCCTTTTGCAGGATCAAGAGGTGCGACTACCCTCATCTCCCAGTTTTCAAATGACAGAGTTTGTTTCTTGAAATTGATGATGGCCTGATTCTCCATCGCCCAGTCTATCCCTAGAAGCATTGGATAGGGCTTTTTTTGTCGACAATCGCTATCACATCAAAGTCTACATATGTTCGAAGTCCCTCAATTTCAACTGGAACCTGGCACACTTGACCAATCGGAGTAACCTTACTTTGATTCGCTAGTCGCAACTGTACTGGTGACCAGGACAACTGTGGTTTCCCCATCGTTTCCCAGGTCTGTTTGGTCATAATGTTTACGTCTGATCCCAGGTCTAAGATGATTGAGTCAACATCAAATGCTTTGATTTGTGTAGACATCCGCATTTCTCTTCCCGCCTTCCTCTTGTGTATGAGATTGACTGTGCGCTCCTGGCGTGCACCCTCCCTTCGATGCAACAAGGTGGATATTTCTGCCAACGCGTCTTGATCTTTTTCCAACTCCATGCAACTTTCCAAGAATGCTTTTAAGGTGTTATCCTTTCTCTGTGAATTCGTTGTGTCGAACGTCGATGGCATGTCGTAGGTAACTTCTTCCTGGTGAAGAGGTGACTGCCTCCTATGTCTCATTGCATCTTGTGCTTTCAAGAAAATATCCCTCTCTACTTCTACATCAAATGTGATGTGCTTCCGTGTTGTTGGTCGGACGGTAGTCTGTGACCTGTCGACTCCTGTCACAGCTCCTCCTTGGGTCACGACTCCAACAATCGCGGTATGACTTCTGACCTCTGATGATATCTTATGCATCGCTGGTGCCGTATTTTGATTCTAATTTTTTGGAGGTGGGGGTAGGTTCTTAGTTTTCCATTTTACGATGAGCTGCAGACAGTCTTTGACACCATGGTCCACAGCGCTGCAGTAAGTGCACTGTGGTGTTGGATTCGGGAAATCCCTCTGATAATTCCCCTGCTGCCCACAATTGTAACATATAATTGGTCCCCATCCTCATCCAGCAACTCCACCTCATCCTGCACCAGCACCTCAACCTCTGCGGAAACCTCCTCTGAAACCTCCTCGCGGTGGCCCATATGGCAGGTACAACAATTGACCATACTGCAGTTGTTGATATGGTGGTTTCCTATACTACAGCGGTTGATATTGCGGTTGCGGATATTGTAGTTTCCCATACTGCGATTTTCCATACTGCCCTTGGTCATACTGCGGTGGCTGGTTATAATGAGGTTGTTGTTGATTATACCGCGGTTGCTACTGTACCACTGATTGTTGTTATCCCTTCATAAAAAATGTGTTCGCGGTCTATTCTTGGAGTAGGTCGTAAGCCTTGCACTCTTTTTCGTCATGCCCAACCGATCGACAAAATTTGCAATATAGATTTACTAGTTTCAACACCATCTTCTATAGGTACACACACTCCTCTGGTCGATGTCCTATGGTCTGGCAGACGTGACACCAAGGCATCCCTCCCTGACTGAGGGGATTCGGTGCACCTGACTGCATATACTCTTGAAATTCTGGGCAGTTATCCTTATAGTGTCCTTATGTTTTACATCTACTACACCATATATCTTCACGGGCTTCTTTCCCCTTCTTCATATCTTGCAGTTGAAGTGTCAAATTTTCCAATTGCGCTTGTATCTTATCCATGCCTATGCTCACTTCGTCGATTGGTGAAGCCTTTGGCATCATCGCAATCTCCAGCGCTTCATCTTGAGTCGCTACCTTCTGCTGCATTAGCGGTCCGCGAATTTGTGGCACCAATCTTGCGATAAACCACTCTGTGTGCTGCATGTCGTTCATCCCAAAACCTACCTTCACCATTAACGTCTTATACCGTTGATCAAATTCCCATACCAGCTCATTCGGGTATTGCTTGATTTCCTTGAGCTTGGTGACGTACTGTGACTCCGATTTTGTTTTTCTAAATTCATCAATCATTCCTTCCTTGATTTGTGCCAATGTTTTGTTTGGAGTCCCCATTGGTACCTTAGTAAAATTCATAAACTAGTCTAGTGCATGGCCCTTGAGGTTCGTCGCTAGCTGTCCCTTTTTAATATCTTCATCCTGGACCTGCTTCACAGTCCATACCGCCTCGCACAGGAATCAATACTCCTCAAGATCTTCAGTCCCGTTCCCCTGGAAAGTGGGCATTTTTGCGTCCTCTGCCATTCTTATGTTCCTATTGTTATTGTTTACTGATGCGCTACTCCTACCGTTGCATGTAGGACAACTCTGCGAATAACTTGTGTTTCTTCCTGCAAATTTCTTAGTAGTGCACGGGATTGAAGGTATGTTGTAACTTACGATCCGTCCCTCTTCTGCTTCCGGGGTAGCCTGGTCACAGTCTTCTTCGTCGTAATAAGGTCACTTTGTCTCTTGTGGTCCTGTTTTGCAGTCTTTTGTTCTTGTCCCCTCAGGAGACTCTCTCTCATTCCTCCTCTTCTTATCTGGTCGCCGAAATATCGCTCCACTCCTCAAGGTACCACTATCTTACTCATCCTCCCTTAAAAATTCGTCATCACTCATGTCCATCCACCCCGCATCTTTTTATCGGATCCTCATTCACACGATACCCACAACCTCCGCACATTGATCTTCTACTCATTGGAATTCATCCTTGGGATTCCCTTTTCGCAGACAAGCATCTTAATCCACAACTTTAGCGATAGTAGGAATCTCCCCCTAGGTCATTTGAAAAAATTCCTTTCCACGTCGTTGTACGATTTGATTGTGTCAACTGCGAACTTAGTAATGTATCCCTCTAGGATACTATCTACCCAGAAGTCGACATCCCTTGATACCTTATTGTCGACTCGTTTTAGCTGTTGAATTAATTTTGGGGTCCAATGGTCAGGTTCACCTCCTTAGTAATTGTTCTTCCTAAATGTTAGCTGCACCAACCACTCGTGCAGCAATACCAGGAATTCGCAGAAAAACACTTTGTGGATATCCGAATAGATATGCTTTTGTAACCAACTGCTTACTGTCTGTCCAGGGTTTTGATTCTCTCCTTCCATGAATTCTTCTGTCTTTTTTCCAAACCACTCTTGAATCTCCGGTTTCATCGGTTGCCATAGCATGTCCTCTTCTTTTCCTCTTCAGTGTTCTAGCAACGGAACCATTTGTTGACACAACGACTATCGACAGGGATTCACTTCGCACCGTTGTCAACAAACATCAACCAAACTCCCTTAAGCACTGACCCAGAAAGGTTTTACCCTTTCCAGCAATGCTCGCAGAGTGAGCGAAGTCTCACCCGAGATGGTTAAGGGGGGTTGTAGGAACCCGATTTCCGCAGTGGGGGGAAGACATGCATCAATTCTCACTCTACATCTACAGAAACCAGAGATTGTGCCTTCGCATCTTCCTTAACAATTCATATGTTTATTCATTCCTTCACATATTCAGTGTATAATCAACATGTGCATTATCATGGTTAAACTAATCATTCGGATCAACAACACTTACCAAACCACAAAGCCTTAAACATTTCGTAACCAGCACTTGCATTCATCATTTAACATGAACAGAGACAAAAGAGATAGACATAACCAAACATCTTCATTCATTCATCAAATCCTGCGATATAACCTTCGCAGAAACAGTTCAAAACATCTTATCGCGGATCTATACAAAATTGCCGAAGACAGAGCAAAACACTCTAGGACAATCTTATCAACTGATGCCAAAAAAACATGATTCCCTTAGGCTTACAATCATACTCCTATTTATATCCACTAAAGTGGTTACAAAACAGTCCACATGACCCATTCTAACTAACTAAACCAATCTTGTGCTTTCATCGGCTCCTTGTTCTCCGTGAATGGTCCCTTCTTCCACGGATTGTCCTTCTTCGTTGTTGTCGGCTTCCGCACTTTATGCGATCTAACCCCGTGCCAACAGGAGCAGTAATTTCTAAGGGGTAGAGGAGCGAGAGCATTTAATGTAGGGCGTTGTGATTTCTGAACCCTGCCTGTCCTCTGTGCAGGACGTGAGGTCATCCCGCCACCCCCTCCCAGGAAGAGAAAAACGAGTACTACGTCATGTCTTGTAACCAATAAGACTTTTAAAAATAACAATTTAAAAAATTCGTTTTAATATAATATAGTTAAAACTATAGTTAAACTATAGCCAAAGCAAAATATTGTAGCCTGTAGGCCTAAATTAATAGGGGATTGACGACGTATATATATCCCCTGTCGAGGACATAACAATCTATAACAAACTCTCTCTCTCTCTCTCTCTCTCTCTCTCTCTCTCTATATATATATATATATATATATATATAATTAATTTAGTACTAGTTGAATCTTTATTAATATAATAAATGAAATTGATCTTTAACTTAAATGTTTATAATACATTTCATACTTAATATATGTGTGAAAAATGTGATTGAAACACCATTCAAAAGCTTTAAGTTCCCCAAAAACAAAATGACTAGGATAAAACTTGTCTTCAATCCTTGTTATAGGGATTTTTTTCGCTAGACCAATAATAGGGTTGTCATGAAACCTAGCATCATCATCCATGGGTGCATCCTCATCCTTGGGTACAAAGGTGTCATGAATACAACTATTTATATCTTCATTAATAATATATCATTATCATTCTTTCCCATTATATTTTGGTCTTTCCCAATGTACTTTTCATTGAAGGACATATTATCAACTTCATTTCCTTCACCCTGCCCAATGTACTTTTCATTGAAGGTCATATTATCAACTTCATTTCCTTCACCCTGACCAATATTATTTTTGAGAACCCCATATAGCACGTTGATCTTTGTAATTGAAAACATAGAAATATGATTAATTTATCTTAATATATTTACATCTAAATCTATATATCTACCTATCTCTTAGAAAAATACAATTCAAAAAAATAGTTTGGATCATCTTACTGGAAGATAATATACAAAGCCCCCTAATTGGTGCTTGTGTTTCGACAATGATTTTTAGCTACCAATATTAAAATTATTCTTGTCTTCAAACACTTGAAATTTTTGCATGGACAATAACATTGGTAGTCAGTACCTTCCCAAGTTAGTTTTATTAGAGTAGGATTTTGATAAGTGTTATAATGTTCAAAACATTACATTCCTCAAAATCCATACTACCAATCTTAACCCTAACTCTTTTGGAGTTAGTTTTATTAGAGTAGGATTTTGGTAAGTGTTATATTGTTCAAAACATCACATTCCTCAAAATCGATACTACCAATCTTAACCCTAACTCTTTTGAGAATTTCCTCCGTATTTATATAGATTTTCTATACATTTATTAATTTGGATTTAGGGGAGACTCGGATTTCACCATATAGTAGATAGACGTACACGATATTTCTTTTTAATTGAAGTACTATGCTCCCTTTTTAACCTAAGTAGTATGCTTTTGATATTTTATTTCCCCCTTTTTTACCTTAGTAATATATTTCCTTTTTAAAATGCTAAGATTGTATTTTCGTAATTGAATCAATGTCTACTCTAGAAGAAAACTGGACTACATAGGCATGCACTGCACATATAATCCACTTATATAATACCCTAGTTTTGACCCCTAGATTATGTATCTATATGATATGACTATAACACCGGACATATGTAGTCTAATAAAAAAATGGTTTTTAATATGTTTTGCAAATATAATATAAATACCACTAATGGTTTTAAATGAAGAAGAAAAGAAAGAGGGCTATGATTCAAAGAGAGGGGAATAAAGGCGACTTAGGTGGACAAGAGGAAATAACAATATTTTATTGATGTTCACCCTTTACCCTAAGTTATCCATCTTTACCTATGGCCATTAATTATTCACCAAGCATGAGATTTGTTTTCCCAAAAGAGAGATATGTGGGCTTCTTGTGAAGGAAAATGGCCTCTTATTAGAATGTGATATAACATGCATGGTTTTAGACATGCAAGTTCTTCTTTTGTTCAATGTTCACTGGGATTTTCTTCTTTGCTCTCATGCTTCCATAGTTTGCTGCCATAAAAGTGTGTAAACCATAACTAGGAGTTATGGATCAATGCTGAAGAGAAATGAAGTCAGTGTTCACTGTTGAATTCATTAATTTCCTAAAATCAGATATTCCTTAGTAGTTTACACTAGAGCACTAGAGGGAAGGGGGATATCCTAAGGGAATTTTTGGTAGAGAGCGGGGATTTATTCCTTGTGTTGTGAAATTTTAGGAAGAGTTTTGTGGTTGAAATAGGATTGTTGTGTCTAGTAAGGGTTGTCATGTTAATTCCATGTATAAGAGAATTGGAAATAAGGTAATGAGAGAAATTAGAGCTAACTGATAGGATTTTTCCCTTGTGGATCTCGTTTATTATATTTCACCTATAGTTGGGTGGTACATTCATTTTCTTTCATCCATTTGGTGAATAATTATTAGAAATATAAGTGATTCTTTGTTGTTTATGAATATGCAAAAGTATTGCTTGACATGTTATAGCTTACTTATTCTTTTGTGGTTTGTTATTCTTTGAATGAATTTAACTATACATATGTGGAATGGATAGAAATAGTGGGTTTTTATTTCATTCCTAGGTTTCTTAACTTAAAGTTTACCTCTATTGCATCACTTCCACCTTTGAAAGCATCAACAATGCAATTGGATGACCTCAAATTAGAAGAAATTTGGGCAAAAATTGGGCCTCCTAAGGAAATTATAATATAATAAGGCATGAATGCCACATCAGATTGCTATGTAAACTATATTAATTTAGAATTATGAGGCATAATGTAAGATAGTAATGAGAAATTTAGATCCTTGTACACACAAAATATATAATAATAAAAAACAAGCAATAAATATTGTACTATTAATATATAATTGCAATGCAAGTACAATAATAATAATAATAATAATAATAATAATATCATCACCAACAACAACAATAATAATAACTATATAGTTATAATATATTATTCCATTAAATTATTTATTATTTATAATTCGTTAGAATATATTTCATAATATATAATTTGTTATATTCCTTGAATGGGGTGGTAGGGAGGAGAAGAAGGGTCATCCAAAGGCCATATAAAATCAATGACGTGAAATGACCACCTTAAAGCATGATAGTTGGGAATACAAGTGGCGAAGGTAGCAGGACAATGACATGCATAAAGTATGGGTTGGGAAATATGCAACCGGAACTAGGTAGCATGATTATGGAGAACACCATCTGTAAAATCTAGGGAGAAGGTAATGTTGCATCCCCCCATGATGGTGATTACAATGATTAAATAAATGATAGTATAATGGTGGCTCATGGTTTTTTATTGCATGTGGAAATGCAAGATGAGAAAGTGGTTAAGTGGCTGGCCTCCTTTTAAGGTAGTAGGATTCCTTGTTGGTTATGGAGCTTGATCTTCCTGATTCAGAGATGTTGTTTTCAACCATGTTTGTACCCCAGTTTTATATGTTGTGCAGGTGAAATATACACTCATCCCAGTGGGGGGTTCATGGGCGAAGCCCCTGAAAGAATTTTTTGGGTTGTTTTTTGGACAACATTTTATGGGCCCATGGTATTGGGTAGCCCATAGTAATTCCCCTTTAAAAGGAAGACATTGTAATACGGCTGTGTAATGTATTGTAGCATTGTAAAGATATCTATGATTGTGTAAGAGATAATGAGAGATAGTGAAGAGGAAGTTGCAGCGGATGTGTTGTAGGTTGTATCCCTTCATTTTGTTGGATGGTATAATAATAAGGACTGAAAATTTCTGTGTGGATGTAGCCCATCTTGGGTGAACCACATTATATTGGTGTCTCTCTTTTATTGTGTTTATGTGATTTATATTTGCATCTTGTTTATTGTTATTTCTCTGTGATCCTATTTTTCTAACAATCGGTATCAGATCCAAATGTTTATTTCGCAAATAAACTCGCGAGAAATAAGAGCTCCTGATTCAAGTGGGAGTAATGGCGGAAGAAGGAAAGTTTAAGGTCGAAAAATTTAATGTCCAAAACTACCAGTTATGGAAGATGCAAATGGAGGACTATATATATCAGAAGGATCTATTCTTACCATTGGGAGGAAAAGCAAAACAACCAACGGCTATGAAGGATGAAGAATGGGAGGTTCTTGACAGAAAATAACTGGGAATGTGACTGGCTTTGTCAGTGGCTTTCAATATCTCAAAAGAAAATACAATAGAGGGTCTGATGAACGCATTGGGTAAGTTGTATGAAAAACCCTCAGCCTCCAAGAAGGTATTTCTAATGAAGCGTTTATTTAATATGAAGATGTCAGAAGGTGGATTTGTTGTTGATCATTTAAATGAATTTAATACGATTACAAATCAGCTAAGTTATGTAAAAGTGAAATTTGATGACGAGGTTAAGGCTCTTCTAATATTTTGCTCATTTCCAGGAAGATGGAATGGCTTGGTCATGGTTGTAAGTAACTTTGTCTCTAGTTCAAACACTTTGAAATTTGATGATGTTGTTGGTGTTATTCTTAGTGAGGAAATGCGATGGAAAAGCACAAGTGACACATCAGGTAATGCGTTGACCATGGAGAGCAGGGGAAGACAAAGGGATAGAGGAAAGAGCCCAAGTAATCGCAGCAACTCCAGGAAGGGTAGATCCAAGTCCAAATTGGGAAAGATAGAGTGTTGGAACTGTGGAAAGAAAAGACATCTGAAGAAATACTGCAAATCTCTAACGAAGAAAGGAGATGGACAACATGAGACTACTCAGGAAGCAAATGTAGCAGGTGATGTGTTACAATATGCTTTGATTCTTGCATTAGATAATACTAGTGATTACTGGCTAGTATATTCAGGGGATTCATGTCATGCTACACCCCATAGGAAATTCTTTCATGATTATGTTCTAGGTGATTTTGGACATGTTTTATTGGGTAATGATGAACCATGTAAAATTTTTGGAATGGGTAAGGTACAGATAAAGTTAAATAATGGCGAATGGTTGCTGAAAGATGTAAGACATATTCTTGATATGAAAATAATTATGATCTCAACAGGGTAGTTCGGAGATGGTGGTTGTGTATCTACGTTTGGAGAAACGTGGTGGAAGATCACTAAAGGAGCAATGGTGATAGCAAAAGGAGACATGATAGGTACGTTGTATTTATGTCCTCATAATATTGGTTGTTCTATCTCTTTAGATTCCACAGGATCAGATACATCATTGTGGCATCATAGGACCTTGGACACATGAGTGAGAAGGGGATGCAGATTCTCCACTCAAGGAAGTTGCTGCCAGATCTGAAGCGGGTAAGTTTCGAATTCTGTGTTTATGGAAAACATAAGAGAGTCATATTTCTCAGGGTTGGGAAACATAAGAAGAGTGAAAAGTTAGAGCTTGTGCATACAGATGTATGGGGACCAACTCAAGTATAATCTCTTGGTGGCTCTCATCATTATGTTAATTTTATCGATGATGCACCTACAAAAACTTGGGTTTATCGCATTAGACAGAAATATGATGTGTTTTCTACTTCTAAGAAATGGAAGGCTTTGGTTGAGAATGAAACATGAAAAAGGTTGAAGTGGCTCAGATATGATAATGGAGGTGAATACTGCGACAAGGAGTTTGATAGTTATTGTTCATACCATGGGATTCATAGAGAGAAGACAGTCCTAGTAACACCACAAGAAAATGGTGTGTCAGAAAGGATGAATAGGAAGATTATGGAGTGTACAAGGTATATGAGATTGCATGCATGGTTTCCCTTACATTTTTGGGCAGATGTTGTAGATACTGTTGTTTACTTAATAAAAAGAGAGCCTTCAAGTGCTTTGGATGGAGGTATTTCAGAGGAGGCATGGACAAGTAAAAAGGTAAAATAATCATTTCTAAGAACTTTTTGTTGTGAAGCATTTGTCCATATTAATAAAGAAAACAGAACAAAGCTTGAGGCTAAATCCAAGAAGTGTACCTTTATTAGATACGGGGTTGATGATTTTGGTTATCACTTATGGGATTATGAAAATAACAAAACATTAGGAGTAGAGATGTGGTATTCAATGAAAAGGTCATGTATAGAGATCAGTTGTAGGGAAAGAAACAAGAAAAGGAAAACATGTAGTACACAGTGCTTGATGAAATCAAAGAAAATGAAGTTCTAAATGTGCTAAAAAATTAAGAACAATAGCAAGTACCTCAAACTCCTGCAAGTGTTAGAAGATCTACCAATTCAATTAGAACCCTTGAACGATACTCTCCTTCAATGTATTATTTATTGATGAATGTTATGAAGAAGCAATCCAGGTGGAAACTAGAAAGAAGTGGGAGCAAGGCATGAATGAGGAGATGGACTCATTGGTAAGAAACCGAACTTGGGATTTGGTTCAATTGCTTGTAGGTAAAAGAGCATTGCAAAATAAATGGTTTTACAGGTTGAAGGAAGAAGATGGAGTCAAGAAGAGGTACAAATCCAGACTTATTGTAAATCGGTTTGCATAGAAGAAAGGTATATATTTTGATGAAATATTTTCTCCTATTGTCAAAATGAATTCAATTAGAACTATTTTAAGTCTAATGGCGGTAGAAGATTTGCATCTTGAACAGTCAGATGTAAGAACAACTTTTCTCCATGGGGATTTGGAGGAAGAGATTTATATGCAGTAGCCATAGGGGTATGAGGTCAAAGAGAATGATAATTTAGTATGCAGGTTGAAGAAGAGCTTGTATGGCCTGAAGAAATATCTAAGGCAGTGGTATTTAAAATTTGACAAGTTTATTGCATAACAAGGTTATAGTAGATGTCATTCTGACCACTGTGTTTATTTCAAGAGCCTAAATAATGGAAGATATATTATCTTGTTATTGTATGTGGATGACATGCTTATTGTAGGGTCTAACATGCAGGATATAAATGTGCTCAAAAGGAAGTTAACTATTTCATTTGTGATGAAGGATTTGGGTGTTGCAAAGCAAATCCTTGGTATGAAAATAACAAGAGACAAGAAAAAATACAAATTGATATTTTCTCAAAGTGAGTACATATAAAAGGTGTTGGAGAGGTTTATAATGCAGAATGAAAAACCAATTAGTACACCTTTGTCCAACCATTTCAAACTAAGCAAGGAGATGTGTACCAAGACACAGGAAGAGATAGACTACATGTCCAAGGTTCCCTATTCATTAGCAGTTGGTAGCTTGATGTATGCCATGGTGTACACAAAACCAGATATTGCACATTCAGTGGGAATTGTGAGCAGGTATATGAAAAATACAGGTAAAGAACATTGGAAGGCAGTACAGTGGATTCTCAGGTATTTGAGAGGTACTACTCATGCATTATGTTTTGGAGGTTCAGACATTGTTCTACAGGGATATGCTGATGCATATGTGGCATGTGATAAAGATAGCAGGAGAAGCACCACAGGGTATGTCTTTATTGTAGGTGGAACAATAGTAATTTGGATTTCAAAACTGCAAAAGGTTGTTGCACTTTCAACAATGGAAGCAGAGTATGTTGCTTCTACAGAGGCTAGTAAAGAGATGATTTGGTTGTATAGGTTCATGGAGGAATTGGGTAAGAAGCAAGAGAATAATAGGTTGTACAGTGACATCCAGAGTGCCATTCATACTGAAAAGAACTCAGCCTTTCATTCTAAGACTAAACATATACAACTCAAGTACCATTTCATATGGTTTGTTTTAGAAGATTAATCGTTGAAGTTGGAAAATATACACACTGGCCAGAATCCTGCAGACATGTTGATAAAGGTAGTAACCAGAGAGAAACTGAGTTCCTGCTTAGTTTTAGTTGGCCTTCAAGCATGAAGGTGAATATGATAAATTTTCCAGGTCCAAGGTTCAGAGCATAGTCCAGCAAGTGCAACAACGGTGGAGTTGTTGTGATCAGTCTCCAAGTGGGAGATTGTTGGTTATGGAGCCTGATCTTCCCGATTCAGAGATGTTGTTGTTTACAGTTGTGTTTGTACCCCAGTTTTATATGTTGTGCAGGTGGATTGTACACTCATCCTAGAGGGTGGTGTGGGGAGGCATCGCCCCCCCACAGGGTTCTGGGGTCAGCGCCCTCGAGAAAGAGGGTTCAGGGGAGAATCCCCTGACATAAATTTTTTGGGTTGTTGGTCGGCCGCGATTTTACAGGACATTGGTATTGGGTATCCCATAGTATTTTCCCGTGGTAATTCTCCTTTAAAAGGAAGACATTGTAATGCGACTATGTAATGTATTGTAGCATTGTAAATATATCTATGATTGTGTAAGAGAGACTCAGAGAGAGTGAAGAGGAAGTTGCAACGGATGTGTTGTAGGTTGTATCCCTTCATTTTGATGGATGGTATAATAATAAGGACTGGCAATTTATTTGTGGACGTAACCCATCTTGGGTGAACCACGTTATATTGGTGTCTCTATTATATTTTGATTATGTGATTTATATTTGCATCTTGTTTATTGTTATTGCTCTGCAATCCTGTTTTTATAACAAGCCTTATAGCCTCAACTCTGATTTTTCCATTGGTTATGTCCCAATTCATTGGGAACCCCATTTCCAGGAAAAAATCTTATCTCAAGCTCTTAAAATCATGGTAGGAAAGGGTCGTGGGAATCAAGGATGGAGAGGAAAGCTCCTATTACCTTACTACCTTCTTGTCTCAGTCCTTTTCTTGGATCACTAGTCCGACTCTATCCTTGGATAACCTAAATGGTGGAATAGGATGCAACTAGTAAAATATGAAAACTAGTAATGGTTGATTAACTAACATCTAGATGGGTTCTCCTACACCAAATAGAAGAGAGTCTAATTGGGCCTTTCTTCTGGGGATAATCCCTATTGTTGATGCTAGGTATTTTCCCCCATCAATAAGTTCCTAAAAATACAGACTTACATGAACTAAGTCATTGAATCTTTTTCCACCTGTTAGGATCATTTCCATTGGGATTTTTGAAAGGAAAGTTAGGAGGCTTAAATCCTCCCCAACCTTTATATACATGCAGTAGTATAGAACCTAGTTCTGGTATGTTATTGAGTCGTGGCTTAGTGTTGGTATTGGGTGTCTCCATGTTGACAACTTGTGTCCAAACTTTAAAGTGTAGATCCTTATTTTTGTGTGTGATGGAAAGTGTTTGACTTCTTAGAGTTGGTTTCTCTTTCTCATCAAATGGACTCAACGCATATTCAACATGAAAAATTAGCCTAAGTAAACTTTAATAGGATACTTTATCCTCTATCCTAATATGAAGAACACGAGGACCAAAATCCACTTGACTTCCTAGATGCAAAACTAGTATAAGGTACACTTAATATTAAAGGTTGTTAGATTTGTGGGAAGATTTATATGACTTAAAAATATTGAAAGACTAAATCTACCCAAACTTGAAGAACCTAAATGATTATCAAATGGAATTACGGGTGCATTGTTGGAATTTGGAGAATATATCACCAAGAATTGAAGCCACAACTACTTCTTATACCAAAATATTTGCCAAGTTTTAGTAGCCAACATCCAACAAATAAGCTCCAAACATAGAAAGGGGAGAAGTAATACTATTTTTAACACAACCCCTTAGTTCTCAATGGTTGCATAAAGACTTCCATTATCTTATTCATGAGACTTTCAAACATAGTACACTAAGGCTTAGTCCTTTGATTATCATTAAATCTTATCAAAGTCAAGTTTTAATGAATCTATTCTTTACTAAGTAACACATTGGAAAAACAATTTTGGAACTGCATCCTTTGCAAAGGTTAGTGCCTGAAAAATGTAGGCACAAATCCATGAACTAAAAGAGTAGTTGATTCAATTGTTTTATACTTGAGCATAACATTTTCTCTTGTTGAAGGTGTTTATTATAAATAATATTTGAATTGGAAATAGTTTATACTTTTGAGCCACCATTTTTAGTTGTAGTTGGTGATTATTTTTCTTTAAGTTCGGATAATAATTATATTTAATAATGACTTTAAGATCCTATTGTGAGAATGTGATAATTACATGTGTAAATAAGTAAAACTAGTAGCAAAGCTGCTTATACTTGTGTTTTAGAAATGTTTAAATGTAATAGTTATGTATAATCTAACACTAAAAGTTAGAATAGTTATGAAATCTTTGAAATTTGTCATAATGTATTATTTATGCATAACTTAAAAACAAAAGTTAAAATATTTATGAAATATTTGAAACTTGTAATAATGCATTATTTATGCATAGCCTAAACGCAAGTTAAAAGTGCACCAACTATTCCATGCCTTTAAAAGATAGAGACGTTTATAGGTTAGCAACTATTAATAAAGCAGTGGCAATGTTATAAATGTAAATGGAACTTCTCAAAACCTTTTTAAAACAAGAGATGCATGTAGCTTAGTCCTTGCCTTTAATAATTTGAAATTAAAAAACACAATATTTTAAAAACTAAATAAATACTAATATAATTTTGGAAAAAAATACAATGTCAACAAATTTCGAAATAAAAATTAGTAATAGAAAATTATACATTTATTTAATCATAAAAAACTATACTTTAAATCATCAACAATAAAACAACATATGTTTAAACATAATATTAATATTTTTAAATATTAATTTTCTACATACAAATTTATTATTTAATTTCTACATTTTTTAAAAATAAAAAATATTATTTGTTAAACTAAAATTTAAAGGTTGATATTTCATTAAAATAACATTTTATAAGAATGAAATACTTATTCAAAAATCACTAACTATTAAATAAAGCATCCAAATAAATGGAATCAATTATATTAGTTGAGGAAAATAAATAGGTAAAAACAACATCTATAAAAATACAACATAATTTAAGAAAAAAAAAAGAATTAATAAGAGAAGGAATATATTGAGTAAGAATAATTTCCCTTAATGTTTTCGTCATAGAGTTCAGGGACATATGCTTCCTCATTTATATCACCCATCTGAAATGTTCACGAATATTACAGTCGCAAGTCTTTTGTGAATCCACCATCTATATGTCCAAATTCATTGTTTTGAAATTTCGTTGTTCACATTATGGAAAAACACAGTAAAATGTTCCAATAAAATTTGTTGATTTTTTTTTTTACCTTGAGCTATCATTTAGTTGAATCATCTCTCTACCTGCTCCTGCTCTAGTACATTGTTTCATAAAACAAACATTGATGGTTCCTCAACTTTGATAATTTGATTGTTCATAATCTACTTGTTACAACAGATCGATCTTAACCCTAGGTCTACTATCATAATCGACTTGTTAGTTGTTACCACAGATCAATCTTAACACCAGATCGTTATCATATTAGCACCTTGAAAAATTTGATACTTTGGGGATAATGATCAATATGGAATCGCATATCTATTATCATAAATTTTTACCTCTCAATTGGGGTTAATAATCAAGATGCCTATGTGCCTAATAATTCATTCCTCTTTGTAATAAATGAATTGTTCCTTTGTTATCCATCATGCCCATTGCCTGGATTTGATGAATTGATCTTTCCTAGGTAGCTGAATTTACTATTGCATATGCAATATTATAAAACAAATTAATAATTAAAAACCTAATACCAATAATAATGCACTCAATCTTATTATTTCAACACAGTAATATTCACCTCATTTTTCCACTTGATCATTTCAACAACATCATCAAGGATTTTTAAATTTCAATAGAAGTAATAGAAAATTCAGTAGACATCCACTAGCAGATTATTCAAAATATATCATGGCATTAAATGACAAAAATGGGTCATCGAGAAGATTCAATCTCTTTAGATATTGCAACGCTTTTGAATTACAACTAAACATCATGCAGTACCACGGATAACATAATAGCATGCAAAAGCTCTCTATTAAATTTTTCCATAATCTAACATATTCCAGTGACCCTATTTCCTTCCTGAAGAAGGGGATATACAAAGAGAACATTAGATGCTTTCTGAAAAGGCCAGATATTAGACAAAATTACAAAATTTTCACCCCTCAAGTAAGCTTACTCATTTTGTAATTTTCCTACAATTACACTACATTGTCAGTATCCAACTCAATGTCGTAAGCTCACTGCTAGTGATTACAATCTTGCAATACTGGAGATATTCGTTGTCATCTTAGAAAATGGTTGTTTTACCCTCCATCTTCTCCAAATATTCTTGTTATAACAATGTTTTCTTGACACCATTGCCTGCCTTGTCATATGGTTGAGCCATCCGACGCAAAAAGTGATTTTATTTGCAACATAAGATTCATAATAAAAAAATCATAAATAGGTAACCTAGTTATTAGGTAACCTCTAGCAACATCATCAATGCAGTGCACAAGCTCGAACAGTAAATGCAATGCTTATCCAAACTTCATCAATGCAATGAACAACCTCACATAAAACATGCAGATACCATAAAGCATGGAGTTTTATGCTATTACAAAACATTTTCAGTCACTTATATTCCTAATATGAGAAAACATAGAAAGCATCAACTTATGCTTATTTAACAAGCATGTTGCCAAACAAAAAGGTTCTTTGTCTTATTTGATCTCACCATTTTTTTCAAATCTAAGTGGCACTCTGCAACATTAACATTGGTTTAAACTACCAATCTTAATATCCACACCTTTCCATCCAACCAAGGGTTCTTTGGCTATGTGGCTCTGGTTTCTATGCTCTCCCTGTTTGCATTCAAATGTAACAGGCATTCAAAATGCTTTATCATAAATAATTTAATTTTAATTTTATATATTTAAGGTTTTTAATAATATACATAAGTAGTTGTCCATATTAATGTGCCCAACAATCGATCTCCAGCCATTCAAGGCTTAAGTACTCAGGAACAAGAGCAGTTGAGCTATAACACTTTGACCTACCACCAAAATTTGAACTTTTCCATATATGTAAACCAAACAAACTAACACATAGATCAAAAAGAGGTATCTAATTCTTGAATATAAAAAGGAATTGATCTGCCATTTTTTGGAAACAAACTATACTAACTATACAAAGGAGATGGTTATCGAGGCCACTTCTCTGTTACACTGGTAATGAAATATAGGAGAAACATTGAACGACACTGAGAAACTCTATTAGATTCTTTCTGCTTGTGGATGGAAATTATCCCTGTCGAGTACACCACAACATTTACCTAAACCAAAGGAGCCATTTAATGTCCATCACCCACATTTTAGTAAAAAATAGTAATCCTACCAACTGTACACAACATAAACATTATTAATCTTAACTACTGCACTTCGCATAAATTCTGTCATTAATCTTGCTAAACATTAGTAATCTTAACTATTGCACACTGCATAAAGTTTGTGGGTGACATGCAACACGATCTACCATCACTACGAATATATGATTTTTATATTACCACATCTCTACGGGTCCCAATTTTCCTCGGTGTTCTCCGCTGCAAAAACTACGAGGGGATGTGCTTTTTTAGCTATGGTACATTGGTTCTATTTAGTACATGAAGGTGCATAATGATCAATATAGTTAAGAATTGTTGCTAGGGGAGATTGTCTTCATTAGCAATCAAGGTAAACATAACTAATATTAAATTTCAGTCAAGGTAAACACTAATATTAAATAACCAGTAGAACCATGTTATTAGAATAGTTTAATAAAATGGTTGTAAACCCTATAAAATGCCTACTTATTGCAAGAAGATGACAATCGTTCTGTAATGTCTAAGTTTGACCGAGTGAAAACCTGCTCATCTCATCCTCCACACTACAAACTATCTACAAGAAATGGGCTATTCATCGTAAGAATTGATATCAATAACAAGTTCTTCACATAAGATTGAAGAATTTGCTTTGAACTAGAGGTTATTCCAATGAAAAACTGCAATTTTTGCACCAGATAGAGTATTAAGGCTATATACGGAAGATGTTCATCAACATAATTTTTGTAATGAAAACCCACAAATCTAGCACAAAATAACACACTAAAGCAATAAAAGCAAGTCAAAAACACATGTACTATGAACAATATGAATGAAAATCCACAAACATAACATGATATAGAGATTTAAAGATATGAACAAGATAAAATCTAGAACAATTTAAAGCCTTAAAGCTATAGAAAGAAAATGTATAGTGAACAAGAGAAAAATTGAAATGAAAATATTAAGCTGTGAATATAGACAAAAATCAGCACAGGTTTGAGCATTAAGCTGTGAACAAAGAGAATAAACAAGCACAACTTAGAGCATTAAGACTAAAAATAAAATGCAATGTGATCAATAGAATCTTCAAATAAAAATGTTCTTGGAACTTGGCCAACAATCCGTTGAAGAAATGAAGTACCAATTCAATGATAGAAAGTGCATATGCCTCACTAATTGATTCATAATTTGCAGGGTTGCAATCTTGTTCAACAACTCCCTTGGCCAACATTAAATCTCATATTCGAAACAACTTGTCCAATACCAGGAAGTGCTCAAAATCAAAATAAATAAATAAAAAGCAAAAGATTTTATGATTTGTGCAAGGCTAGAAATAACAGATGCACGAAAATGATCTCACAAAACATCCTTAAATGTGGCTTCTTGGAACATGAATATGTTACTATCCCTAAAAAGTGTTAAAAAGGAGAGAGCTTGTTACCTTTGCAACCACAACTAGATATACAAGGGCTAAGCGGTTTCAATTGTACATAAAGTTTCTAGGCCACTGCATAAAAGAAGGCATTCCATTCCATATCATAATTTGTTCCGCCACTGAATAAACGATGGCCTCACGACAAAAGGATGACAATGTGTTGACAATTTATGCATCTGTAGTAGCAAGGGAGCTTGCATATTGAGCTTCAATCTCAATTCTCTAGTCCTCGCTACCTTCTAAGGTTGTTGCGTGTCCAGAGTTGCTGCTTAGACATCAAGTGATGTTGAGCATGTTTGCCACTTGGTGAGGAGTCGTGCCAAATATCACTTTGTGCTTAGGTAAACTAAAAACTTAGGAAAAGTTTTATGTCAGAATTCAAATAAATATCTATCTAAAGTCTAAAATTTTAGGAATATTATTATTATTTTGTAATTTCTACTAATAGGTTCAATGATAAAAAAAATGTCACATCTGGAGTCATTTTCCAGTAAACTTTGAAATAAAACCTAATAAAAAATATTCAACATTTTTATTTTTCATGTTGACTTTGTAAAACATGATGTTTGGTGATTATCATTGTCAAATTAATTGAAAATAACGGAACATATAGTCTCTTCCTGCGGCATGGACTAATAAATTGATATATAAAAACTCTCTAACATATTAATCCTATCCATGACACTTTTAAATATGACCAAACTAAAACAAAGGTACTCTTCTAGCATTTAAGTAAGAAACTATCAAAACTATCTAATATCACCTAATTAATCATTTATAATTATCATAACACATCAAATTGTTTGCATTGTAATAGTTCATTTTAAACTCTTAATATTCTAAGTTCATGAGAGTATAAGATTCAACATATACAAATAGGGTGTATGCTTGTGCTGAGAGAAGGGGTTTCTAAATTCGTAGTCTATTTTCAAGTCCTTAATATGAAGGCAATTGATATGCCCAAATTGATTCCCTTTGCTCAAAGAATTGATATTGTGATGAGAAAAGTGGAGTTTTAAGAAGTATTGGAGTTAAATCACAACATATTCCATTCATCCTTCCAAGTTGGCTTCAACTTTGAAGTCATGAATGCCACGTTTTGACACCAGTTGTTGAGTATCTCAGAAGCATTAGGTTCACCCACAAGGACACCATAGCGAATTAGAAACTAAGCCCTTGGTTTTTAATTTTTAATTTTAATAAATTAGTCTTTTCACACTAGATAAAAGTTAGAATATTATCAAACACAAATATCTAAGATATAATACCAAAGTTTGATGGTAAATAACAAGTGGGTAGGAAAACAACAATGTCCTTTGAAATATCCAATGTGTATTAGGTATTTGATATTGGAGGTATTAAATATGTAGCAATTAAATTTGAGCTATCAACTAAAGTGGTATATTGGTATTTGTGACCATTGCTCAAAGAAGTTAATGAAACTTTACATATATAAATATAATATACTATAAATAATGTTGGGCCTAGGAAGATTTGGGTACCATTTTTGGTAAAACAGTTTTGGTGTGGACAGAACCAAGGCAAAGAGGTTCGACGAAGTGGTCAACTTCGACGAAGCGGCCGAGAAACCAGGAAGATGGTCGTTTTGAACATGTCAAAGGGAAGGGTTAAGTAAAGTTAGTTAGGGTTTTGTCCACTTGTATTAATGAGTTGAGTAGTGAGTTAGCGGTGTAGTGGGAGCGAGGCAGGCTGTGTGTGCCCTATAAACATGTATTAGGTTGGGAATTTTGGGCTTGTTAGGGAAATAAGAAGTTGTTCGGTAAATTGTTGGTTTATGTCTATAGAGTCTGCAAACTGCTTATATTTTTTGTATGTCGAAGTTACTGGTTGCTATAAGAAGAAGAGTTGCATGATCTGCAGGCTGTGTGCACAAATCTGTTGTAACATAAGAAGAAAGACATGTAAGTCTTTATAAACATGGAAGTGCTTATTTTTGGCTGTGACTCATGAATAAAGAAGCACTTCCATGGTTTTCTCCCGTTTGGGTTTCCACATTAAATTCTAGTGTTTCATGTGATGTGATGTGTTTTGTGACGTTTATGTTGATGTTGCTTATTATTTTCACAAGTTAATGAATGAATATGCTTATAATGAATAAATGCATGAATGGGAAGTATATGATATGTCGTAGAAGTTATAGTTAACTTATGAGATCTGTCAAAATGCATGGCTTGTCCATGATCTTAATCTGTCAGAGTTATGGGTTACTTGTTGAATGATATGTCTGTTGAACCGTTCTCCTTCCTAGCTGCAGAAACCTGGTTCCTATAGACCCCATATGTACTTCGGGTGAGACTTCATCTGCTCTATAGGTGTTGCCAAAAGGGCCAAAAACCTTTCAGGCCGGTATCTGTGGTTTAGTTGGTGTTATGTGTGTGTGTGAACCCTGGTCGAAGTAGAAGTGCTCCAACAAATGGTTCCGTTGCCGGGACAAGGATTTGTGTCGAAGGGGAATGTGGGATATGTGGCATCCTACTAAGCCAGAACTCTAGGGTTGGGTAGATTAGAATTTGAGAGAGTTTGCTAAAGATCATAACACGCACCCTCGATTGGATGATGAAGCGTGGCTTGGTGAATATGTTTTTTCTGATACTCATGAGGTTTTATTTGGGGATTTTCTTGTGATATTAACCGAGTGGTTGGATAGGTTAAATCCAAAAAATATGAACTTCCAAGGAGGTGAGCCTAGAATTTGGACACCTGAGCTGATTCAACGACTGAAAAGTGTGAGTAATAAGATTTCACGCGTTGTGGATTACTGGCTAGATAGAATATTAGAGGGGTACATTACCGAATTTGTTGTTGACACTGTTAATTCATATAGTGCAAAATAACGTGAATTCTTAAAGGGACCGCATGGTAAGTATCTGAGATATTTAAATTTGTGGATTAAGATGTTGCTTTGTAAAAAATGGGTGATGCGAAGGGAATCTTATGAGTAATAATTTGTGCGTGGTGGGAATGGGTGTCGACCGGAGGATGGTCTGGGCGAATGTGTAGAATAAGCTGAAATTATAAGGAGATAAGAGAGTGATACAAACAAAGAGTGTGGGTTTCTGTGAAGTGGGAAGAGATTTAAATCAAACAGGCGGATGAGAACTGTGACAAGGAGAGAAGGTTGCAATGCAACTGAGAGAAGGGACTACAAACTGATGCAGTTAATTACGGGGTGGCACTTTGGACTAGTTCATGAAGTTTTCAGAAGTTGCTAGTGGACAACTAGCAAAGAATTTAGCAGAAGTTAAGGAGGTGTTAAAATCTAAATTTAAAAATCCAAAGTCTGAGTCACATTGTATTACTAAGCTCAAAGAGATCAAACAATTGTCGAATGAAGCTGTCTAGGACTTTGACCAGAGATTCAAGACATTGATGGCCTGTGTGAGTTTTCAAATGACTGATGTCCAACATAAGGAGTGGTTTATAGTTGCCTTATTACCGCACATTAGAGTTCCCTTGATGCAACAAAAGATTGTGTCGTAGAAAGAATCCCTTGAGTTGGATATGGAGTTGGAAGCATCAACTGTCGGAGTAACTGGAACTGGTATTGCTCAAATTCAATCACAGCTAGTGAACTTGTCAATTCAGATCCAAGAAATCAAGAAGGGTTAGAAAAGAGCAGAAGATGTTTGGTGCACAGGCTGCAAGGACAAGGGCCACCCAAAATATCAATGTATGACCTTCCACGACTATACTGCTATTGGAGCTCCTAATCCGTTGAACCCGAGAACAAGAAAATGGTGTAGAATCCGTCCAACTGGAGGAAATCAACCAA
Organism: Larix kaempferi; assembly: GCA_027924585.1. NCBI lineage: Eukaryota > Viridiplantae > Streptophyta > Pinopsida > Pinales > Pinaceae > Larix > Larix kaempferi. Next base: position 5,659,260 of record BSBM01000961.1, on the reverse strand, counting down.
AAGAATGTTATTTGTTACAAAATATGGTGAGTACTCCACAAAAATTCTGGTGTAAGTTTTATCGATTAGTCGACCATAATGAGAAGGATTATCAAGCATATCAACTGCTCACAGAGCACACACCATATACCTTTCTCATGAAAGGAGAAGAGTACACCGAAAGAAGTAATGTGTAGTTCAATCATACGCAGGGTGGACTTCGAGGACATGGATGAGGAGTATTTGGTCGAGGAAAAGGCTAGGTAATATGTTATAATTGCGGTACTCGAGGAAATTATGCCAAAGAATGTCGGAATCCTACTTCAACCTGCACATATTGTAGGGCATTAGATCATACTATGAAGACTGTCCCCAACTTATAGCAAAATGATAAGCAAAGAATAACCAAAATCAGAACCAGAATGTTCATAAGATTTCAAATGAACTGAGACAGAAGGAGCCTATTGTCGTTGTGGAGGGGGAACTACGATGGGTGATGACAAGGAAAATCAAAACAACCAATGGGATTTGAGAGTGATACTAACAGTTCAGAAGCCATTGCAACTTGATGTTAAAAAACAGAAGGGAGTTTTCTTTGAAGCCCGTGATGAATTTATGTGATGAATTTATGGGGAACGAGAAGGGAGCATCGACATCCTCCCCACCACTAGTATTTGAAGAAGGTCTTGTCTATGGCATGCCACCTCGCTTTGACCGGTCTATGTCAAGGAATGTTATAGGAAAGGTAAGTGATTTGCATAGTTTTTTGAAAAGTTATTTGGCTCTAATTAAGGATGAAAATACATTACGGGAATTGCTTACTTTAATTGGATAATCTGAGGGAGAAATGAAGCAAGAAAGAGTTGTGAATCATGTTCAAAAGAATACAAAAACTGGATGGGAGCTGCGACTTAATGCACAAATTGAGACTATGATATGGATTTTGTTATTTTAGATCTGGGCTAAGATGTGAATATTCTTACTAAGCATATTTCAGAAAAAATATGGGAAAGCCTAAATTAGTGTGGTCACCTATTCACCTGAGATTGACAAATCAACATAAATTCATACCTTTTGGAAGGATGGTAGGAGTCCCCGTCAAAGTGGAAGGAAAGTGCACCTTTGCATTTTTTGAAGTCATAGAGATTGTTGATGATACTAATCCATACCCTGCACTCCTAGGAATAGACTGGGAAATTCATAACCAAACTATTATTAATTAGAAGAAGAGGATGCTAACAATTTAGAATGACGAAATAAGAGTTGTCGCACCTATGGATCTGCTGGAGGGTCAAAGGTATGTCAAACCAGTACTAAAGGAGGAATATGATGCCCAAGACCTGGAAAATATTTACAATGAATCTTCAAGGATAAACGATTATATCAACCCCACATCAAATCGTACATTAAGTTGTAGAAGTGTTAGCTCATGGTTATCATATTCTAGCGAAGCTCTAGAAAATTGGTAGAATAGGCTACATGAGGTCTTAATGCGACGATGTGCTCGGGTTACGAAGTCATTGCACTGGGTTGGTGAAGAGGTATTTGACCTTCCCACCTATGAAGTTTTGCCTAATTTAGGTCAATTTATTGTTGAGTTTGAAATTAAGGTTCCATAACAACAATGGTTTTTGGAATTATATTTGGATTTGAAAGATACACCAACAAGAGGGTGGGATGTTCATAAACAATGTATAACTGGTTGGTCGCAGTGTAGACAATTCTTAGAAATCCGGTTTGGCGAGGGATTCCCATATGTCAGAGATAAATATAATGGGTTAACTAGTCATGTTGATCATCTAACCACTTGTAGTGCAATTTGGAAGAACATACCGAAGCAAGAATGGGTCCACATGTTCATCCACACATTGGATACTATACCCAAGAATTGGTATACGTCGCTAAAGCTTCGACAAGCAACTACAGATTGGGATAATTTGGCTATGAGTTTCAAACAAACATTTAACTATGAAGATGAAAGTCCAACAGTAGATGCAGCTCTGCAAATCATCAAAGCAATTTTTTTTTAGGAAGTTCCTAGGCTGGTGTCTAATTTGCACTAGTGGAATGCAACGATTGAAGAAATGATGGAATGCTATAATATCACCAGAGGACCAGAGGATGATGATCCAAGAGATGTGCATATCCCAGAAACTGAAGGAAGCCGCGACCTGACACTAGATAAAAGTTAGAATAATTATCAAACATAAATAGCTAATATATAAGACCAAAGTTTGATGGTAAATAACAAGTGGGTACGAAAACAACAATGCCATTTGAAATATCCAATGTGTATTAGGTATTTGATATTGGAGGTATTAAATATGTAGCAATTAATTTTGAGCTATTAACTAAAGTGGTATATTGGTATATGTGACCATTGCTCAAAGAAGTTAATGAAACTTTACATATATAAAATATAATAAACTGTAAATCATGTTGGGCCTAGGAAGTTTTGGGTACCATTTTTGGTAAAACAATTTTGGTGTGGATAGAACCAAGGCAAAGAGGTTCAACGAAGTGGTCAACTCTGACGAAGCGGCTGAGAAACCAGGAAGATGGACATTTTGAATATGTGAAAGGGCAGGGTTAAGTAAAGTTAGTTAGGGTTTTATCCACTTGCATTAATGAGTTGAGTAGTGAGTTAGCGATGTAGTGGTAGCGGGGAAGGCTATGTGTGCTCTATAAATATGTATTAGGTTGGAAATTTTGGGACTGTTAGGGAAATAAGAAGTTGTTCGGGAAATTGCTAGTTTATGTCTGTACTCTGCGAATTGCTTATATTTTTGGTATGTCGAAGTTACTAGTTGATATAAGAAGAAGATTCGGATGATCTACAGTATGTGTGCACAGATCTGTTGTAATAGAAGAAGAAATGTATGTAAGTCTTTATAAACATAAAGTGCTTTTTTGTTGTTGTGACTCATGAATAAAGAAGCACTTCCGTGGTTTTCTCCCATTTGGGTTTCCACATTAAATTATGGTGTTTCATGTGATGTGATGTTTATGTTGATGTTGCTTATTATTTGCATAATTTAATGAATGACTATGATTATACTGCAGAAATGCATGAATGTGAAGTATATGATATGTTGTAGAAGTTATAGTTAACTTATGAGATCTATCAAAATGCATGGCTTGTCGAGGATCTTGATCTGTCAAAGTTATGGGTTACTTGTTGAATGATATGTCTGTCGAACCGTTCCCCTTCCTCACTGTAGAAACCTAGTTCCTGCAACCCCATAGGTACTTTGGGCGAGACTTCATCTGCTCTGTAGGTGTTTCCTAAAGGGCCAAAACCCTTTCGGGCTGGTATCTATGGCTTAGTTGGTTCTATGTGTGTGTGTGAACCATGGTCTAAGTAGAAGTGTGCCAAAAACTGGTTCTGTTGTCAGGGAAGGGATTTGTGTCGAAGGGGAATGTGGGATATGTGGCATCATAATAATCCACAAATCCAGGATTGGGTAGAGTAGAAGTTGAGAGAGTTTTCTAAAGATCAGAACAAGCACCCTCGATTGAATGACGAAGCGTGGCTTGGTGAATATGTGTTTTCTGATACTCATGAGGTTTTCTTTGGGGAGTTTCTTGTGGTATTAACCGAGTGGTTGGCGAGGTTAACTCAATAAAAGACAAAATTCCAAGGAGGTGATCCTAGAAGTTGGACACCTGAGACGATCCAACGACTGCAAAGTGTGAGTAATAAGATTTCACGCACTATGTATTATTAGCTAGATAGCATATTAGAGGAGTACATTACCGAATTTGTTGTTGACACTATTAATTCATATAGTGAAACAAAACGTGAATTCTTTCAAGACCACGCAGTAAGTATCTGAGATATTTAAATTTGTGGATTAAGATGTTTCTCTGTGAAAAAGGGGTGATGCAAATGGAATCTGATGAGTAAGAATCTGTGCGTGGTGGGCATGGGTGTCGACCAGAGGATGGTCTGGGTGAATGTGTGGAATGAGCTCAAATGATAAGGGAAGAAGAGAGTGAGATAGACAAAAAGTGTGGGTTTCTGCGAAGTGGGGAGATATTTCGATCAAACAAGCGGAGGAGAACTACGATGAGGAGAGAAGGTCATAATGCGGCTGAGTGAAGGGACTAAGAACTAGTACCACAGATTGACGAAGATTCTTATGACGAAGAGGAATAATACCAGGTCATTTGAGAATAAGAACCTGCATATTCGTCTCGGAGCCGAGGCTACGACACACCCACAACCCTACGTACATCTCCAAAAATTGAGGTAAGACATAGTAGTTCATCACAGTTTTTCCAAGCAAGTCAAAGTAGTGGTAATAATAAGAGTAGCTCTTCGCCATGTAATAAGATTTCAGTTAGTGTTCCTTTAATACCAAGTCATCCAAAGCCCTAGATGTCCAGAATGGATGGGTATGACATGCAATTATTGATATTTAATGGAAATGGGTCAGAGGATCTAGAGTAGCACTGGTTCTTATGTAACACGGTATGGACTGTTAAACAAGTACAATATGATAATGCCAAATTGATGCAGTTAATTACGACCTCTAGGGGTCGCGCTTTGGACTAGTTCATGAAGTTTTTAGAAGTTGCTAGTGGACAACTAGCAAAGAATTTAGCAGAAGTTAAGGATGTGTTAAAAGCTAAATTTAAAAATCCAAAGTCTGAGTCATAGTGCATTACCAAGCTCAAAGAGATCAAACAATCGTCGAATGAAACTGTCTAGGACTTTGACCATAGATTCAAGACATTGATGGCCTATGTGAGTTTTCAAATGGATGATGTTCAACATAAGGAATGGTTTATAACCTCCTTATTACCACATATTAGAGTTCCAATCATGCAATCGAATATTGCATCGTATATAGAATCCCTTGAGTTGGCTATGAAGTTGGAAGTATCACTTGTCGGAGATACTGGAACTGGTATGGATCAAATTTAGTCACAGCTAGTGAACTTGTCAATTCAAATCCGAGACATCAAGAAGGGTAAGGAAAAAAGAGAGGATGCTTAGTGCACAAGATGCAAGGAGGAGGGTCACTCTAAAGATCAATGTATGAACTTCCACGACTATGTTTCTATTGGAGCTCCTAATCCGTTGAACCCAGGAACAACAATATGGTGTAGAATCTGTCAAACTAGAGGACATCGACCAAAAGAATGTCATTTGCTACAAACTATGGTGAGTACTCCACAAAACATATGGTGTAAGTTTTGTCGATTAGTCGGTCATGATAGGAAGGATTGTCGAGCATATCAACTGCTCATAGAGCACACAACAGATACCTTTCTCATGAAAGGAGAAGAGCATGTTGAAAGAAGTAATGCGCGTTTCAATCAGACACGGGGTAGACTTCGAGGACATGGACGAGGAGGATTTGGTCGATGAAAATTCCAGGTAATATGTTATAATTACGGTACTCCAGGACATTATTCCAAAGAATGTTTGAATCCTACTTTGACCTGCACATATTGTAGGGCATTAGATCATACTATTGAAGACTATCCCCAGCTTATAGCAAAATGGTAGGTGAAGAATAACCAAAATCAGAACCAGAATGTTCAGAAGATTTCAGCTGAATCAAGATAGAAGCATCCTATTGTTGTTGTGGTCACCAGAGGGGGAGCTACGATGGATGATGACAAGGGAAATCACAACAACCAGTGGGATTTGAGAGTGAGACCAACAATTCAGAAGCCATCGCAACTTGATGTTCAAAAAGAGAAGGGAGTTTTCTTTGAAGCTCGTGATGAATTTATGGGGAACGAGAAGGGAGCATCGACATCCTCCCATGCCACTAGTATTTGAACAAGGTCTTGTCTATCTGCCACCTCGCTTTGTCCTATTTGCGTCAAGGAATGTTCCAGGAAAGGTAAGTGCTTTGCATAGTTTTTTGAAAAGTTGTTTGGCTCTAATTAAAGATGAAAATGCATTACGGGAATTGCATACTTTAATTGGCGAATATGAGGGAGAAATGAGGCAAGAAAGAGTTGTGACTCATGTTCAAAAGAAAACAAAAAATGGACTGGAGCTGCGACTTAATGCACAAATTGGAGACTATGATATGGATTTTGTTATTTTAGATATGGGATCAGATGTGAATATTATTACTAAGCAAATTTGGAAAATATGGGAAATCCTAAATTAGTGTGGTCACCTATTCACCTTGATTGGAAAATCAACATAAATTCATACCTTTTCGAATGATGGTAGGAGTCCCCGTCGAAGTGGAAGGACTACATACCTTTGTAGTTTTTGAAGTCATAGAGATTGTCGATGATACTAACCCATACCTTGCACTCCTAGGAATAGTCTGGGAAATTCAGAACCAAACTATTATTAATTAGAAGAAGAGGATGCTAACATTTGAACATGACGAAATAAGAGTTGTCGCACCTCTGGATCTGCTGGAGGGTCAGAGGTATGTCGGACCAGTAAAGGAGGAATATGATGCTTGAGACCTGGAAAATATTTACAATGTATATTCAAGGATAAATGATTATATCAACCCCACATCAGATGGTACACTAAGTTTTCAGAGTGTTAGCTCATGCTTATTAGATTCTGGCGAAGCTCTAGAAAATTGGCAGAATAGGCTACATGAGGTCTCAATGAGACGATGTGCTCGGGTTACGAAGTCATTGCACTGGTTTGGTAAAGAGGTATTTGACCTTCCCACCTATGAATGTTTTCCTAATTTAGGTCAATATATTGTTGAGTTTTAAATTAAGGTGCCATAACAACGATGATTGTTGGCATCATATGTGGCTTTGAAAGCTACACCAGAAAAATGGTGGGATGTTCATAAACAATCTATAACGGGTTGGTCACAGTGTAGACGATTCTTAGAAATCTGGTTTGGCGAGGGATTCCCATATGTCAGAGAGAAATATAGTGGGTTAACTAGTCATGTTGATCATCTAGCCACTTGTAGTGCAATTTGGAAGAACTTACCCAAGCAAGAATGGGTCCACATGTTCATACACACATTGGATACTATACCAAGGAATTGGTATACATCGCTAGAGCTTCGACAAGATACTGCAAATTGGGATAATCTGGCTATGCGTTTCAAAATAACATTTAACTATGAAGATGAAAGTTCGACAGTAGATGCATCTCTGCAAATAATTAAAGCAAAATTTATTGAGGAAGTTCCTGGTCCAATGTCTAATTTTCCCCAGTGGAATGCAATAGTTGAAGAAATGATGGAATGCTATAATATCTCCAGAGGACCAGAGGATGATGATCCAAGAGATGTGCATATCCCAGAAAATGAAGGATATATATATATATATATATATATATATATATGGATCAACAATGCATAATCTAAAACCTTTTGCATTGTAAGCATGCAAATCAATGCACATTTATTAGTAATTATTAGGTCATCTAATAATATTAGGAAGCAAATCAATGCACATTTATTAAATAGAAATATTTTTGTTATCATGTAATCTTTGGATTAAAAATTATCCTCTAACATCCACTCTAGGAGACATTTTCTCATTGTTTGAGAGATAAAGTGAACAATTGGTATCTTTAACAAGAAAAATAGCTGCAAAGCAGCTAGTCCCTGCTCTAAAATAATGTTTATAATTTATTTAATTGTGTACAAGAATTTTAAAAAAATATTAGAAAAATTTAGTTAAGTGTTCATAGTTGCTTCAAATCGAATATAGGACATTTTTGAATTGTTCCATTATTTGAAATAGCATATTCGAATTTTCTCATTATTAGATTTATTGCATTTAATGCAAAGTACTCAAATCTTTGCATTAAAAGTTGCTTCAAATCTAATATAGGACATTTTTGAATTGTTCCATTATTTGAAATGGCATATTCGAATTTTGGCATTATTAGATTTATTGCATTAAATGCAAAGTACTCAAATCTTTGCATTAAAAGTTAAGTTGGACTGTTGTTGGCTTGTTGTTTTAAGTTTGAGCACTACTCATTGATCCTAAAATTTGATTGTCAAAGTTTTGACATTGGATCCTAAAATTCTGTCTCATGTAGTTATAACAAAAAAAAATCTTTGGCACTTTATGAATCATCAAGCATTCCTTGGCTGACATGTATAAGTTCCACATATATTGAAATAGCATGCCATTGTGAGGAAGCATTTAGACATTTTGTTTGTAGTTTAATTTCTACATTTTCTTTATAGGTTTTTCATTGGGTTTGGCAGGACTAACAATATGGTTATGAGATCCCAAATAGCAGCTTTGAAGGTTAACATATTGCAGAATCAATTTGAACTTGGAGAATAGTATGAAGATCCTATTAGCATTGAAGGTGGGTATGTTGTTGAATCAATTTGAACTTGGAGAAAAGAATTGAAATCCTAATGAAGTCTAAAAAAGAGAATTAAATACATGTTGCAAGTGTTTATAATGGTTTTGATATTTAGAAATTATTCACTTATATCAAGTTTGTTTGTAATTTTTATTTAATATTAAAAGTGATAAAAACTTAATGAATTTGTTAATTGTTAATTGTCAATAGGATATTAAATATTGAAATAAAAATTTGAAAATTATTCATATGGAATTTTCAAAGAAGTATTTATCAAAATTTTAGAAATATTCTTATTTAAATTTACCAAGTGTTTATAATGGTTTTGATATTTAGAAATTATTCACTAATATCAAGTTTGTTTATAATTTTTATTTAAAAAATGATAAAAACTTAATGAATTTGTTAATTGTCAATAGAATAATATTAAATGTTCAAATAGAAATTTGAAAATTATTCATATAGAATTTTCAAAAAAGTATTTATCAAAATTTTAGAAATATTCTTATTTAAATTTACCAAAAATTAGTAAACAAATATTCTTATTTAAAGGTATCATTTTTAGAAATATTCTTATTTAAATTTACCAAAAGTTAGTAAAAAAAAAGACATATTTCAACAACATGACTACAACTACTTTAGATTCAATTTAGATGATTACTAGAGACCAATAATTACTTCCTTAATAGCGGTAATAGTATAGTATCCAACAACAAGGAGTAGATGATCACATAAACTAATGATTACCTTGTTATGAGAGTTATGTGTGATTGTCTTATAGGTTTAAATGTTATTCCAAATCTGATATGATTATACCAGCCGTAGAAATATCACCTCAAGTTTAGTTTTGGATTGAAGTGTGTTTGTGGCGAGTAAAGTTCAAGTTTAGTTTTGGATTGAAGTGTGTTTGTGGCGAGTTAAGTTGTAGTTATGGTAAGCCGAGTAAAGTTGTAGGACATGATTATGGTACAATAGGAATTTAAGGGTCTATTTTCAATAGAGATTTTGTGTGGCATTTAAGGGTCATTGCACTCAAGATTCATTGCATGGAGCAGCAATCCTTGAAGTCTAAACTACTAGGAAACTGCACAACATAAACCTAGAAGAAGACCAACAATTTTACATACAAGGGAGGGGATCACAAACACATGTGCACTTGTTCATACAAACACATCCATTGTTTCAGAGTGAAAGCTTACAAGTAGGTGCAATGTTCAAATCGACTCGCCATTTGTACTTTTCACAATAAATATTCACTCATAGGAAAGACAACTAGAACATGATGGATTGCAAAACTTGTGAGTTGCTAGGAGACACTTTCGCAACCTTAGGAGATGTGCCCGTGTCTCCCCATATCAGAGATGCATCCCACCTCCCTAGTACGAAATGGCATCCCCAACGAAACTAAAGGAATTTAACATAGCCAATGATTTCATCCAACAAATATCTAATCATGTTCCTTGTATTCACATTTTGAAGGTCTGATCCATTTCCTCAATGCCCAGAAATCTTATTTGAGGTCCGATTTGCATTTTCCATGTCATATGGTGTGCTACACAAATCTGTACAGAACGCTATCTTAACAGTCCGGCTTGCATATTGCATTTTCAACTTGCTATATAGAGGTTTACTCTCTATCTGTTAGTCCAATAGCCATACAAACGTCGGAATTGTGTTTTATATCGCCTTATTTGTGAGAACTAGTGATTTTCACTGTACAACTACTAACTTTCCTCAAGATTCGTACTTCCCACCATTCTGTACCCTTCTCACAAGTTTTAGCAGAGCCATATAAATCGTTGTGTTTCTATTCAATGGTAGAGAGTTTGATTTTACAATTCAGAGCACATGGTTTAAGTTTTTACTGTTTTACATCTATTTTAAATTTGTTTTTTACATACATATCTAGATTTGATGCACCTCCCACTCACCTCCATGAACACTAATTTTAAAATGGCATCCTCACACCCACAACCACGAACCCCAGCTACTTAATTTGAAAAACCATTAAGTTCATAGATTGAAACTTGGTTGTGAGGAGTACAAAAGTAGTCCCTCAGTCTGCAACGCTGCATTTGATAAGGAGTTCAATAGGGGCATTCTTAAACACATAAAAAGGAACATGGTTAATGAGAAGTCTACCAACCCACTCTCAATGTTCCTATCGCTCATTCATTCTAGACAGTAAAATTTCCTCAGATTCACATTCTTTCAAATTTTCCGTTTTATAAGCACGTGCTTATATCTATTATGCTTTGCATTTGCCACAATGATATACGATCCTTTTCACATTAAAACATCTAATAATGGCAAATATATTTATAAATTATCTCACTAAGGCTGTGAGTACAAAATTCTTGAAACCAAAATTCAATTGCCTCTTTAAAAGAAGGGTTTGAGAAATTAAATAGACCCTATAAACATACAATTAGTAACGGCAAACATTAGTAAAGCGTTAGTAGAGACTTAAAAGCACATGGTGTGTCTTACATATTTCAGCCAATGAAAGCACACTGCAAATATTTAAAAAAATGATAATAACTTGATTTTAATAGAGCAAATATTCACACTATGGAAAAATAGGTTAGTTGAAATATGGAAAAATTTGAACTCTTTCATACTGAGACACTTTATTCAAAAAAATGGGAGAAAGATCGAAAACATAATAATTCAGTGAGTACTCATTTAAAAATTAACGAAAGTGACACCTATGAAAATGCAATGATCAATGAATGGAAATGCGTTGAGATGTAGCTGTAAACAAGCCTGAATGTAAACTAGAACTGTTGTGGAATCCATGCTCAATATCAATTGTATTTAGTTTGCCAATTAGACCTTATTAGCGTTTGGAACGAGCTCCTGCAAAGATTTCAAAATTTTTGCAATCCTCTCCTTGCGTTCCTGCCAAAAGAAACACAATAATCAGCAGAAAAGGTTCGCACCTTTTCAAGAGTAACAGGTTATAAACAGGACAGGTCCTCTGCAGTACTGACTATTTTCATGGCTTCCAAAACTATTCGTAGCTAAGTAAACCACGACAAAAGAAGCCATGTACATACACATTAAGAGGATTCTGTAACAATGCTTCAAATGGGAACATTTTCTGACCCGCTCAGCTATACTATGTGGATCAATAGCTTGACCTCGATGAGCCCTCACGCGCGTCCTAGGAGCTCCATTCAAAACAACTCCAGCAGTTGCTACTGATTGATCTTGATTTTGAACAATATTTTAAAATTCCAAGCTAGATCATAACTCCTTATCACAATCCTCAACTGCACAGCTATAGATATAGCTTTTGGATCGTTAGGTTGAACACACTTTTGTTGGCGGAAATAGAAACGATACGTGGCTAAAACAACTACGGTGGAAATACAAACAGCCGAGGTGGAGACTAATCAAGTTGTAATGCCAAAACACACTCGTTAGATTAACCTTGAACCTGAAGGTGCCACCTGCCAACATGCATGTTACTGCCACCCGTCGAGCTTACTGCCACTTTCCAATTGCAAATGCTTATCAGTATTAATCCCCCTCGTTATATTACATTAATAACAGTCCCTTAATTAAGCAAGGAATAGCGTTAAAGTTTGCAACCTAACATGTAATGTGTAAAACTGGCAGTTTAGAACAACATCGAAAGACTTGTCCAATGTTGTAGCCACAAAGACCATGCATTAAACTTACAGGTGTATGCCTCAACATCCATTGCGAAGACATCACAGAAAACACGATCAGGATTCCATTATTGTAGATCTTGACAACCATGAGGCGTAGCTTCACTTCAACTTCACAGTAATAAGCACGATTGAAATAGAGTGCTAGTGGTTTTGAGATGTAAAGGGGTAAACAAAAGCTGTGAATTTAAAGGGGCCTTCGGCCCCAATCCTTCCTCTACACTAAAAGAAGACACACGCACGGGAAAAGCATGGTGTGAAGGAACTGAACCATTGATGCATTGGCTTCTTGACAATAGACAACATTGAATCTGATAGAATTGATACCAGAGTTCTGCATCTTAACGTGAAGAAGAGGAGCGCATGAATGCTTAGAATATATCAGGTCTCTACAAGTTTGTAAATTTTCATTTATTGAAGTAGTTAGTATGTTCTCTAAATCAATCCAAGTTTGTCTTATTCATGGTATTACTATTGGTTTCCTTAAGGCAGACGCATAAAGTTATGACTTTTCTCTTTCTCTGTTTTATATTATTGTCGGTTACAACAAAATACACCAAGAAATGCATACTGCATTTTTTACTATTTATACTAGGTTCTTGCTTCTTGCATGTCCTTCAATGGGTTCCACGGAATTTAACTTTCTTAGTTAAATTCTTTATGTTTTGTAGAGGGATTTATTTTGAGCTTTTTTATTGCAACTTGCACTTAGTATTGCTTTGGGCATTGTCCAGATGTTGCGGTTCAACATTGTTTTTTGTGTGTGGGCTTTTCACGATGAATGTATTTTTTAAGTTCCTTTGAACCAGTTTGGTCTCTAGCAGACATTAACAAATTTCTATTTCAATTTCTACATAATAAGAAATTTGTATTTTATTGGACTTGAGAAATATTCCCATTACAAAGCGTTGGCCATCAGTTGATGCTTCCATATATTTCATTGTAGTGTGTAATGAGAGGCCTCGGCCTAACTTAATCGGTCCCACTTAATGGTCATGATAGATAGCTCCCTTGCAGGAGTGCAGTGGCCACTTCTTATTGCCCATCGGTAAGAAGTAAGCATGGTCCAAGATAATCTAGTCAAGGATTATCTAGCTGCTGAGGATTAGAACGACTAACAACTTCAACGGATCTATTTTGTTTGCCCCTATCCCTCGAAGTTCTCCTTGCCACTCGAACTACCTTTCATTCAATATAGAATAGAATAGATGCCTAGCATAATAAAATGAAACTAAGTGGGTGGGGTCAAAGATAGGAGCATCATAGCCAGTTTCCATTGTTTACCTTGAATCAGTTTTATGCTGCTTATTCTGCAGCGGGAGGTTTTTACGGGGTCGGCCTCTGGTTCGCACCCCTCCCTTCGTTTTATCTTCCCCCCAACCCGCAGCCTGGGGTGGGTACAGCCTCCAGGGCCATGCTTTTCGCTCGGCTCCTCCTCAGGTCGTGGACATAAGTATTTATCAAATGTACAGGAGTGATAACTGGGTCAGCTTCATTTTCCAGGAAAAAGAACTATTATCGAAAGGAAAAAGAAGCACAGACCACTCCGCTGGTCTATATATTTTGATGGTTTTAGCAAGACACATGTAATTGTGATTTCAACTCTTAAATAGTTTTTACAGCTATATAAAATGACATGAAAAGCAAGTGCATAAACTGGATATTTTGAAAACAAAGGTGCAAAAACTGGATATTTTAAAAGCAAAGGTGCAAAAACTAGATATTTTAAAAGCTCTGGAACTACTACATTTTTGTAGAAGTTTTTTATAACAAAATTTGTAACGTACATTTTTGTAGAAGTTTCATTTGCTTGCAGGAATTTTTTGAGCATTGGGACTTACCTCTATTTAGAAGATTGCTGGTATGGCCTTTGCTACTTGTTCTCAATTTCGGATAACTTCAAGGTTCACGTTCCTGGTGATTGAAGTTGTGTCATGCTGATTGATTGAAGTTGCACACAGGAAAATATTGTTCCAAACAAATAGAAAAATGTGCATGGATATATGTGCCACCATTGATTGGATAGATTATGTTTTTATTTGCTAATAAAGATTTAGATCTCTGATTTTTATGATTTAGATCTCTTTTGGATTTGTGCGGATATCATTCAACCAAATCATATACAAAATTTATTTACTGTTATTTTATATGAGCCGCTCGCAGTAAATTTATTTATCAGCATTATTTCAATCAAATCATGTACACAATTTATTTACTGTTATTTTATATGAGCAGCTGGCAGTAAATTTATTTATTTTCACACAAAATTTATTTACTATTATTTTATATGAGCGGCTCGCAGTATTTTTAATGCACATTTATTTTCACACAAAATTTATTTACTGTTATTTTATATTTTTATATGAGCTTATTTTTAATGCACATTTATTTTCACTCGCAGCATTGTTTCAATCAAATCATGTACAAAATTTATTTACTGTTATTTTATATGAGCCACTGGCAGTTTTTTAGTGCACATTTATTTTCAAGAATCAAGTACAAAATTTATTTACTGTTATTTTATATGAGCCCCCAGCAATTTTTTAATGCACATTTATTTTCAAGATGAGCTGGCAGCATTCTTTTATGAGCACTTGACAGTGTATTTAATGACCACTTACTTTCGTATCTTGCATATGCATTAGGAGAAATTTAATAATAATTTTATATTTTTAAATATTTTTATATTTCAGTAAATAATTTGCACACCAGGAGAAAATAGTCAAATCAATGTTCTTAACCAATCACAGAATTAGTAAATTTATTTTTTGAAAATGTTTATTATTTTTTATTTTTTACAAAATTAAGCTTAACACCTAAAATTCGATAAACTTTACTGAACTTTGGGCAAAAAGATAAAACAAATTAAAGTCAACTAGATTTTGGCGACCAATTGATCGCTATAATCCCTACGGAACAGGGACTAATAAAAATACACTTAGTAGTCTTAATAACAAATTCTTATAATTCTTGTTCTTAAAGATGTCATAAAACTTCAAATAATAAAATTCTCAACCTAGATAATCAATTATGAATATACAATCATATTAGATTTAAATATTTATAGAAGAATATAAAAAAAAAATATATATATATATATATATTTTCCAAATTTTTAATAGACTTTTGATAATATTTTTTTTTTCAAAATAAATTACATTTTCTTATGCATTAATAATCTCTACAAATAAAATACCAAATGGGTTAATGATGTGCCATAAAACAAATCATTCAATATAAATGTCCAACAAATAATATTATATTACAAACTTTATACTATGATTATTAACAATTCAAAATTCCTTAAAATAAATTTATAATGAGGAAATGATTGAAATTCCAATTTATATTTTTAATTATAAGTTAACTTTAAGATTCTCAATAAACATTAACATTAAAATTAAAATTATATATTTATTATTAAATTATACACATGATAAATATTTTTTTTTTTAATTTAAATTTAAATTTTAATATTAATATTAAATTTTTAAGAATATATATATTTTTTTAATTTACAAAATAATTTAATCCTTTTATTAAATAATATTTATTTATTTTATTATTCATTTATATTATTAATTTATTTTAAAAATGATAAAAACAAAATTTTAATTTATAGGGAAATTATGTATATATATATATAAGCCAACCATGTTAGATAATTTTAGAATTTTAATTCACCAAATTCCAAAAAATAAATTTTTAATAACCATAAAATTGGTCAAATTCTAAATATAGTTAAATAAAATCTTACTAACTTTTAGTCAATTTACATCACTTTCCTTTTATTTTTGTCAAATCTCAGAGTTATTTGGACATACTCAACCTAGACATGAAAACCATTTATGTTTAGGTTTAAAACATAATTTAATGTGCGAGTGTCACTTGGATCGTCATTTGTTTACAACTGTCTATGATGAGTTGCATCGTCATTTGTTTACAACTGTCTATGATCAGTTGGATCGTCATTACCGACTAGGTTGTTTTGATGAATAATTTACCTCATTACTTTTAAAGGGAAATTGTATTAAGTATAGTGTGCAATTTGATTGAGTTTGAACTTTTAAAATTAGGGTTGCAAGTATACTTTACCGAGGTTTTTTTAATATTTTTGTCCTTTTTTTTTTCCTTGGAAAAAGTCCGTAATTTTATTTCAAAAAGATGATTAAAATTACATATTGTACATGTAGTAGAATCAACAAGGATCCCTACATTTTCACATATTTCTGTCCCATATAAGCAAAAACAACAGCTTATTAAGAGCTGAACCAAAAAAGAGAAACCCAAAGTAAAACTTCACCACAATAAGATGTAAATCTTGAACAGCAAAGAGAAACCCAAACGTTTCCATAAGAAGAAGATCTTGAACAGCAGGTAGGGCCACCGGTTTCAATGTGCCTCTACCCCCACCGTCCACCAAGAACCCTTGACAATTAGCAATATGTCTTCAGCTTCCATCAGAACCGAAACCCTCAACAGAAGAAATAGTAGATCCAAGTCTGTGGACAAGCAGCAAACTCTATAGATCTCCCAAACCGGCGAACTCAGCCATCATCTCCTGATGAAGAAAACGGCCAGACAGAACCAGTGCACCGCCATAGCAATGGATCTTGACCCATGAGCGTTTGCATTGGTGCCCGTAGGAAAACATCGGCGTAGAGCAAGAGTCGATTGGTACACCACAAAAATCAAGAAATCTTCGTTCAAGAAAATGGAGGTATCGTCTGGCGAGAGAATGGTGAGGTTCGAGTCCAAAGAGCGTCAACGGGGAAGATCCAATAGCAAGTCATAAACAGCATATCTTCCTTCTCAGGAAGGGCAGCAGTGAAATCATCATAAGTATGGCCAGGATCGCCGATCTTGTCCACAGAAATCTGCTGCAGCTTCTCATCAATCTTGAATGTTATAAAACGATGGGTTCTCTTGCTCTTCAGCTCCAAGAATTTGATCTTACATTCATTATCAACAGCCATTCCTGATGCTGCGTTGGCCATTTCCGCAGATTCACAGAAGCAACCTCTGCGAAAAATCGCCTGATACCACCAATGCGCAGATCTGGAAACAAAATCAATACGGCCTGGCCGAAGCACGCGTATGCTAACAGCGTGCAATGGAATGCAGAATAATTCCCTGCGATAATGATTCAATGAGCTAGCTCAGAGATAACTTGTAGTGTCGAGGATCTGCTTCACCGTCTCCCGCTGCTTCCCCTTCTTCTCGCCCGTCGAATGGCACAAGAAAGCCATAGGTGAAAGAACCCTCGCCCAAGATTTGTGTGGCCTGATAAGTCGCCGCAGCCACAGGAAGTCCGCCATTCCACATCAAACACCGCCGCCGTTGCCAGGAGAAGTAGCCATCGCTCATCTCGCCGCCATCTGCCACCGCTACCATTGAACCTCGTGAAGCTGCTGCCGCCGCCACATGAACGCAGGGTGTGCCCGTATCTGGATCACCGCGCGAAAGCGCCGCCCCGCCCACACCCAGCCGCATGGAATACGCCATCGATCCTCAGTTAAACTCGGGGTGGTGGCCATGGGAGCCATGGCCGCCGGGCGCTTCCCTAGCGACTCTCAAAACCCCTTTTTGTCCTTTTTTATTGGATATAATTGATTGTATTTTTATTAAAGTGTAGTGTAATTTGATTAAATTTGAACATGTTAAAATTGTTAGGATATTTAGATATTTGGGAGTTAGTTAAAACTAACATAGATTCATCCTAAAACGAGATCTATCAAGTATCGAAAGGGATCCAATTTCTTGAATTGTAAATTTTTTTTATCTTAAATTTTTTACATATCAAGAAAAAAATTACACCTCAAGATATTTAATCTCATGCTTGATATATCTAAGGTTAAGATGAAATAAAAAAAAAATTATTTTTTTGTTTAAACCCAGTATTTTTATTTCTTTTTATGGGAAAGGCATGTTACACAACGATACGCATGTTACATAACGTTAGCATTAAAACATCTCCCCCATATTGGACTATAGAGCACCTCACTACTCTTGGTGCAATCAATTTGGTCTAATATGTCTTTAGGTAAAGTGTGTTTATTTAGTATGTGTTTGTACCTATGTAATTTGGCAATCATGATATGTTCTAGACATAGAGTGATTGGAGAGTTCATCGTCAACTCGATCTTAATGGCTATTGATTTGTGGCTTAACACCCAATTGGTCCATGATCTCTATTTAAAGAGCATGGAGGTTCATTTGCTTGAAGATCAATTGTGAGAAACTCATATGTAAATAGTTTTTCCTTTTGCATTAATATAGTGCCTTAAGTAACTATTTGGCTGGGTCGTGGATTGTTTCCCTCTCCGAGGATTTTAATCACGTAAAACATTAGTGTGTTCATATGTGATATGTTTGTGCGAGTAGTTTCTTAAGGTTTTCGACCTGTGTAGAAATACCATGTTTTAGTGGAACAAAAATTAAGGGCACAAGTATACTTTACAAAAGTTATTTGATATTTTTGTCATTTTCATTGGAATGCATTTTGAGAATAAAAATGATCGATAAATGCGAGTTAAATGTTAGTGTTAACAAATGGTATGTAATATATGAGGTTAGTAAAGCATTGCATGGTCGAAATACATTATGTTTTTTCTTCATTCAAAATGACTTTCGAGAGCCTGAGGAGGAAGTCACTTGACATAAAGAGGAAATCTCACTTGTCAACATACACTAGTAGAAAAATGGGTGATAAATTACTAGGCGACCAAAAAAGTTGGTCACCAAGTGAAATGAATGACTAAACCACAAAAAACGTTGGTCACCACAGTGTTTTTAAGTGAAATATGACCAAATTTGAGCAATTTTAAGTGACCACAACTAAATATGACTAAAATAAATTACTAATTTAGTCATGGGATAAAAATATTACTAATTTAGTCATGGGATACAAAATATGACTAGACAATCTAAGTTAATAATTATATAAGATCCCAATTGTTAAAATTTACGAAATTGTGATAATTTTATTACATTTTCATAAATTTTAACACTACAAATGGATTCAGAGACAACCTTAAAGGCAGTCTATGAATCCATTTGTAGCACTAAAATTTACGAAATTTAAAATTTTATTGTCAAAATTGCAATTTTCCATTATTTGAACAATGGATAATTCCCTCTTTTTGAATATGATCTACTCTAGATATTGTTTTTATTGTCTAATTTTAATCCCCAATTACAATTTGTCTTGGGAGCATTGTTAATCACTTGTATGAAAATGGGTAGCCAAATGAGAACGTATTAAACTTTCTTATAAGGCCATTATGTCTGTACTTTCGTATCGAGGGTGATGTGCTTGTCATGTTCAAACCTTTTTTCACTATTTTTTCTATTTTATGTCCCCTTTGGCACACTTGTCAAGTTCCATCTTATGTGTCATCATGTGTCATGTTGAGTCGTGCCATGGAGTTAGTCATTTCATGCTATAAGCATCATCATGTCACGATTGTTATACCATTGGGTTCAGCTCGTCATTTCGGTCACGTCCATGTTTCATTTGATGAAAATCGTCACCATTTGACCCTTTCGATAGTCTATCAAAGTTTCGGCAAGTGCAAGTATTTTGAGTCATGATCCCCAAAAATTATTAATTTCTCGTCCTCCATTAATTTACAAGCCACAACCATTAGCCATGATTGTCACTTCATCTAAGCTCAAAAAGTCGAAAATTCTCCCTTTGGCTATCTCCCTACATTTGAAAGCGTCAATGACCCCTATTTCAAGAAAAAAATATCTCCCCTCCTTTGACATAGTGTGGTTGAGTAGTCTTGGATTAAATAAGCAAAATAACTAAATTAATGCATTCAAAATAACTATTGTCAAAAACTAATATTAATATAATATGTTTTTAATACTTTTAATATTAATATACTTTAATATTAATATAAATATGAATATGAATATTAATGTTAATATTAATTTAAGTATTAATATGTTTTTAATATTAATATTAATGCTAATTTTTTTTTTCCTTGGAAAAAGTCGTAATTTTATTTCAAAAATATGAACAAAATTACATTCTACACATGTAATGGAATCAAAGAGATCCCTACATTGACACATATTTGCTATCCCATATTACCATCATGACTATAGTCCCATACATAGATCAATACAATGTATCCGGCTGTTCATACAGCCCGCATATATCTGCTTACAGAAAAACCAGAAAGTCCATCACTAGATAATAAAAGCTGCTATCTACAGCCCGCATATATCCATATACAAATAAACAAAAACTGTTACAGAAATTGTAAAAAGGTGTCCATCCCTGGTCATAAAAAACTGAGCTAAAGCTCAAATCTGTGCCACGATTTCTTCATGAAATGGTCTGTGGTAATAATTGAAGGTGCCCCCAGTAGAGTGAATAGTTATCCTCCAAGTGCCAAGAGCTAAATGTTGCTACGTCGCTTCTTTAGAAAGCTGATCGGCCATCCCATTCCGCTCCCTGTAGACATGTGTAAATGTGATATGATCAAATGACTGTTTTAACCGGATTACCTCCTCCGGGATAGGTAAGAGTACCATCACATGACATTGAGTAATCTCCTTTGCCCAATCAATAACAATCATGGAGTCGCCAAATATCTGAAGAGATAGACATCCTTGTTCAAGTGCAAATAACAGCAGCAGCCTAAGAGACATAAGTTCAGCATAGTTGTTCGATCCCCTCCCCAAACCGGCCACGATATGAAAGTAATGAGTCTCTGATTTGAAAAGGACTCCGCCCCCACCACAGACCGATTGATGGTCAAGTGAAGCACCATCAAAATATGCCCATGGCATGGTTTTATCGATCATTTCCACATGCACAGGTCGAGTACTAATCTCAATAACAGGTGTTTTGTGGTGTTGGATAATTGCCACAGCTTGTGCCACGACATTCTCCGTCGGTACCCTGCAATCTTGAAATATTATCTTATTTCTGGTAATCCAAATGCCCCAGGAGAAAATACAAGGGATAGCTCTGATGGGAGAGGATTTATGTACAGTCCACCACAAATGGAACGCTTCCAGTACATTCGCACCCCGCCATCTCATATTTAAATCCATAAATTTGCATATATCTGCCCAAACTGCCTGAGTAAACCGACAATGAACAAATAGATGATTAATGGTCTCTTCCGCATCCTTACAAAGTGGACAGTACCCCGGTCCCTGGATGAAGCGTTTTTGCAGAATGTCCCAGGTTGGAGCCTTATTTTCCAGAATAGCCCAGAAGAGTAATTTTGCTTTACTCGGACACTTTAACTTCCACAGGTATTTCCACCACCACACCAATTCCTTGTTATGTGCTTCCACATTCAGCTGAATATATCCATTCCGAGGGGAGTAAATTCCAGAGGGATGGTGATCCCAAATAAGTACATCCATCCTATTGGTCGGTCGTATATACGATTGTCGTAATATCCGGAGAAAATCCTCCCAAGCTCCTTGCATATCGACAGGTATCTCAAGACGTTGTGCAGAGATCCACCCCTGATGCCAAAGTGTAGATTATCCCTGATCCTCTACATCAGCCAGAAAATAACAACCTCTAGTTGCCAAAAAAGTCCTCAATTCCACCGGAAGGACATGTCCACCCCTACAACCAACCCAAGGGTCCAGTCCAATATGAATGAGTCGCCCATTTCCTATCCTCCACACTAATCCAGTACCGACCAAAGGAAAATGTTGCACCACCGCTTTCCAGACCACAGAGCAATTTGCCCTCGACTTATTTCCCATCCTTATCCATTCGAGAAGAGTTAGTGGGGCAATATATTTATGATATACCACCCTAGTCCAGAGACTATGTGTATGGATAAGTCTCCACGACACCTTGGCCCCCAAGGCTTTTGCAAACAGATAAATATTCTTTAACCCCCATCCTCCCAGTGCTTTAGGTACTGCTATTTTTTCCCATCTGACCCACACCAAAGCACGATTATTAGACTTACCCTTCCAAAGAAAGGCAAAACACAACCTTCGTATCTGCTCCAAGACTCCTTTGGGAATCCAGGCTAGAGACATCCAATAAACCGGAAT
Source organism: Larix kaempferi (assembly GCA_027924585.1). Classification (NCBI taxonomy): domain Eukaryota; kingdom Viridiplantae; phylum Streptophyta; class Pinopsida; order Pinales; family Pinaceae; genus Larix; species Larix kaempferi. The sequence continues at coordinate 5,637,267 of BSBM01000961.1, read as the reverse complement.
TGCTTCCAAAACTGATTTAACCAGAACCAGCCTTCCAGCCCAAGAGAGCCATCTATGACTCCATCCATGAAGGCGTTGTTCTAATTTTGCTAATAACCAGTGCTAATCAGCCTTCATATAAGCATTTGGTTTCAAGTGAAATCCAAGGTACTTTAAACCATCATCAATATCCAAAGTCCTGTAAGGTAGTCGAATAGCCAATTGAAGAATCTCCTGCTAGGTTAAATGTGAGCATGTGATAGTAGATTTGTCAATATTCACTAACATACCCGCTGCAACTTGCACTAAATTGAGACCTTCCACCACCTTATCAATATCCTGTCTCGTGCCATCACAAAATATCAGAATGTCATCAACAAAAAGGAGATGAGTAATAAACAATACCTGTGAAATAGGTATGCCGCGAAATGAACCATCAGCTTTTGCATTCAGAATAAAACGGCTGAGGCCTTCAACAACAAGGAGAAACAACAGCGGAGAGAGGGGGCATCCCTGTCGTAGACCCCTTCCAGCATTGAAGAATGGACTAGCAGAACCATTGATCAGTACAACAAAGCTCACCGTAGTGATGCATGCCATGATCCGTCTTATAAATTCATAGCGGAAACCCAGGTGAGTTGGAATCATCCGAATATAGAGCCAACTAACCCTATCAAATGCTTTAGAGAGATCAATCTTTATCACGACACCCTTCTGCTTCTGCACTTTCAGTGTATGTAATCCTTCTTGGGCCACTCCAATGGCCTCATGAATTTGGCGACCTTCCAAGAAACCAAATTGCTCACCAGAAATATGCTTAGACAATACATTCTTGAGTCTCCTCGCCATAACCTTAGAGATGATCTTATAGATACAATTGCAGAGAGAGATAGGTTTGAATTCATCAAAGCAGTCAGGCTTGTCCAATTTTGGAATAAGAGCAATAAAGGTCGAGTTGAAGGGACCATGTACAAACCCAGCCTTTCACGATTCTTCCACCACATTCAGTAATTCCTCCCCGAAGAAGTCATATGATCCTAAGAAGAATTCTATAGGCCAGCCATCAGGTCCCGAGCTTTTATCTTTCTGAAAGGAATGCATTACCAGCGAGAGCTCAATCGGCAACACCTCTTCCATCAACAATCTATTTTCTTCCTCCCCCACAAAACGAGGGAAAAGCTGAGCCACCCGAATAACCTCAACAATAGAGGCCCCAGGTTGAGCAGTGAATAAGTCTCCAAAGTGTCTGACACCCATCTCCGCCAATCCATCAAAGCTGGATATCTGATCCCCTTCGGCAGAAGTTAGTTCCCAAATAGAGTTTGTGGATTTTCTCCCCTTAGCATAGGCTTGAAATTTTTTTGTGTTCTCATCACCGCACTGTAGCCAAATCGCCCTACTTTTCATTCTCCACATCTCTTCTTTCTCACCCAAAAGCACATTCCTGCGTTGTTCCCATTCCATAAGCTCTCCTTTTTACTGTTCATCCAGATAACCCATTCCCTGACAGTGATGGAGCCTATCAATGTTCAACTCAGTATCCCGCAGATTCTGATCATCTTTCCCCCTTTTTTCCTGAGCCCAGAGAATAGTTGCTTCTTTAATTCTCTTAAGATTTAGTTGAAAGTGTGCACCCGCATGCTCCAGAGAGTCATGTGGTCTATGAACCCACAGATCCTGAACCAATTTAAGAAAATCCTCCTCCTTCAGCCAGCTCGGATTGAATTTGAAAGGACTAGGGGGTTTATTGCTTCTACCTCTTAACTCCAGGAATATGGGGCAATGGTCGGATACCCCACCAGTCCCTACCCACTACCTGACAACATCAACACCCAGAGCCAGCCCATCGGCCACCAGAAACCGATCCAGTCTTTTAGCCACCCTTTGATCCCCAGCTCTATGATTCCTCCATGTTGGAGATAACTTGGGTGGTAGTATGTCGAGAAGATCCTTCTTGGCAAAGGCTTGAATGAAAAAATTTGCTAATGTATCCGGAGCAGCTCGAGGCCCCCACACTTCAGACGACCCCAGAGTAAGGTTAAAATCCCCACCCAAAATCACATCCCTTCCATCAAAAAGATCCATGCTAAACAAGGAGTCCCAGAATCCAGCCCTATTTAAATAGGGCCCATAGATGTTGAGAACCGTGATCACCCTACCGATCTCAGCATCCCAAACCTCCAAACCGATACCAGAAGAGACACCCCAAGAACTATCAATTTGACAGCTCTTCACCTTCCACCCCGAGGCCAACCCTCCAGAACGCCCCTGAGCATCTACTCCAACAAACTTCCAACCTGGAAGCAAAGATTCTAAGGCTTGAACAACCTCCGCACTACCACCCAAAGTTTCTTGCAACAGTAAAATATCCGGTTGATTCAAGTCCACCAACCTCCGAAGCGACGATTTTTTGATGGGACTCGCCAACCCACGACAGTTGAAGGACGTAATTTTCATAAGATACCCCCGTCCAGGGCTTTCGCTGCTCTAAGTGCCCACTCAATAGAAGATTGTGTACCCATCACTAAATCAACTTTAGCCCAGTCTTGTGCTTTAGACAAAAGGGATTTCCTACCCCGACCTTTCCCCCCAACACTATAAGCCAAGTCAGGAAGGCCCTTCCCCCCCGATCCATCTACTGATATCTCCCTATTTCCAAGAGCATATCGAATACGTTGACCCTCGGAACAGGTAGAGTGATCAGTGGATACAATGGATGGTGTAAAAACATTCTCCAAATTAGGCAACAGACAAGGAGCTACAGGACATGGGATGACAGAATAGGGTGGAGGAGTAGACCCAATACTATCCCCCCCAAAACATAAGAAGCAGCAAATAAAGAAACTGCAGGAGAAAAGGAATGAGACATACTCGAGGGATTCCCAGATGAACCCCGTCGAATAATGGACATCTCCTGTAGCTTTCTGGGTGTGGCCCATGTCATAGGAGTCGTGGTACACATAGTAGCCCCCACTACAACCGGATCCGCACACCCAAAATCCTCCATCCCTCTGTTCACCGAAGGTGGCAAAAAATGCCGCTGATCCAATCTTCCCGGTGTTGTCAACAGGTACCTCAGTATCTGAAAACTCCCCTATGTCTCCAGTAGGCCCACTACCAGCAACCCCCCCCGCCTGTGTGTTCACCATCAACATAGGATCAACGCAATCATCGGCTTCAGCATCAACCATTGGCTTGCTACCCCGAAACGGTAAAGGGCAACTGGCAACTAGATGTCCATGATCGTGGCAGCGGTGGCACCTAAACGACACACCCACATAATCCAGCAATTGTACGAAGTCCCCATCCTTGGATTTAACTTTTATCTCTGCAGAGAGGCCCAGCCGAAGGTCAATTTTAACCAAGATTTTAGCCACCGTGTAGATGCCAGTCTCATTATGGGAGGAATCGTAGCACACATATTCGCCAAGAAAATTCCCAATCTCAGTGAACCGCATTTCATTCCACAAATGCATGGGGAACCCAGGAAGCTTCACCCACAGTGGTTCTCTATCAATTTTCTCCGTCTTAGAGTCGAAGAAAGGGGACCAGCTTTTCAGAACAATAGGGACGCCCAACATCGCCCAATGTCGATTTAAAACTGCATCGACCTCCCCTTTGTTCTTGAGAATGAATGAAAACCAGCCTTTTGTCAGAACCAGATTTCAGGAGCAGTTGACACTAAGTCCTTCCACTGCTCAGCCGCCCAACGCTTCAGGAACCCGCGGCCAAAGCGTTTGCCCCGAGCATGTCCAACCACAGCCGTTAGAGAGAAATCCTCCGTCTCTTCCATCGTGATATCCACCCCCAGCACAAGCTTGTCCTTTCGTATCCGTTCTTTAACCTTCTTAGCAGGATTCTTATGAGAGTCGGCCTTCTCAGAAACCCTAGTACGAGGAACAAGCAGAGATTCGACCTCAGGCAAAATATCGCCACCGCCAGGGCCAGCCGCGATAGGACCACGGGGAGATGTAGCCCTGAGTTGGTCCGGCCCTCCACTACCCTTTCCAAATGCAAATCCGTGGGTATCCACTGAATCTACCAGATTACCAACCGAAAAAGAAGCCAAGTCACCTTCCTGCTCCGGCCGCCGAATACCACGCCCAGGCAAAGGATCGAAACCCTCTACACGCAAATCTTCCGTATATGAGGGGAAGTTGGCGTATAACCCTTGTTGTGGTTGTAAATTCTGACCCAGAATGCCCGCTAAGGTAGGCCCGTCTGCATCCATGCCTTCATAAGACCGAAAATACGCCAGTTCATCCTCTAAGCCCTCCAGTCCCAGCGAATTAACCGGCGATGAAGCCCTGACAGTAGTAGGTATCTCAGAAATATGCCCTTCCAATCCCAGCACACCCACGGGCCCAGATAGGACCTCTGGCCCCCCGTCTGTCAAGTGGGGTCTTGACAATACCCCTGACCCCTTCTTCTCCATAATGACAGCTCCATCAACAAAAGAATCTCTATCACATACCCCATCAGTGTGGTAATCCACATCCTCCGCCATGCCGTTCCAGTCGTTCTCTCAAATCAGCCAGGTCATCAACCCCACGCACCAAACAAGCAGCCACTTCACCGACAGGACAGAAACCCCAGAATAAAAAACCCCAAAACCAGCAAGGGACCAGCCCCCAGTCCACACTTCCAAGAGTTCAACAATCACCACGCACACGGCATAGATCCTCACCCATCCCCGAAAAGCCCGACACACATCCACGGCTAGGGTTCAAAATCATTCACCTGCAAACCCTATCATTTCCACCACACGGCTCCAAGAATCAAATCAATAGGCAGCTGAACCGTCCGGATCACCAGGGTACAGAAGCTCACGGCTACCTCCAAAACTCAGAAGCCCTCGTACCCCATGCCGCCATCGCCATTCCAGAGAATTCGCATCGAGCTCCAAGAAAACCAATTCATATGGTGATCATACTTCCGAAGTAGGCCATATCCTACTTCCCTTCTCACTGGAATAGGGTCAACTTTCGGATTTGTTAATAAGGTTGTTGTTTATGTTCATATTAATGCTAATATTAATAAAAATATTAATATTAATATTAATATGTTTTAAAAATTATATTTTACATAATATAATAATATTAATTAATTTAAAAAAAATTAAATTCATAAGGCAAGAATTATAGAAAATAAATTGGGGTTTTTGGGCCTTTTTTCCTTTAACACTCTTATTGAGAATGTACAAATTGGTTAATCTACGGGTGCAGATCTAGTGGTTCTAGTACAAATTGGCTCATTTATGGGTACAGATCTAGTCGCCGTTCTTGCTTTAGGTATGGATTCCGATTTCCTTTGATTTATTTCTTTAAAATGTTTATCCATCATATAGGGGATGGATGCCAGTATGTGAACGGGTAACCGGTAGTGGATATAGGAGTGGAAAAACTAGTTACCATAAGTGGTTCATAAAAGAACTTTATGTACAAGTCAATGTCAATATTTTCATGTTTTTAAAATTACTTATTAAAAAAATTTCTTCTACAATTTGAGATAAAATGAATATTTGAAATTTAAAATCCCATTTTAAGTCACATCAATGTTCACCAATTGGTCGCAAGCAAAAATACACTAAAATACACTAGTGCTAGACAACTTGGAATTTTGTGGTTGATGTGGCATCATTTTGGATTCATCACACCTCAAGACCAATATGGTTAGATAGAGAACACGCCAAAATATATATGTTAAAAAATTGGAGGAAAACAGAACTCGAAAACATGGAGAATTAAGTTACACAAAATGGGTAAAAACACTACACCACTATTAACTGCACTATTAACTTTATGGATTCTAGCCTCCTTTGATTTATTTCTTTAAAACATTTATCCCTTATATATATGTAATGCAAATCAGCTATATCGACATTTTGAAACAATTCAAATGGTCGAGAAACAACGTTGTGACTAGACTCTATTCAATCTGTGACCGAATTATTAAATGTTATTGCAGTATGCGGCTCCAAGTATTCGCTATTTGTGTCTGTGAATGAATGACTATGTTTCCCGGTCTTTAGAAGGTGGCCCTATTTTGAAACACAATTCAAAAGCCCTCCCATCAACAATCTCGTTGTTCCATAATCTCTTTTTCTAAGCACTCGGACAACTTTTTTCATCCACATCGTGTACAAGATGTAATAGTTTCAATTGAAGTTTAAATACAAGGTAAAGGCATTCCTCTAACTGTAACTCGTGCGTACTGGTGAGAATATAACCCTACAGGTCATTTAATTTGAATGATGTCATTCTTTTCCTGAAATGTTGGTGCTTGAGATCCCACAGCCCATGGAAGAGTGGAAAGTGCAGCACAACCGCGGCCAAAATTGTCTTCGCAGAAAAGAGTTTTGATTCCATTCTAAGTCACGGAATAAATGGAATAAGTGGGCCAAACATTCTAGCGAACATATAGATTAATAACCATGCCGCTAAGAATTTAAGACGGAAACCCAGCCTTGTGAACTGCAAGAACAAACTCGCAAAATGAGCCATGAACGAACGAACGAGCGAGCAAGGAAAAATGGGGATGTATTTCAGTGATTAAGGTAGAGATTAAAGTTACCTAAAACTATCTTTATGTGAAAATCTTGCAACAGTTAAGTGAGCTGTCAAGATTGGGAAAGGCTCATCATGGCTGAGCTAGTGGAATGGTAGACGATTGGGGTGAGTCCTTTGTGATATTATCACTTAACACAGACAGCGGAGAAATTCAGAGCGACGGAGAAGCCCGAGGGATTGAGATTTTCCTCTGCTTATTACCTGCTTCAACAACTGCTGCTTCCCGCCTAACAACAGGTACGGAATATATTCGTATAACATTGTTTGATATTGTGTTTGGATCTATTAAAATGTAATCAAATCAATGAGATAGTGGGATAGTGAAGGGTTACCAATTGTGGTGTAATACACAATTCAAGCCTAGGGCTTATCTTGTATGTTCAGAGTGCGACGACTCGGCGGGATTCGGAGGGCTTATCTTTCTCGCCCGCTTGCATTTTCGTCATTTTCACATTGTTTGTTGTTTTGTTAGGTGGAATGGACTATAATTCCTTAAGAAAACTGATGGATGATCAGCAGACGTTCAGCTTCTCTGAATCAGCTAGCAGTTTCACTAAATTGCTTCAGAATATGAACTTGGATGGTCATCCTCAGGCTACTTCTAACCGTTCTCCAAAGTCTGGAAGTGAGCAATTTACTTCAGTATATTCATGGCCTAAATATGTTTGTTTTTCCTTATACCCAGACATCACCAATGCTTGGAAAACTATATTAACATGTGAAAGAGACATAAGAAAGTAGATTTTCCATCATTATTTTTGTATTTGTCCTTCTTTATGCCATTCCAATACCATGAAATGGAAATCATGAACAGATCTGCTCTCTTTTGAATCAATATTTGCAAGGTTTGAAAGCCGTAAGCATGAATACTAACTACCAACACGACACAATCAAGCTATCTTATGTAGGAATGTTAAACAACACGACACAATCAAGCTATCTCATGTAGGAATGTTAAAAAATGCAAAACTAATTACAAGTAACCCAATCAACAATGTCAAGTAAGCGACTAAGTCCAAGACTGAAAGACTCACGCTAATGAGAAGTTCACCTGAGAATTTGTCTAAGCAAGGGAGTACATATTTTGTTGTTGAGCCAGAGGTGCAGAGTAGGGAAAATCATCAGTGCGGGATGCACATTGTAGGGGATAACTTTGGCGTGGATCAGAGTGGCAAATTTTTGTTGTGGATATGATTATAATCTTAGTCATGTAGCTTTGGTGCTGTGACCCGGTCACACAGTCGGCAAGTTTGGCCAGACTAACATTGTTGAACAACCTTCAGTTGCACACTTTTGTTGTAGATACACATGATAAAACAACGCAGGTGCATTGGTGCAGATGGATAACTTATTAGCTTGCATATGGAAAACCAACAATAACAACAAATAGTCTACCTCTATGTCTCTTCCTTTTCCCAAATTTTTGTAAACTGTAATTTAGGGAATATGAACATATGGGAATTGAAACACTTCGTATTCCCTTGGTTGGATTATTTATAATTTTATACCTTGCCCAAAGATTATAAAGGGGTCGATGGGATGATAGTTGGTTCATTCTCTATTATTGTAGCAAACTTCATGCTATTCATATCTCGCTGTACAATTCTATCGAATTAATGAAAAATCCTTAGTTGAGTATGTGGAGGTGCGAGTGTGGTGGATTGTGTCCTCTCCAGCGAGGATGTACTCCCCTTCCTTCGTCATTTCTCAGTAACCTCCATCCCCATGGCCGGCCATGCTCCGCTCTTTCTCCCTTCATGTTGACGACCCCCACACCTACCCCACTCATGACCGCTCCCCCTCCCCCCTGTTGGGCCCACCTTAGACCACTATCCTCTTCAATGAGGGGGACCCCAATACCTTCACTTCCCATCTCCGCCAGATGCTCTCATCTATGTCTCGTTTCTCATCCCTTGACTTTGCCTTTGCCAAATACACCTATCTTTCACCCACCATTTGGGAAGCTACTCATAAAACCTGTCCCCACTCCACCTAGTCCACCTCCCCTTCCCCTAAACCTGGATCCTGCCCAATGAATCAGTGCTACGATGAGGATTTCAAGATTGTCCACAACAAGCTTTGGTATACCTTCACTCATGATCACCCCTCATACCTCGATCTTAAGGCTCCCTACTGCCATATCCTCCACCACAAGAACCGCCTCTTCATCTTGCAAAGGAGACGAGAGTTGAGTGCTTCTGTTGTCCACTCCCCCAAAAACTTTTGGCAAACTATCTTCCATCTCTCGCCCAATCTTGATCAAAATCCATGTTCTCCCATACCACTTCCCTCCATGATATGTCGAGGCAACACTTAATCCAAGTTACCTCCCCCCTCCCCTCTTATTACTTTCTCCTACTGAGATATTCGAGAGGTAGTTTGGCTGATGAATACTAACGAAGCAACGAATAAGGAAAGGTTCCATGCAAAACTCTTCACGCATGGTCTCCACACCTTGGATTGTCACCTAGTCGATTTGTTCAACCCTGTGGTTTGTCCAAGTTTCCTACAACCTTGGTCACACCACACTATTCACTCGATCCACAAATCGAGATCTAGTGCAGATCCTAATAACTATAGAATGATCATGATTGGCCACACTTTCTCAAAACTCTATGCTGCAGTCCTCCATATGAAGCTTTCTGAGGAGCTTGAGTAGAGGCAACTTAGAGCTAGAGGACTGGCTGGATTCCGATTGGCATTTCAAACCATTGATCACATTCTTACACCTTGGGCCATCATTGAGGAGGTGTGACATCGTTCTTTGAAAGTCTATTGCTGCTTTGTAGACTTTCATAAAGTGTTTTACTTAGTTCCTAGAGAGGCGTTGTTCTAGAGGCTTAGAGACATTGGCACTTCCAAGACCCTATTGACTGCTTGGTTCTTGGTCGTCTCCACACAACTCATGGGGTATCATATTTTATCAAGAGTACCATTGGGGTCAACCCTCAAATAGGGGTGCCCCCTATCCCCCACTTTATTTGGGATCTACATCGACAATATGGAGTCCTTGTTGCATGAGCACATCCAAGATGGCGATGGGTGCCTTCTTCACCAAGTCTTGATTTCTATCTTGCCTTTCACTGATGATGCGGTCTTCTTGGCCTCATCACTAGACGGGTTGTAAAAACAATCGGATGCGTTAGCTCTTTTATGTGAACTTCGTCAATTGACGGTCAACCTGGGGAAAACCAAGGTCAGGATCTTTAACGGGTTGAAGAAGACCCTCTTGGATCACCATTTTTTTTAGAGGGGAGGATATTGAGATCACCAACACCTATACTTATTTGGGGGTATAGTTCATAGGACCTCGCTTCACTCTATGGCATGCCCTTTAGCCTGAAGTCAACAAGGGCCATGGATCCTTAGTCCTCCTCGAGAGACAGTGTTTTTGGAACTATTTCTAGGACATATTGTCTAAGATGTCTCTCATGGACACCCTTGTCTGACCCATAACCCTTGTCTAACCCATAATTCTTTATGGTTTAGAGGTGCAGGGGCCTTGTTTGCTAGAGTTTGACTGGGTCTCAATAGAGAGAGTGCAAATCGTCCTCCTTCGCCATGTTGTCAGATGTAGGGATACAGTCCCTTATCCCATTATACTTACAGAGTTTGGTGCTCGACTTTTTGTGCTTGAGACTGTATTTAGCCTTGTCTCACTCCTACACCGCATTTAGATTTCGCTGACTCGCAAAGGAATGGGACCAATATTTGTACTTGGCCTACTATTCATTGGAGTCCATTGCGTTAGCCAACTCTTTAGGCTGCACTCGTTGTTGGTATGGGCGGGTCTCAGATCTTTTGGAGTTTGTTGGTATTGTGATGGATCAACTTCCTCCATTTAGATACTCCGTAGACGCACTTGACCACCTCTTACCTACTAGGCAATAGGTGAATATGATCATTTGAGATGATATCTACAAGAAGTTTGTGCAGATCACCTGGATCAATCCTTAAGGCGGGTTACATCCAAAGATGGCCTTTTACGCCAAACACTTATGGATTTGAGGGACAGGTTCTTTGTTTGACTCCATTACACACTTTGGCATTGGGTGCACATTCTTTGTATTTCCTTGGGCCAGTTCAGGGTGGGCTCTCATAGACTTAGCGTGGAGACAGATCATCAAATTGATTGATCTGATAGGATCTGCTAGGGGTGCCATCTTTGGGAGGTTGAGATTGAGGAGCACTTCTTTTTTTGCAATCTTGTTTACTATGAGATTCGAGGGTGGTTCTACTATCTTTTCAAGGAGCTTTAGATGCAAGCTATTTTCTTTAGATACCCTGACTAGAGATGTCTAGCTTTATACTTGCAAGAGGCCCTTTGGCTTCGCTCCCTCATCCTCCGACCAAATCCACATTTTGGACCCAGCTTCCACTCAGTGGATAACTTCCTTTTTGACTATGCTTCCATTTACTAGGGGCACCAAGAGGCAAACGAATGACAATCTTGTTTTTGATCCCAAATATTTGTGAACCTAGAGGACCGACTCCACTTACGAGAGACCTCGATGATATTGCCAGCTTTGGTCCCATACTAGCAGTTAATGGATATCGTCTAGATCACAACGACAAACCCCCTCTTCGAGGGAACAACACATTACATAGTCAAACTCCTCTTCTAGTTCTTCCTCTAGACATACTTTTATTTTGAGATTCCTCCATTTGGCCTCGACTGTCAGGGGAGATGGTTCTAGTGGACCATGACATGCTTGTACCATTTGTATCACAAATTCTAGATCCTTTTTTTTGTACATCTCTCTCCTAGGCCGACTATCCATCTTCAGAGTTGGATTTCCAGGATTTAGATTAGATTCATACCTTACTTTCTGCATCTTGCTTTCGTGGGACTCGTTTTAGTGCTCCCACTTTGTATTGAAATCATTTTGTACCCAATAGTCCCTTTGACCTACTTTAGTGGTCATTTGTTGGACATTAATAAAATTATTTTATCTTATCTTATTGTGATATTATCTACCATGTTACAACTGAAATTGACACTTTAGTGGCAAAGTCCCAATCCATTTTTTGACATGCAACTACGGAAAACTACTACCATTGTCACCTTAGTTTGAGTTTTCCCACGTTTTAGACCCTTTCTAGGACAAGGGAGGCTTCCCTATCAAGGTTAAGAGGATTTAATGATGTTTAGCTTTGAGATTTAGAAATACATAATCAAGTTAAGCATCTCACTGAGGATAAATTTAGCAAATTGCATATAAGGTGGTCAAAAGATAAATTGCTTCATAACCATTATTGCTCAAAGTAAAAGATTCATGGACATAAAAAGATAACTTGTGGAAATAAAATCAACAATGTACCATAATGAAATAAATGCCTTTTCAAGAGATGGTTCATTGCCCCAAATTATTCACAAGTCATTATTATTAGTGGTAACTATTAAACTTGATTAGCTTATGAAATTGTTTAATTGAATGATCCCCTCTTGGAGAGATAAAGATCTCTGCAAAAGGATGTTACTCAAACTTTATTAGGTTGTCCACATGGGTTGTAATGGCTTGTGCCACTTCAACTAAAATGTCTTATCGCAATTTCCACAAACTTAAGATGTTATTAATTAGATTTGTCACTATCACATTCACTGTCCATAAGCATTAATAAACATTGAGATAATTTGTAGAAAACGAGATCAAAATTTGCACTTAATGACCATGAACATCTAGAAAATTAAACAGTTAAATGCTGAAGCAATATTCAGAAATTTAAGCAATAAATTTAACATCTATTAGGCATCCCGTTGACATTAACTCGCTATTGTTGATTTATGACAGTAGATTAGAATTTCCATAATTAATGTAGCGTGAATTTGGAAAAATATATCATTTATGCATGTACAGAAATTTCCAGAATTTAAAGTATTGCTGTTATAGTCATTTTCATTTTCAAATTAGCAAGGAAAGAACCTCAAAACTTAGATTTGAACTTGGAAAATTTTCAAAAAATGACATGGAACATTGGATTTGAGATTTAATGCATTAGGCCACTGTAAACAAAAATTTCCAGAATCTGAAATTTGCAGAAAATAATTTCCAAAATAATTTTTTATGATTCAAGTGACCATTAAACCAATCAAAACATCATAGAAATTTATTAGATATCCCCAAGAATTTATTTAATGAAGTTTAGACATGTAAAACCTTTTAAAATGTGATTTTTTTGGATTTTTAGGTCACTGGAAATTAACAAAAAAATTGCAGAAACTAAAAAGTGAACGTACAAAAAATATGAAAATTACCTTAAAAGTAAAAGAAAAATTTAGAATTTTTTCTTAAAATTTCCTAAAAATCATCAAGCAATTTTTTGTATTTTTCCTAATTATTATTTTTTTGTATTTCTTCTACTGAATTAGATCTACTTTTTACCCTAAACTAAAAGAGATTTTTAGAAAATTTATGGTTGAGGAATGAAGAAAGGACTAGTGCCTTCTAGATCCCTTGTGGTATGAGGTCGTAGATCTTCTTCACTTGAGCCTTATTTGAGTATGCTTGCTGTAGAATTCCTGCAAAATAACATGGTAATATCTTCTACAAACGCTTGATTTCCCTTGCTAAATTTATCAAGGAAGGGCAGCCGTGCATGCTCCTTCAATCCGCTTGCCTAGCTCACACAGTCACGTATGTCACTTGTGGAATATCCCTCCTAAGATGCAAATAACTCAACATGCAACACACATTAGCATATGTTAAACCATGTAGCATATTACTCTTCAATGGACTAAGAAATAGAAAAGACAATGAATAAATTTAGACAAGTTACCTCAATTATAATCATCAAGTTGAGCTCCTCCGGAAGACATCAAAAGCCAAATATAGAAAAAGTGTGATAGTATTATGTAGCTTCGAAAGATATTCTTATCAAGTCAAAAGCCTAAAAGAATAATGCTAAAAACATACTCTCAAGAAATCAAGTGAAAATGGACAAGTCAGCCCTACAGAAATCAATGGGTAAAACTGCCCCAACACTGGGAAAAACTGCCCTAGAGAAGTCGGCCCAGTCACTCAGTAAAGTTGACCCTATAGTGAAAAAGTCAGCCAGAAAAGAGTATAAATAAGGGGGTTGCATTCCTCATTTGGAGACATAACACAAGTTCGCTCAAGCTAGTGAGACAAGTGCGCAAGAGAGAGAGAGAGAGAGAGAGTAGGAGCAGTTGGAGGAAGACAAATATTCTTGGGGTTATCTTATTTTTGCTTCTTGTGTATTTTTCTATGAGAGAGCTTTAGCTCTTCGTTGTATTGACATTGTACTTTGTTGACAAATCTATATTGAAGAAGTTCTGCTGGGTTTTTTCTGTGAAAGGGTGTTTTTAGGATAAATCTTTGTGTCTATTGTTGAATGTATTTCTTTCAGTGATCCTTATGCATGCAATATGATAAATTGAATGAAAGTCTAACATAATTGCGCTTAAGTAAAATTCTAAGATATTATTCTCCAAGATCCACCAACAAATGAAAATGAGAAGTGAACTCTCTTTTATAGGAGAAAAACTCAACTTCTAGTATAATAAAATAATGCTTTGAAAGATGGTTGAGTGAAGAAAAAGAATGCCCTTAAGATGGGCGATGGAGTTCCATAGTGGTGCACATAGGGACTAGTCACTCTTTGAGCCACCAAGCTTGAGGGGATTGCTCAAGGCTAACTGCCCACTCCTTGATGGATGAAGAACCTGCAAAGTTAGATTAAAAGCCAAGTGGGAGATTGGACCTCACTTCTTACTCCTTCAGGTGTAATCCTACAAGAAAGGGTTAGATAAAGCACCAATACAATTGAAAAAAATGCTTAGATCTAATCTCCTATCTAGCAGTCTATAGAAAATCTCAAGATAAATTTACCCTACTAGGGTGGTAACACCCTTTCAAAGGCCTACGAAGAAAAAAAATTCAAAGCAACTAAACTAGATACAGTTACCTCATATATGTATAACTTGAGACAATGGCATCCACACATGAAATTACAACATAGACCTGACCTCCAAAGCTTTCTTTATTAGCAATTCCAATAGATCACAGATTCACAACTATAAGAGCTTGAGCACAAGCTTCACTAGTAACCAACTAACAAAGAAAAGAGAGGGGAGAGCTTGCTTAAATAGCAAAATAGGGAGAGGGGGGTGAATTTCATGAAGTGGACTGAACTAGAGTGTAATTTGACACCTCTTGAAGTTGACTAGAGTTTAAGGGCTCCTCATGAGCCACCTAGGAGACAAGGAGGGGACAAATAGGGATTGATTGAGACCAAATCCAGTCAGAAATGACACCTCACTCAAGGGGGTGAATTAGGGAATATTCCCTTTTTTCAACCTCCTAAAATCACTCAAATTTCTCTCCAACATACAAAAATCATGGGATTGTCTCCAAGTGGTGTGCTAGGCTAAATTAAGTGGTCTAAAGGGTTTAATCTATGTTACCGGATCCGCCACCCCAGTGTGTAGATCTGCAGATCCAATTCAAATTTGCCTAGGATCGGTCATGGAAGTGGATCCTCTGGAGGAGGAAACGAATCCTCATCCTCGGAAACGGATCTTGTGCAAAATCAAAGAAATTTAGAAATTTTGAAACGTATCCTAAAACATCCAAGGCTTTTGTTACCCACTGATCCCCCCAAAATTTGATTTTTCAATGAAAAGACTTTTAAAATGCTAAACCAGTGTTTTAAAAGCCAGTGACCTGGACTCAGATGTAAATGGAAATGTTAAATTCTTAAAGTAAAAGTGACATTGTCCTTATTTTTCCTTTTCTATCATTGTACTTAAATTTTTAACATTACCATTAATTTTTATCTCAAGGCCTAGCCCAAGGTGGGTTCCTTAGGGCGTCACCCTTGGAGGACTCCATCTACCCAATCCCCTAGGCACTGCTCTTCAACCTATTCGCCCTCTCTAGTTTTGTCATCTTTTGGGTTAGTTCGGGATCCAATCTTGGCTTGTGTGTGTAGACACTGTCATATCTATCATTAAGCTACATCTCTTAGGTGCTAAAAATCCCTAATCTTATCTAGATCTACTACTTTGGCCATTTCTCCAAGATCTAAGTCAGTCCCCCCAAGGTAGTTAATTTGATCATTTGTATTAGCACCTAGATCCTAGATCTGTGTCTAAACTTCTAAGTCACTGTAATTAAACATCTTGGGTTGATATTTTACCAGTCATAAGCCTCTCAATCCGAGCTTAACCCCTAACGTGGCTTCATCCATTAGATCTAGGGTTTCATGTACTTGTCACCTTACGTATTTGTTATCACACAAACACTAGTTGCCTCTAGATGTATCCCATCCGAGACGACAGAGGAGGGCAGTTAGGTAGGTGACACCTGCAAACACCAAGTCCACTGATCGGTAGAGCAGTTGTCACTCCGGACAGGGTATTTGTCACTTTAGACAAGGCACGTAGCCTAGTAAAGGGGGAGACCCTATTCAACCAGCTATGGTTGAGACTCAAAATCAGACACTCACAAACCCCAAACAAACAAGAGAAAACAGAGAAGTGTCTAGAACGTCCCAAGACTCTATTCCAACCGACAAACTAAAATTGGTGATGGATATGGACACTAATTAGAGCAAAATTTCAGATTTGATTTGAAGATGAAAACAGTAGAATTGAAGTAATAGATGGTTGGAAATTGAATCAAAGACACAAATTATGCTAGAAGTGTGAATTAGATTTCTGCCTATGGGGAAAATGTCTCAAACTGATTTTGCATGCATAGCAGAAGTAAAATTATCGATTTAAATAGCACTTCTAGCGGTTTTATCTTGATATTAGATGATGTTAGACTAATACAAAGCGGAAGCAAAAGTACCCACAAACCCAAAACAACCCAGCCAAGCAAGAGAGCAAAAGCGCCCAAGGAGGGCGAAATCAAAAAATGGACCAGTGCCAAAAATGTGGGTAGATGGATTAAAAAAAAACGCGGGGCTTTGGATTAGAGGTTTTCTTAACAAAATAGAAGCGGGTTTAAAGCAAAAAAAGAAAGTCTACGGTTAAAATTGAAGATGTGAATTTTTAGGGTTATTAACTTGTGAAGATTTTCTGTATACCATCTAGACAATGAATTTCAAGAGAAAGAAGTGAGATACTTACTTGGAATCGGGTGAAATCTCTGATTTGTTGAGGATATGTGGCCCAAAGATTAAATAAGAGCAATTGTTGAAGTCCCCAGGTGAAATCGAATTGCCCAGTCTGACCAATTTGCCCTCCTTAGCTTGCCAAAACAATGGACAAAAATCAGATTGTTAAACAAGCAAAGGAAAACTACAACAAGGTAAGTAAAAATGAAAGGAAATGCTTGGCATAAATGGTAAAAACACTTCCCTTTGAAGACCAATTCCGGAGAGTGGAGTAGCAAAGGTGTCCAAGTGACGTGCCCTCCTCCAAGAACCCTCGCCTGCCACAAATATGGTAAGAAACAAAGTGCTAAAGATAACCACAATCTCTCTTAGTGCATTGAGATAACAAGGACAATCAACATCTCAAGAGAAATCACCACAAGAACACAAGAATGGAGCTGCAAATCGTTTTCTCTTTATTCCAAATGGTAAGAGTGTCAAGAAGAATACAAAATGAGTGAGTTCTCTCATAAATAGAGAAACTCAATACACAATCCCTAGCTCAAAGAGATGGAGGGCCGGGATTAGATCTCTTGATGAGAGATCAATCCATAAACATGAAACAATTTCCATAGTTACAATGAGGAGGCGAGTTTGCCCAAGTGCGCCCATGTGGGAGAGGGACACACTCTAATGCTGATCTAAAAATGAGTTGGGGACACCTAGGGGGTGTCTTTAGATTGTTTTGAACCCCTAGGACCCTTACAAAGAGTTCCAATGCATTACATTACAAAAATATGAATATTTGCTTGCCCAAAAATGCCTAAGTATGGGAAAATTTACCCCATATGCATAGCTGGGCTGAATGGAGGGCCCCACACCAAATAATGTATGTCCAAACTATGTAAAAATGCCAATAAGAGACCCTTTTACCTTTACACAACATTGCACTTACCATGTCAAAGTTTAACTTAGCCAATTTTGATTTTTCCTTTAATTATTTGTTGGTTTACATAGCTGAAGATGAAATTTGCCTTTTTGACCCACTTCTTTTGCTCGGATCGATGAGCCGTCTGTTCCAATGCGATTGTAGGCCCAAATGTACTAGGAATGGTCACTAGAGCGACCATGACCCATCATCTAGGCACAATTTGCTCAATTTCAAGCATTTTTAATTAAAGTATGGCCTTGTTGGCCATCAATAATAAAAAATCTTATCGATGCTTCACTATTTTGACGATCTGACACTTGGGGGCTTTTACGGGACCCCAATGCATACCAAATGACCAAAATCAAAGTTTTGGTTCTAATTTTTTCAGGGCCCATTTTTGGCCTAGTCAAGCTAGTTTGACCAAGTCAACTCTGGTAAAAAATGGCAATGGCTGAACTGCTATGTCTCTGCATGCACATGGGATGCCAAGGCTCCCTTATTTATGTTAGTACAAAAACTACGAGCATAGATGACAAACATATGGTGATCATAAATAAACAATATCTAAAAAATGGGCCCAATTTGAGGTGGGCCCACCATTTCCAACAAAGACTCCACTGCTATGCACACTTATGGATTTGGTCATTGAGCTAGCTTTGGGTGAGGTGGACAACAAGGCTAAAGGATAGGGGAATGACAAAGACCAAGACTGAGTGGCTCTTCAGATAAGCGAGGTAAACAGGACCCAATGACATAATTACACCATGAGAAATACAGGGATTGACGGTGCCTCACAAATAGGTATAGTGCAGGGAAACCACCACTAGCCTCTAACACATACCTTGCAACTCACATCCGTGCCTACAACAGACTTCGTGGGGATCTTTTCTAGAGCTGCCATGACTGGGTGTCCGACAAATCGTAACTTGAGACTTTAGGGGACACTTAGAATTAACTGTCCCTTACTCCATCTCACCTCCCAGTCCTTTTGGACTCGGTGGGGAATAACCATTACTTGCTCAAATACATACAGCTAGCCTTCGTCCGTGTGTTGATAAACACATTCTTGGATTTACATTTCATAGGCTTTATGATCCGTGTGTGTTAAGAAACACATTCTTGGATTTCACATTTCATACATTTCTCATCAGATAGAACAAATGATACACATACTGCAAAGTAATAGGGGCAAGTGTGCATGGTTCGAGGACTAATGGGGAGCACCCGGTGAGTCTACACAATCCTATAATGCATTACAACATTAGGGGCAACCGACGGGAGTAAATCCCAGGTTTGAGAATGCATCTCACACACTAAAGAGCCGAGGCACAAAACAACATGGAGTCATGGTATACTCAGGGGTCACTGGGGGAAGGGGTCCTCAAAGTCACCTATCCAGGTCTAAGTCAGGGAGAAAACCAAAAATGGATGGGTCGGATGAATGGAAGAAAGTGATAAGTGGAGCCAACGCCATCTTCCTACAAGTCGAATGGCCAAGTCTATACCAAAGGGGACAGGAACCAGTGTGCATATACAAGAGTCTCTACTGAAAGAGGTGGACTGACCTCACCATAGGCCACAAATATCACCAGAATAAAACATGAGATCACCAAGTCAGCCATCATATGTCAAGTCCATGTACTAACGTAAATAAAAGATCCTCGAAGCAAAAAACCATGAGCAATAACCATAAAATGATATATCTGCCATACCATATACCTGCTGCTGTAAGTGGATCTGAAGGACCATCTCTGCTGTGTGCGGGTAAGAAGTAGTGAACCAGCTTTGAACTGTGTTGCTCTCATAAAAAATGGCTAAGTTATCCCTGTCAATGGGATCGTGCAAAGGTGAGAAAGAAAGAGGGACTCTGTACAGCTGCTCAGTAGTACATCTAGACCATCAAAATACATAATGCCCCCACTGTAATCTCTGCTCATCTATGCTCTGATTGAAAAAAAAACTGGAGTATGGTCCCTGACCACACAATCTGCAACATGGTAGCTCCAGCTAACATGGATGTGATAACAATATTCTAATTTATTAGTTTGATTTGGTGATCTGGTTTAGATCTATCCTGTCATGATTAAATCAGGGTTTCTCCCTTTGCATCCTTGGGATTTGGTGGCATAAAGCTAAGAGTGCCTTGATTGACGTGACAACCGATCCATCCAGGGATCGAGGCCCTCTTAGGTCACTTCATTAGTTGCCTAGCTCCTCTACCATCCTATATAGGATCATCCTTTAGGGGAAACTACAAGTTGTGTGATAACATTTTTGGTGCCGTTGCCGGGGAGGTAGAGGCTTTCCTTGGTTCGACAATTATCCTTTGACTCTACTCCCGTTCTCTTTGCCAACATTTTTGGCGCCATTGCCGGGGAGGTCGAGGCTTACGTCAGGTGTCTGTGAGTGTCTGTGTGTTAACTCTTAATCATATCGCATCCGGTTTAAAATTTGGTGGTTATATTTCCTATTGCTTAATTATTTCAACCATCAAAATAATTCACTCATCTCACCTCTCCTTACGACATAATCCTTTGAGAAATCTATCTTTGTGGTTCACTTGACGACTCTACAACGCGACTCCATTGAGAAGCGGACCCATTCATTAAATCACAATGAATTCAGACGTATTTCTCCAAATGACGCAATGTATGAAAGAATTATATGAAAATATCATCGAGTATAGAAGGTAAACGAAGGAAACAAGCAAATGGCGACCACCATATTGGTATAAGGATAATCTTGAGCTTGATTATGAGTATGAGCCTCAATGTCGCAATCATTATGATATGCATGTTTCTCCAATCACCTCTTTTAGGCCAGTTAATGAGCATCAAACCCAACCAAGGCTTTGGGTGAATGATTCTCGTCCAACTCAAGCAACTAGAGCCTTTAAGAAACCCAAGCCATCCCCTTTTGACTTTTCAGAAATATATGGGGCACCTCATCCTATGCCAAATGGATACAGCAGGAGGTTGCCTCGTTTTGATGGAAGTAATGGTATTATTATCACACAACTTGTAGTTTTCCCAAAAGGTGATCCTATCCAGGATGGTAGAGGTGTTGGACAACTAAAGAGGTGACCCAAGAGAGCCACAACTCCCAAGGATTATTGGTTGTCACGTTAGTCAAGGCACTCTTCACTTTAGATCAAGACAAAGCATGACCAAGGGGGAGACCCTAGCTAACCAAAAGAGGCCAGCGAACCTACTCTAGACCTTCTAGGGAAATGTGGAAGTGAAAAGAGAGAGAGATCAAGAGCAAGTGGATCTAGATCTAGGAAATATAAGTGGACAATGGAGTTAGGGCTTGGTTGAGGAGGCTTATAGAAAGAACAAATGCCCAACCAAGGAATGAATATGCCACTTATAAGTTTAAATGAATAGATCTATCTAATGCCAATCAAGAAGACCCAAGTGGGGCCCACCCTTAAATTATGGAAAATGAGTGAAATGGGGCCCACAAGGCAAAGTTTAAGTTGGAATAGCACTAGAAGGGTGGCTAAACTATAGATCTGATGTTTTAATGACAAAATAGCAAGACCTAGATGATAGATCTGGAAAAAGCCCACTAACCCATAAGTGTGACCTCCCTTGGAGAGATCCAGTGCCTTAGATCGAGGGGTAAATAGAGTTGGATTCCCACCAACTTTGGTCTCCAAGGTTTTTAATTAATTATGAGGTGGGTTTTAATTATTAAGCCCAAATAATCGCCAAATCTATCAGATCTAAAAACTAGGGTTTTAATCAATGAGGGTTTGAAGTGACCAATGGGTAAAATCTAAGTCACTTGGTTCGAATTCGTGTTCAAGTTCGGCGACTTTGAAATTCGTCAAAATTTCGGCAATGAAAATTTTGGTGATACAATTCGGCATTAAATTCGAGAGTATAACATTTTATATATATATATATATGAGAATTTTTTTAGTATTAGTATTTAGTATTTTCTAGTAATCTTAGTATTAGTATTGGTATGACTCATGAGTTCTAGTTATGCTTTTTTTTCCTTGGATGAGTTCTAGTTATGCTAATATTACTATTAGTTTTAATAATCTTAATGTTAATATTAATTATAGTTTTAGTATAATCTTAATATTAATAATAAATTTAACATAAATGATAATATTAATTACATCTTTTAATATTATTAATAATATATTTAAGAATAAGACTATTAAATATTATTACAACTAACCACAAAAAAGAGGCTTTATAGATAAATAATAAAGTAAAAAATAAAGTATATCAACACAGAAACAATAAAATAAATTAACCTAACAATAATAAAATAATTGAATCTAAAAAGAAACCTAGTTCAAGGTTGGCTTGGAGACAAAGTTTTTGACAAACTCAATGATACTCCCATTTAAATAATATGTCTGTTAAAATGGTTTTCCACGGGCCTACGAACTAGGTTGCCCACGAACCGGTTTTTGTTTCGAATTTGACTTTCAAGTGTATAGACGAGAGAAAGAACACGACCATTGATGGCAAGCTTTGTTGCAGTTCCGGTCTAGGGCGTCGGGTGAAGCACAAACTTGCTCGACTTTTAATTTCTCTCGCAACATTGGCCGATTTAGCGACGGCAGGGGCGGCTGCAGGATGGCTATGAAGTTTCACTCGGGTTGGCAGTCTACAGGTAAATGTAACGAATGAAATTCGGCGAACTTAACCATTTAAATTCTCCCTCCCATTAAATTCGACGAATTTCGATTTTCAAGCCGGAAAATCGGCGAATGCGGTGACTTAGGGTAAAATGCATGACAATTGATACGTACCTTGTAGATCTTACCTCAAAAGCTTGCGGCCATCTTGCAAATTGATAATCTTCCAAAGTGAAGCAATCAAGAGTGAGATCCAGCTTCCCCAAGTAGAATTGCTATCCTTCCAGAGTGAACAATGCACCCTTCCCTGCCAAAAACAATCTATAATGAGAATCGATCAAGCATGAAAGAAACTACATGGAAGAAAAGATGAAACAAGTAGCATCAAAATGACAAAATGTCACAAAGATACTATAAAGATACTCCCTGAGACAAAGTTTAATTTGAGAGAGAGATATGGGGTTTCCACAATAGCGCCCTCTTCAATTTGCCCTCCTCTTCTACCACATGGCCTCCCTGCAGAAAAAACGTTTGGAGAAACAATATCCACAATGATAACACAGAGAAAAGATTGTATATTCAACTTGCAAGAGTACCCATCAAAGCCAGAGAAGTAGATCTGCAAAATAGTATTTTTATTCCAAGAGTTCAAGAGCCCAAAGGTGCTGTTATCACACAACTTGTAGTTGCCCCTAGAGGTATCCCATCCGGGACGGTAGAGGAGACAGGCAACTAAAGAGGTGACCCAAGAGATGCCACGGTTCCCAATGCAATGTGGGAGTCACGTCAACCGAGGCACTCTTCGCTTTAGGTCAAGGTGTAACTAGACCAAGGGGGAGACCCTATACCCCAATCAAAGTTGATTGGATCCAAACAAAGGTTTCTAAGGGTAGGTAAAAGGTGAGTTACGGAAACCAATGCAAGGCTAAGTGGGCCTAAGAGTTAAGGAATGGTTGAAGGTGGTGTAATGGATAGTTAGTGTTTCAACCTATGTATGGTTTAGGCCACTTGAAGGGGTATGATTACTAAGTGTAGTACCATGTGTTTGCACATGTGGGTCTTGTTTTCTTGGGAAGTGTGAAATGATTCTAGGTGGGCCCACAAGGTGAAGTTAAGTGTGATGTTGACGTGACTCCCATAAAACCACCAAAAATCATCAAAATGCCTGTAGCTCTCTGCCTGGTGTCCTGGACACAAATTTGACTGCACCGCAATGTCTAGAGATGGGGTAATATGGTATTAACAAGTGGTTGGACCCCCCATCTCCTCAGTAGCGCCCTAGGAGAACGTGCTAGATCAATGCAACTGTTGGACCGACCATTTTTGCATGGCAAAACTGGAGAAAAGTGGAAATCTGACCATATCATCAATGGAAGTGCCTGTAACTGATATCTGAGTGTTCCAATGGACTCAGAAGGTCCAAATGTACTAGAGATGAGTACTCATACACCATGTGGCAACCTGTATGATCATCTGTATCCTCAGCCATACCTGGACAATATAAAAAAATATTGGTCTGGAAATAATAATAGCTATAAAAAAATACATCAACCATCATATGAAACCTGTGTCCACCGTATGGAATCATCAAAGGTGTATCAAAAGGCCATAAATCATCATCCTCGAACATCACTCGTCCAACTCATCTCAGATCCCCATGGTTGACCTGGTCAATTTGACCAGGTCAAGACTGATCAAAATATGACCCAGGCTAGAAATGCGTAATGCTACAAGTGCAAATGGTTAAGGCATGCTCTTTTAATCATTTTAATAGCAAGACTTAAAGTATTAAGCATCATTTCACTAGCAGTTAAATAAGTAATTATATCAAATACAAGTTTAAATAATCATTTACTCAAAATAGAACCTCAAGAATATACTCATTTTGTAGACGTGAACATTTTGCTAGCAAAGGGTGAGGGTGAAGAATGCAAGGTTAGGATAAGGGGATGACTTGATTGACTCAACACTGTGATACTTTGGATAAGGGAAAGGGAATACACACTTAAGCATATGTCGGATAATAAACACACAGGGAATGGCAGTGTCTCACAAATGGAATAAGTTGTTCAAAGAAGTGCTTATTCAACCTTGGCAAATGTCTATAGCTCACATCCAAGCTGAAACAGCTCCGTGATGATCTTTTCTAGGACCGCCATGACTAGGTGCCCGGCTAACCGTAACTTGAGGTTCTAGGGGACACTTAGAATTAGTTGTCCCTTACTCCATCTCACATCACAACCCATAGGCTCCGTGAGGAATTAATCATTACATTTTAATTTCTGGCTAGCAGTCTTTGGATTTAGCATACATTTAACCACTGCTTTTTAGTCCTTTAGGACCCTTTGGATTTTGCATGTGCTTAAAAGCAAAACTAATCGCAGCTTGCATCCAATGTGCTTTAACATTTCAGTTTCCATAGCCCTCTTTCATTGTGCTGAGAAGCACAATTTTAATTTGTTTCCATGGGCTTGCACAAAAGATCATATAATAGTTTCCACCTGCATGTAATGATGGTAGTACAATTTGCTTCAGGTTTAGCCAACACAACTCAAGCAATTAGGGGGATTTTCCACAATCAAGACCAAACATTGGGGCAACTGACTACTCCTGAATTAACACCAACGGGTACTCCTGGCCCAAAAGGATCAAGGCTTCAGTAAGTTCTGTTGCCAACTCAGATCCGAGACACAAACTAACAGGGATACTATCAAACATAGAGGCAAAAGTGAGGAGGTCCTCCATATCACAGGCTGAGATGTAAGTCAGGGTGAAAACAAAGGGAGAGATAACGTATGGATGGGGAAAGTGAAGGTGATGCCTAAGCTAGCAAGCCATAAAAGGTGGGAATGATCATGTCCACACTCCTAAGAGGGTAAAACCAATGAGTATAAAACAAGAGCTTCTAATTCTGAGTAATAAGACCATTTAGATAATCAATAACAACCATATCCATATCGTACGTATATATATACTGCCAGATCATGATTACTAGATACTAAGTCAAGCTACCAAAATGACCAAAAGAGCAAGATAATCAAAACCAATGCATATCATATACCTGCTGGGCCATATACATGCACCTGCCATCTGGATCATCTATAACCACTGGAAACACTCTTGCTGAAACTCTAGGCATTGCACTGCTCTGTATGGGATAAAAGGCAATGTTCCCCCAAGTTTCCGGGACGCGGGAGCGTGGGAGCGGGGAAACGCACATTGGGGACGTGTGGAGACCACCCCCAAATTTTAGGGAAATTCGGGGGGGACGGGGGGGCGTTAAGGTCATAAAAATTATAAAAAATATAGAGGTTCACTAAAGGGAACATTTTGATTAATAAGTGATTTTTGCTTGACTAAAGGGAACATTTTGATTAAGGTCATGATAGAGAAGTTCAACAATCAACACCACCAACATCAAGGTACATAGAGAGGTTGATGCGCTTGATTAAATGCCAATCCCTTAACCTCATACATGATAGAATCCAGTGGAAAAGTTGCAATCCTGAAATCCTGAAAACTGTTAAGTCTGTTGAATTATGAATTGGATCTAAAATTCTACTTTTTGCATATGAACTCCGATAAGGTTGGAACCGCTCTCAAACATCCTGAAACAATTAATGGTAATGTTAAAAATTTAAGTAGAAAATGAAAATGGTAATGTTAAAAATTTAAGTAGGATAGAAAATGAAAGATAAGGAAAATACCACTAAGGAAAATACCACTTTTACTTTAAGAATTTAATATTACCATTACTACTGAACAACTCTAGTAAGGAAGGAGCGCCTAAGCGCCCCCCACTTCATCGGTGCGTGATTCAAAATAGGGGACAAGCTCCCCCATGCGTTTCCTGAAGTTTCTTCAAATTGGGGATGAGGGGAAACGTTTCGCTACGAGCCCCCAAGTCCCCGGGGCGCGGGGAGCGAGGGGGGCGCGCCCCCAACCCTAGGGAATGCGTCCCCGTGTAACACTGATAAAAGGTCACCTTGGTCATCAAATCTAAGGTCATGAGTCTCAACCTTGGCATAAGGTTCACTGCATGTCTAATCTGGGGTTGCTTTGATGTGTGAGTGATCATCTAAAGTACAAGACTGTGTAAAGGCCAAGGTCAAAAATGTACAATGAACTGCTCTGCAATTATGGTAGCTCGGCTACTATGGATGTGATAACAGGTATATCCATTGAAAGTCATTTAGATGCCCTCTGGGATTTTATGGAATCTCTAGGTGTCGACGGTGTGGATGTCTATATACGGGCCCTTGGTGCATTCCTAGTGCCTTGCTCCTTATAAGGCTTCTCCAAGATAATACAAAGAATAGAGTAAAACAATGATGATGTGAAATGACTCCCTACTTTCTCAATTATATGAGAGGCGAGGGAGATTAACAACACAATAGTGGACCTAGTCCACTACAGGCGACCTATCCACAAGAAAATAGGCCCACATTTGACACACTCTCTCTACATGTGACACATGTCAAGTTCCAAGGTGAAGATGTCCGACAAGCAAGGTTCCAAGGCATGCATGCTTCTCAAGAATGTACAATGCTCCACCTCTACAAGCCTCCAAAGGCTTCAATGCTTCTCTTTCACCTTATGCTCCTTCGGGTCCACGACACCTACGTTATCACTTTCTCAACCCTAGCATTCTCTAATCAAACACAAGTCTCCATGCAAGCAACCAAGTGTGCCCCTGCCATCTAGGGCTCAATGCCATCCTTTAGGATGCATAACACTCTTTTTCCAAGGCAAGTGTGTCCTTCAAGCAAGCCACCCACTCTTCATCTATGCATCATGAAGAGTTTCATCACATGGTCTAGGTCTCCATTGCTCAAGGAAGAAAGCCACATAAACACCCACACAAAGTATATCAATCAATGAGCAAGCGACCTCACTTGTGTGTGTCTGTCATGGAACAACCAAGGGTCATCAATACACCCCATATCACAGAAGCACCCCCAAGCATGGTGTAAACTCTTTCATTGCAACCCTGAAAGCTAACAGTCCATGCGATCATTTCTGAATCAAAAATCAAAAGTATATCAATCAATGAGCAAGCGACCTCACTTGTGTGTGTCTGTCATGGAACAACCAAGGGTCATCAATACACCCCATATCACAGAAGCACCCCCAAGCATGGTGTAAACTCTTTCATTGCAACCCTGAAAGCTAACAGTCCATGCGATCATTTCTGAATCAAAAATCAAAAGGGCTGGGTTGGGTGATCTGGGTAGATTAGGTTGACTGAATAACTTTTTTAATTCATTAAATATGTCAAATCTTAGCTCAAAAATACTAATGGTGTAATCAGTCAAAGCATTAGTTGCAATCCACCTACAAATATCTCAACAAATGGATTGTTTGGTTTGTGTGAACGAAAATAACTATAATGTGGTATTTATTTTGTTTACTATGTAGCTATTGTTATGCAAATAAGGAGTACTCTTAAGAAAACCAGTACAGTTATACATGGCCGAAATGTTTTTTTTGTCTTTGTATGCTTTTGTGTGTTCTACCTGCGTTTAGAAGAACCTGAAAATTAAATTCATCTCTGAAAAAAGAATATGTAGCCGTGTGGTTTATATAGCCTAAAAGAATGTGTTGTGTATATTGAAGGGGTTATAGGTTTTCCCGTGAGTTCAGAAAAGAGATAATTTGGAGTCCTTGAAGGTATGTTCTTATCTGTTCCTTTGGTTCCATGCAGATCAAGTTGGGGTTTCCAAGCATCTCACAGAAGGTGTTTCCTACCCTACAACTCCCCGGTGGAATATAGAAAGGCCATTTCTTACTGGTCAATTGTGTCTGGTACAATGGATGTTTCCATATAAACGGATTTGCAATTTTTAATTTGATTTCCACATTTTGCTATCCTTATTGAGCTGGTAAAAAAATACAGTCCTATTGATTGCCTTTTACCTCTTGCTATAAAGGATATCAAAGCAACCCAACAACGCATAGGAAATAAAGGAAGCACTATAGATACATTCAAGTAAGTTTACTTTGCTATTGATTATTTTGTAGATTTTCAAACATGGTTTCAAGGTTGCACCACACCCTTCATTATTGGCTTGCAATTTTTATTTATCAAAAAAAAATTCTATTAGTTTTGATTGTGATATTTTAAAAATAATTGCAAAGTAGAAGTTTAATATGATGAGAAATGTTGTGCGAGAATCAATTTAAGTACATATATATTCTCAAATGTTTTTTTGAGACTCAGTTTTCTGGCCTTGGAGGTTAAGAATGCTATTATAGGACATTTTAAAAAAAGGACTTGAAATTAGGGTGTGAGTTTAATGAATCTATATTTGATTATTCTTGCTTACTCTATTTTCTTACTTTCACTGTTCTCTTTTTGTTATCTAGTAATGGGAATGTAGACAGAGCCGTTGGATCTTTTGCTCCACCAGTTCAGGTAAATATATCTCTTGTGTTGAATTATTGCATAGTTTGAAGGTCCAATGAAATCCACAAATATCATTTCCAGCTTTCCATCCTGCTTATTTATTTGGATAAAGTATACAGAATGTATGTTGAAAAACATCTACATTTACCTGAATGTACGCCAACTATACTACATTAGAAAGAGGTTTGGAAAGCACATAAAAAAAGTAGGGAAACATAAATACAAGGAAAAAATGGTAAAATCTAAGTAAATTTCCTAAAATTAACAGGTCGGAGGAAAATTTTAGGTTAGGAACCAATATTCTCTTAAAAGTCAAACTAATTTTTGCCTTGCCTATTTGACTTAGATTTCTAATTCGCTGTAGTAATATGGGGTCAAGTTCAATATAAAATGTGGAAAATCTCCAGCTTCTTGGAATAAAACCCCTGATAAATGACACTGTATATACCTTGGGCTCCACTTTGAAAGGGTTCCCCAGCTTCTTGGAACAAGACCCCTGATAAATGACACTATATATACCTTGGGCTCCTCTTTAAAAGTGTTTAGGTGTTGAGTCACAGGGATGTGAATTCCACCTAGACTGGTGTCATCAATATTGTTGTCCATTGGAGGAATTGTTCCTAGAAGTATAAGAGGTATTGATGCCTACATTACCTGGAATGATTTATGTTAACAACTAAAAGTTTTCCTCCACAAACATTTGTTCTGCAATATATATATATATATATTCTTTTTTCCATTAAAAAAACTATATATTTGTTATTTCAAAGTGTGAAATTAAAAGATACATGACCGAGCCTTTAAGCTCTTTTGCAAAAGCAGACTAAGTCCTCCATGACTCTCCCATTCACTACATATTACAATCTTTCATATAAAATTTTAAACAGTAACTTCCCAGAACAAGAAAGTCCCTATCCTATCATCAAAACAAGACAGACCCAAGACCAACAGCTTTGAACCATCTTCCAGCTTAAAAAATGGAGGTAGAGATTTCTAATGAGGCCCGATCTGCGTCAAATTCTTGGTAGATCAATATGCCTTCCTGTTGGCTAAGAGCTTCTTTTGAAGAGAGTCCACTTTTTGGTTAAATTTCTTGTAAATGCGAGAGAAAGAGATGCTATCAAACCAAGATTTGGCTTCCAAAATTCTGTTCATTATATGACCAAGCATCAGATTGGAAATTTGGCACTTGTCATTACACCAATCCATCAATGTTTGGAGTTTCCCAATACTTGTAAGTTCCTTTGTACTTGATCTGATGCAAACTTCATCAGAAACCAAAGAGCAAAAAATTCTGCTCTATTATTTGTACCTATCCCAGCACCATATTTGATAGTGAAGTAAAGGTGATTATCAAGGAAAAGTACTGCCCCATCTCCACACATACCTGGAGTTCCTTGGCAAGCTGCATCAAAGAAACTCCAGGCTTTGAAAAAATCGATGACTGGCTTCTGTAGAGTTCTGACTACATTAGTCTTTGGTGCTTTCCATCCTTCTCTATATGCAAGTTTGGTTTTGTGTGATACCAGCTCAGCATCCATGAAACTTCCTTGAGGAATCATTTTATTTTTACACCGCCATATGCCCCATAAAACATAGCATGGAAGAGCTTTATGAGACTTGACAGAAGGATCATTCATCCAAGACTCAAAACAGTCCAAAAGGGTGATCTCGTTCCACTTATTGACCTCACTCACCATCTGAAGTATTTCGTTCCAAACTAATATGGAAAAAGAACAAGAAACAAAGATATGGTCCACTGATTCTTATTCTACCTTACATTGAATACACTGATTTGAGCCAATCCAGTTTCGCTTATGTCCATTGTCCCATGTGAGGATCTTGTTGGATATAGCTAGCTGAGTAAATATTTTAATTCTGAGGGGACATCCTAGCTTCCATATCCCTTTCCACCACCAGAGTCTATCCCCAGTTATGTCTTTTGCCATCAAGGCTTCATACCTTACTTTTGCAGTAAGAATTCTGGGGGATTTATTCCAGATTCAATGCACCTCACATCCTCACAATCCTGTAAATAAATTGCACTATGATTTAACAATTGTTTATAATTTGACTATTCTTTTGCCAGATTTGAGATTAGCTTGCAGAGTCAGAGCTTTAGTTGATAGCCACGACTAGAACCAACCCTTTGACACCCCTTTTATTGAAACATTAGCAAGTTTTGATTTCCCTAGTACCTGTAGTTCTGTCTTTAGTTCTCTTGATAATCTGTAATTGTCACCACATCCAACCCAGGGATCTTCCTCTAATCTAATCCTGTCACCTCTACCTATCTTCCAGGCGATCCATCTTCCTACAATTGGAAGAACTTTCACCGGTCCCTTCCAAACATTGGATGACCCCTTTACATATTTTCTTTCAGACCTTATCCAATTTTTTATTGAGCTGCCTTTAAGATATTTAGTTCTCATGAGTCATGACTATGCTCCATAGTCCTTCATGAAAGAGGAATCTCCACAAGCTCTTTGTAGCCAGAGCCTGACTGAAAACATATACATTCTTCAGTCCCCATCCTCCTGCCTCTTTTGGCCTAGCCAATTTTTTCCATTTTGCAAGAGGAATTCCTTCTGATTCCTTTCTCCTTGACCAAAGAAAATTGAAATACTTTTCTCTAATCTTATCAAGGATTCCTTTTTCTAATCTTATCAAGAATTTATTTATTTTTTCCAAGGAAAACTTCATGGGGATGCCCAATATATATATGCAGACACATATCTTAAAACATTTAGCATCATAACATCATAACCATATGCAATAGGGTCACTGAAAGAAAGACAAGCACAGCAACACAAAAAGAACATAGAGATTTTCATCTGGGAAACCACAAGGGAGAAAACCCAACAACTTCCTTAGTATAGATTCCGTCACCAAGTGTAATGCCAACCAAGATAAGATAAACCCCAAAGACAAGACAATAGAAGCTTCTTCTGTTCTCCAGCGAGCCTTTTCTTCTCTCTGATGCGCACTTGATTGAGTGTGAGGTGTGTACAAATGAGAGGGGCACCCTCTCTATTTATACTCATCAAGTGAGTGACCTTTTTACCTAACTGGGCCGACCTCCTAGGGAGACTGAAAATAACATTTATATAATATTCTTGTGGGTACTATGGACCCGACTTACAACGGAAGGGTTACATTGATTCTTTCAAGTTCATTTACATGACCAAGTACATCAAATAACATCTCATTTCATCATCAAGCAATTCGTCCAAGTCAGCTGGAAAAGTGCGCATCACTCAGAGGAAGACAGATTTCAGGGTTGTAGAAGACTATCTTTATCTGTCATCTTATTTTTTATCTTTATCTGATCTTTGTACTGAATTTCTGAATAAGAAGGTTGTTGGGTTTTTTCCCTTGTGGTTTCCCAGGATAAAAATCAGTCAATTGTTTCTTTGTGCTTTGTTATTCTTTCAGTTATTTTTTGGGATGCTTATAATACTGCTATATTATAAAAATTAACATGGTATCAGAGCTGTGCTGAAAGAGACAAGTGTCAGAAACTAGGGATTCCCACTTTTAAGGTTTTCATCCACAGAATTGATCTGGAAAGACCTCTCTTGAATTCGCCCTGGGAAGGCACACCTATCTGTGGAGGAAGATCTTCATTCATAAATTTTTTCAAATTTGACCTAATTTCTGCTAACTAGGGTTTCAATTTTTCTGAGTACCCTGTCCACAGAATCAGAAGAAAAGAAGGACCATTTAACTTGCCCTAGGAAGGTGAATTTCTCTGTGGAAGCAGATTTCAGTTTCAAGAAGTTTGGTTTTTGACCTAGCTCCTGCTAGGGTTCCCAAGTCAGATTTCAGGGTTTCAATCTTCTAGACAAGATGGTTGTTGGACTCAGAGTAGAATACAGATTAGAGGGAGTCTCAAACTTCAGATCTTTGAAAAGCAAAATGCTCATGCTCTTAAATGAACATGATCTCAAAGATCGTATACTCAAAGTCATTCCACAGCCAGAGGGAGCCAGAGAAAAATCAAAGGTTCAAGAAGAAAGAAGCCACAACTATGAGAATATTGATGGACTCAGTAAAAGATCATCTTGTACCTCTTATTGCAAGCCAAGATTCAACTAAGAAGATGTATGATGCCTTGAAGAGGCTATATGAAAATGAGAATCCTAGCATAATTTTTGCCCTAAAAGATCAACTCCGTTAAGTAAGGTTTACAAAGGATGATTTAGTTTCTTTTTACTTCTTGAAGATTGCTCAAATCAGAGATCAGTTGGCAGCTGTTAATGAAAGTGTCTCTGATAGAGATTTAGTGTTGACATCTATGAGTGGTCTTCCTTCAGAATGGAAGCCATTTGTAAAAGGTATATGTGCTCGTGGTCAGCTAACTAGTTTTGATAAGTTTTGCTCAGAATGTATCCAAGAAGAAACAAGGGAGCTTGCCTCTACTTCAAAGGAGAAGGAAGAAGAATTAGTTCTTGCATCCAGAATTGGTAAGAAGAAAGGGAAGTCGAAGAAAGGCAAGAAAGGGATTAAGGGAGTTCAAAGTCCAAAGATCAAGAAAGACAAATCCAAACTCAGATGTTACTCTTGTGGCAATATGGGCCAGTTTTCTTCAGAATGCTGGAAGAATATAAAAGGAAAGGGAAAGCAAAATGATTCTACAGCTAAGGAGAAGCATACTGAAAAAGATCAACAAGAATTCATTGGGAAAGAATACTTCCTTGTTACAATTCTCACAGGTACTATCTCTAACAATGATGAATGGTTAATGGATAGTGGTGCATCTGGACACATGACAGGTTCTCAAGATCCTCTTTCAATCTTGTCAAACAAGCATGCCTCCATCCAGGTTGAACTTGGTGACAATTCCAAGTATGAAGTAAAAGGAGCTGGTTCAACATCCTTCCAACTAGACTCAGGTGACTCCTTACACTTGGGAAAAGTGCTACTTGTACCAGGTCTAAAGAAGAACCTTGTATCCATTTCAGCTTTGGAAGATAAAGGTATGAGAGTTGCCTTTATAGATGGACAAGTACTCATGTGGCCTAAAGACTCAAGCATTGATTCAACTAGCATTATTGTTACCAGATTTGTGGGTCTCTACAGATTGACAGGTCAACCAGCTCAAGCTCTTGTTCATGACTCTTACAATTTGAGTGAGCTATGGCATCGTAGATCTGCTCACTTACACTATAGAGCTTTTCCAGCCTTGAGACACATGGTCACAGGTATCCCAGATCTTCCAAATGAACATGAAGGTGTATGTAAAAGATGTGCACTTGGAAAGAATTACAAGCATTCCTTTCCATCTAGTGACAAAAAATCCAAAGGGATCTTGGACCTGGTTCTCTCATATATTTGTGGACCTATGACAGTACCATCCTTGGGAGGATACCTGTATATGGCTACTTTCATTGATGACTTCTCTCGTAAAACATGGATATACCTCCTGAAAAACAAAGATGAAGTTTTCACCACATTCCAGGAATTCAAGGCTCAAGTGGAAAACTTGATAGGCAAGAAGAACAAGACTTTTAGATCAGACAATGGAGGAGAATACACCTCCAAGAACTTCAACAATTTCTGTAAAAATGCAGGAATTAAGAGGTAGTTCTATGTACCTTATAACCCCCAACAAAATGGGATTGCTGAAAGGAAAAATAGATCCATCATTGAATCTACCAAGGCACTAATCCATGATCAAGGGGTCCCTATGTATCTATGGGCTGAAGCAGCCAACACTACAATATACATTCAGAACAGATGTCCTCATCAAGCCTTGAAGGACAAGATCCATGAAGTTTTCACAAGTGTGAAACCAGAAGTTGGACATTGAGAATCTTTGGTTGTCCAACTTACATTCATGTGCCTAAGGAAAAGAGGACCAAGTTGGAGCCTTCAGGACAGAAAGGTATCTTTGTTGGATATAGTGAGACCTCAAAAGCATATCGAGTATATATTCCGGGGCACCGTCATATTGATATCAGCAGAGATGTAACCTTTGATGAGGAGGTGGAATTTAAGAGATCTTGTGAAACTCACTTGGATGATGATACTGAGGAGCAGGAGGTTCCTATTGTTGGAGACCGTGATCCATATCATCAAGAGGTTTCTTTCGAACCAATCCTAGATCCTGAGCCTCCTAAACATACTAGCCGAAAGAGGCCAGGATGGCTTCTTGATACCTTACAAGATGTAGAAGGACATGCAGCTCCTCGAGGTACACATTCAGAGAGAGCAAAAGACCGCGGAGATACTCCGGATACTCAACCTTGATGAGTCACATCAGTGACTCAGAGCCTTCCAGTTTTGAGGAGGCAGTTGGACATTAGGTCTGGAAAGATGCCATGATGGATGAGTATCAGATCTATAAAACTAGGGTTTTAAAAGTGAGGGTTTGAAGTGACCAATGGGTAAAAAGCATGAAAACCAATACGTACTTTGTAGATCTTACCTCAGAAGCTTGCGGCCGCCTTAGAAACGATAATCTTCCCAAAGTGACGCAATCAAGAGTGAGATCCAGCTTCCCCAAGTAAAATCGCTATCCTTCCAAGATGACCAGTGCGGCCTTCCCTGCCAAAAAAACGATCTATAGTGAGAATCGACCAAGCATGAAAGAAACTATATGGGAGAAAAGATGAAACAAGTAGCATCAAGTTGTCCAAAAGGTACAATAAAGATACTCCCTGAGACAAAGATCGATCCAAGAGAGAGATATGAGGTTTCCCCACAATAACGCCTTCTTCAATTCGCCCTCCTCTTCTACCACACGCCTCCTTGCAGAAAAACGTTTGGAAAAAGCAGGATCCACAATGATAAACATAGAGAAAAGATTGTACATTCACTTGCAAGAACATTCATCAAAGCCAGAGATGTAGATCTGCAAAATAGTATTTTATTTCAAGAGTTCAAGAGCCCAAGGGTGCCTTTACAATGAGGGGGTCTCTTCCTTAAATAGGAATGAGAGAGACAAAACCCTAACCACTTTATGAACGAGTCGTGGAGATCAAAAGATAAAAATAATACAATCGACGGATATGATGAGCCGTAGCTATAACACATGGATCAACTCACTAAGGAGGGGTGCGCACTCATTAGAGTGGCCCTAGGGGGGTTGCACCACATAAAAGATGACTAGGACAAATGTAAGGAGCACATGGTGGGGCTAGGAGGTATTAATGTCCTTCACTAGCATCACCCCATGGCACAATAATAAAAGATATGACTCAATAACATCATAAAGTGACCAAGTGGCCAAATCATGGCCCCCTCAATAGTAGAATAATACATCAAAATAATCCCCAGTTGTGTGTGTGGACCCCACTAAATGATGAAAGTTGTGCTGGAAGGTGTGGGATGCATCATGAATGACCTTTGAACAAACCTTATGCCAATTCTTTGCCTCATTTGCCCAAATCGAATTCCTCAATGACCATTTTATCCCATTTTTTATTGTCGGAAAATCACCTGTAAACCAATAAAATGCCTGTAGCTCTTTGCCTGGTGCTTCGGGCACAAATTTGACTATACCAAAGTGACTGGGGGTATGGCGATATGGTAATAGCAAGTGGCTGGACCCCATACTCCTCTGTAGCGCCCTAGGAGAACCAAATGAAAACTCATTTGTGCTGCCAGGCCATTTTATCATGGCAAATCTGCAGTAAAGTGACAATCTGAGTGAAATCTCGTTCGGGAGTGCTTGTAACTGAAATCTGAGTGTATCGGTAGACTCAGAAGGTCCAAATACACTAGAGATGAATACTCATACACCCTGTGGCTACGTGGATAATCAATCTGTAGTCTCAACCATGCCCGTACCAGTTAAATAAATGGTCTGTAAATAATAATAACTATAAAAATCCATCAAACCATTAAGTGAAGCCTGTGTTTGCTACATGGAACCATCAAATGGGCATCAAAGGACCATAAATCATCAACCTCGAACATCACTGGTCCAACTCATCTCAGATCCCATAGTTGACTTGGTCAAACTAGGTTTGATCAGGTCAAGACTAATCATAATATGACCCAGGCTAAAAGTGCCTGATGCTGCAAGTAGAAATCGTTAAGCTATGCTCTTTTAATCATTCTAACAGCAAGACTTAAAGTAGGAAGCATCATTTCACTAGCGGTTAATCAATAATTATATCAAATATAAGTTTAAATAATCATTTACTCAAAACAGAACCTCAAGAATATACTCATTTTTTAGACGTGAACATTTTGCTAGCAAAGGGTGAGGGTGAAGAATGCAAGGCTAGGATAAGGGGATAACTTGACTGACTCAACACTGTGATACTTCGGATAAGGGAGAGGGAATACACACTTAAAATTATGTTGGATAATAAACACACAGGGAATGGTAGTGTCTCACAAATGGAATGAGTTGTTTAGAGAGGTGCTTATTCAACCTTGGCAAATGTCTATAGCTCACATCGAAGTTGAATCTAGTTGAGTGAGGATCTTTGTTAGAACTGCCGTAATTAGGTGCACAACTAACCGTAACTTGAGGTTCTAGGGGACATTTAGAATTAGCTGTCCCTTACTCCATCTCACATCCCAACCCGTAGGCTCCGTGAGGTATTAATCATTACATTTAATTCATGGCCAACAGTCTTTGGTTTTAGCATACATTTTACCACTGCCTTTTAGGCCTTTAGGACCCTTTGGATTTTTCTTTTGCTTAGAAGCACAACTAATCGTAGCTTGCATCCAAGGTTCTTTAACATTTCAAATTCCATAGCCCTCTTTCATTGTGTTGAGAAGCACAGTTTTAATTTGTTTCCATGGGCTTGCACAAAAGATAAGATGAAGTTTCTACATGCATGTTATGATGGTAGTACTATTTGCTTCAGGTTTAGCCAACACAACTCAAGCAACTAGGGGGACTATCCATAATCAGGACCAAACATTGAGGCAACCGACTAGAGTGATCAAGGTATCAAATCCTAAGCTCAGGAAGCAACACCAGCGGGTTCTCCTGGCCCAGAAGGATCAAGGCTTCGGTAAGTTCTGTTGCCAAATCAGAGCAGAGACATAAACTAATAGGGATGCTATCCAACATAGAGGCAAAAGTGGGGAGGTCCTCCATATCACAGGTTGAGGTGTAAGTCAGGGTGAAAACCAAAGATGGGAAAGAGAACGGATGGATGGGGAAAGTGAAGGTGATGCCTAAGCTAGAAAGCCATAAATGGTGGGAATGATCACGTCCGCACTACTAAAAGGGTAAAACCAATGAGTATAAAGAAGAGCTTCTAGTTTTGAGTAATAAGACCATTTAGATAATCATTAACAATCATATCCATATCATACATATATATATACCGCCAGATTATGACCACTAGATATGAAGTCAAGCTACTAAGATGACCAAAAGAGCAAGACAATCATAACCAATGCACACTATATACCTGCTGGGCCATATACTTGTACCTTCCATTTGGGTCATCAATAACCATTGGAAACATTGCTGCTGAAACTCTAGGCATTGCACTGCTCTGTATGGAATGAAAATGGTCATCTCGGTCATCAAATCTGAGGTCATGAGGCTCAATCTTGGCATAAGGTTCACTGCAGTCTGATCTGGGGCTGCTTTGATATGTGATTGATCATCAAAAGTACTGCTCATCATAGTTTGATCTCATCAAAACTGTGTAAGGCCTTGCTGAAAAATATACAATGAACTACTCTGCAATCATGGTAGCTCGGCTATTATGGATGTGATAACATCTGGCTTCAACTGGGACAAGTGCTCTAAGGGAGAGAGTGGTTGAGAACCTCAGAAATCTCTGGTACCCAACACTAACTGCATCAATCTTTAGTCCACCACCTGATCGTCCTGCTTCATCTTCAAAGTGTACCTATCCCTACGCACATGAAAGCAGACGACCTCGAGCAACATGTATGGCATAAAAACAAAATGCTTAATCAAATTCTAATCTAGAACAAAAATCTAAATGCATTAAAGAAAGATATCAATCTAACAACTAACATTTATTTATTTATTTGTTTTATGCAGGAAAGCTCAGGAAATAGCAAGACAACCAAACTCACATAACTCAGAGAAACTCAGAAGACACTCAACACTCGGAAAAGGAAAAACACTGAAATCCTATTGCTCAAGTGAGCTTATTGAAAAACCTACCTACACTAAACAGGCAAGAGGAGTCTAAATCAAGTTAAGTCAGGGATGTAATCCCTTAACTCCCTTTGATTGATAGATAACATGATCTGTTGCCCACTCCCAGTAGTGAGGAAACGCAATATCATCAATACAACGCTCAACTGTGAGTCGTCCAACCCATATATCGTCAGAACCGGTGGATCGTATGTAAAATATAGGATTAGGCACTATGACCCTATCACCGCTAGAAAATCTACGATGATTCACAGACTCAAGGATTATTTCAACATTGAAGGTTGGAATGGGATGGACATTAGTCTGGTATCGTGGTTGAGGTGTGACTATCCTCGATTTCCTATTAGGAGGAACTGCATCAAATCTGGGAGGCCCACCTTCCAAAGGAATGGCTACCTTACTAATAAGGACTTCTTGAACCACTCTTCTCCTTTCGTGTTCTTCTCTCGGTTCTTCACTCTGTGGGTGAATGATATACTTGGGGGTTTCCCCCACAGTCCAAAAGTCTCTGACAACTTACTCATCCTCTTTTTCCATTGGAGATGGTACATCATGGTCTTTATTATTTCTACTACTACCTTCTCCAAATGGGATGGCAACAACCATACTCTAGGTTCGCAAAGTGAGTAGTGGGAAATGACGAATGGTTCGAAACCAGTGCTTTGGGAACTCTGATCTCGAGTTTCAACATATAATGGTGAAGTAGTAGGAATGTGAGATGAATCAATAGAGTGCATACTTTCTTCACCATTAGGTAATTCTTGGGGAAAAAGAAAACTAGGGATGTCCCTTAGTAACGGATATCTTTAAGACAACTCATCTTCATTGGTTGCAGTGGTGACATGGGAAGGTTCCTGAGACATAGCAAGGTTGTTCAATGAAAACTCCCCTTCAGGAGCATCATGTATCAAAGCATGCTCTTGCCAACTCATAGAATTGTCATTCACTTGCCTTAATACACCATCTTCCAAGGACATATGAGATAAATGATCAGGAACATTAGAAAAATGGTATTCATTTGGCTCTTCATCACTCTCCCTTACAGGAGAAGGATGTGTTCAGCCTATGTGGCTTGTCCATGGAAAAGTGATTAAACCCTTGTCTTTCTCTATCAATATTGTGATCAACCAATGCGAGGGATTCCCTGACTATTCTAAGCTCACCAACTTCAGTGATGGGATTAAGTTTACCATTATGTGGTTCCTCATCATTAAGTTGGTTCAAAATTTGAATCTCTTCAGACACTTCTCCACGATGCATTTCAATGTTTATTTCTCTAGGAAAATTAGCTCTCTCATTATCCTCCTCAGAAGAGTCACCAACTCTAAAGGATATCCAAATCTCTTCTCTTGCAGTACCATGATCCTCACTATGACTACCCATGACCATGAAAATACCCTTAGGCAATAATTCTCCCTCACCATAGGTGTTCTTGATACCATCCTCTTTATTCTCAAGATGACGATCGTAAAATGGTTCTCGATAAATCCTAACTAAAGATCCATCAGAGTTAGGAATAGTAGCGTAAGATAAATCCATTTGAAGATGACCCCCTAATCCAGCAGACCACTTTCTACACAAAAGCATTCTGTAGATTGGGGGTAAATCAATGACTACTATGTCCATAATCATGGATATATCGTGGCATTAAAATAAGTCAGCTCTCAAGTTCTTAATCAAGCCAAAAACTTGCACTGGTCTCGAGTCTATTCCACATACATTCCCGTAAGGCCTAGTTATCTTTAATCCCATGGCTTCCATAACTTGTAATGGCATGACATTCATGGAAGCTCCAGAGTCCAGCATACAATTATGAAGAAGGAGGTCACCTACATGAAGTGTATGATAAAATGGTTGGTGTCCACCGTTCTTCCTTCCATACAAGGTTGTCTGGATGTTGATGGGAGGATCCTCCTCATCTTCAACCATAGCACTAGGTGGTAAGTCTGGAAGAGGTTGATCTTCACCATGCCTGGTGGTAGTTTCAAGGATATTCTCAAAAAAATCTACCACTTGCTCTTTAATGGAAGGGATCTTCATAAGTTCAGTGAGTGGAATATTATGCATAACCTTGTCCAATTCTTTCTCAATGTTGATGTCTAAGTCATACTTAGGGAGAATAGAAGTTGGCTCACTCATTGGGCTAGGCCGTTCACTATTCTTTCTCTCGATTAAAGGAGTAGGATTTTGGCCATCCTTTCTTCTTTGATAAATCCTAATAGGAGCTTGGCCACTACTTTCAGGTTGTTCTGTGGCAAAAACGGGAAGACTAGGACTAGGACTTTCTTCATTCTCTTCTTCTTGATC
Source organism: Larix kaempferi (assembly GCA_027924585.1). Classification (NCBI taxonomy): domain Eukaryota; kingdom Viridiplantae; phylum Streptophyta; class Pinopsida; order Pinales; family Pinaceae; genus Larix; species Larix kaempferi. Next base: position 5,596,296 of record BSBM01000961.1, on the reverse strand, counting down.
TATTAAAATTCGTCCAAAGTCCTTGTCAAAGTCTAAATTATTGACCCAATTAGTGTTTCTCGGAGAATCCTAGGTATCTTCACTATGAGTGAGATACTCAGGATCATCCTCCTTTTGCTCTTCTGACCAGTTAATTCCAGGAGGTTCAGGTGACGTTTGTCTCACAGGGTTTCTTCTATTGTCATCATTGTTAGGCCTCTTTTGAGGGTTCCAATAAGGCTTTGGGCCATAGGGTTTCCTATACCTTTCTGCTTCTTTGTTCTCAGCTAGATCCCTAGTCAAGAGAGGTAAATTTTTCATCATTTCTTGCATACTTTCCATCATATCGTTGAGATCTTTAGCAGGTTCTTTTCCTTTTCTAGCTTTGGGATCGTATCTAGAGGATGAAGCACTGATTGAATAAAAAAAGTTTTGCTTCCCCATAGAGGCAACATTTGCTTCAGCCCTTCTAGCGTTTTCTTGAGCTTCTTTGAGGTCCTTAGGGTCTTTGTCTTTGAGATGGTAGCCAAGGTAACGCTCAAATGAATTGAGGTAATGAATCAACATAGCTTGTTCCTTAGGCCTAATATGATCAGGAATGTTGGCCACTATTTTGTCAAATCGGAGGTTGAATTCATGGACCGACTCATTTTCTTTCTTTTTAATTTCAAATAGTTGGTTTAAAAGAAAATGTCCGTCTAACTTGACTGACCACTCATGTTTAAGTTTTTCAACGAAGGCATCATATCCCGTGACTGATGATGCAGGCAGACGGTCAAACCATTTGCGAGCATCACCCTCCAGGGATGCAAACAGACCCCTTATGTAAACATCTTCTTCTTCTGCTCCATAAGCTTCCATGTGAGCCCAGACAACCTCGATGTGGTCCTCAATGGAGGTCTCACAATTACCATTAAATTTTGGAATCTTTTCAAAATACTTTTTGGGCATGTCATTGGGTGAACCAGGGATTTGAGAAAAATCGAAAGGTGATTCTTTAGCTTTGTTCCCTAATCTACGAATGATCAGAGGGTTATTTTAAGGATTATTTCCTGGAGTAGTTTGATTTTTTCCAGCCATTGGATTTACTTGATGAGACAGGGATGGAGGGGGAACTGGATTAGTTGAAGGGGATCCCAAGAAACGGTTTGGAGAATCAGAAGAACTCATGATTTTCCAAAAGAAATTAGATGTTTGAGCTTTGGGATCTCTTCGATGATATGTAAGCGGGGTTCCTTCTGATTGATTCGTGTTAGCCCTACTATTGAGATCGTAAGGATGTTTATGAGGTTGTTCCTCAACGGAGTCACGATTAGGAGTCGCCAGGTAAACTTTAACTCTTGTCTACCGAAAGATATGTCGTGTAAAAGCGAAGAGAGATGAGTGAAATGAGATGGTTATGTATGATTTAAGAATGTAAATGATAACCATCCAAGTTACAAGACCAGATGCGATAAGATATAAGATACGCACGGACACTCGTAGACACCTGAGGTAAGCCTCTACCTCCCCGGCAACGATGCCAAAAATGCTATCACACAACTTGTAGGATGGTAGAGGTGTTGGACAACTATAGAGGTGACCCAAGAGTGCCACGATTCCCAAGGATAAATGGTTGTCACGCTAATCGAGGCACTCTTCACTTTAGATCAAGCAAATGCATGGCCAAGGGGGAGACCCTAGCTAACCAAAAGAGGCTAGTGAACCTACTCTAGACCTTCTAGGGAAATGTGAAGTTGCAAAGAGAGAGAGATCAAGAGTAAGTAGATATAGATCTAAGGAAGACAAGTGACAAATGGAGTTATGGCTTGGTTGAGGAGGCTTATGAAAGGGATAAATGCTCAACCATGGAATGAATATGTCATTAATGAAATTAAAAGAGTAGATCTAGATAGATCTAATGCCAATCTAAAAGAGCCAAGTGGGCCCACCCTTGATTTAGTCAAAATGAAGTGAAATGGGGCCCACTAGGGGAGTTAAGGTAGGAATGGCACTAGGAGGGTGGCTAAGTGATAGATCTGAAGTTTGAAAGACAAAATAGCAACACCCAGATGATAGATCTGAAAAATGACTAAGAACCCACAAGTGCATCCTCCCTTAGAGATGGCCAATACCTTGGATCGAGGGGTAAATGGAGTCGGATTTCCACCAAATTTGGTCTCTAAGGTTCTTTAATTAATTAAGAGGTGGGTTTTAGTTATTAATCCCAAATTATCGCCAGATCTATCAGATCTATAAAACTAGGGTTTTAAAAGTGAGGGTTGGAAGTGACCAATGGGTAAAAAGCATGGAAACCAATACGTACTTTGTAGATCTTACCTCAAAAGCTTGTGGCCACCTTCAGCTTTGTAGATCTTACTTTGTATTTTGTAGATCTTCCCAAAGTGAGGCAATTGAGAGTGAGATCCAGCTTCCCCAAGTAAAATCGCTATCCTTCCAAGATGACCAGTGCGACCTTCCCTGCCAAAAAACGATCTATAGTGAGAATTGATCAAGCATGAAAGAAATTATACGGGAGAAAAGCTGAAACAAGTAGCATCAAGATGTCCAAAAGGTACAATAAAGATACTCCCTGAGACAGATCGATCCGAGAGAGAGATATTGGGTTTCCCCACAATAGTGCCCTCCTCTTCTACCACATGGCTTCTCTGCAGAAAAAACGTTTGGAGAAAGCAAGATCCACAATGATAACAAAGATAAAAGATTGTACATTCACTTGCAAGAACATTCATCAAAGCCATAGAAGTAGAATGCAAAATAACATTTTATTCCAAGAGTTCAAGAGCCCAAAGGCGCCTTTACAATGAGGGGGTCTCTTCCTTAAATAGGAATGAGAGAGATCAAAACCCTAACCACTTTATGAAGGAGTGGTGGAGATCAAAAGATAAAAATAATAAAATCGACGGCTATGATGAGCTGGAGCTATAACACATGGATCAACTCACTGAGGAGGGGTGCGCACTCACTAGAGTGGCCATAGGGGGGTCTCACCACGGAAAAGATGACCAAGACAAGTTTAAGGAGCACATGGTGGGGCTAGGAGGTATTAATATCCTTCACTAGCATCACCCTATGGCATAATAATAAAATATATGACTCAATAACATCATAAAGTGACCAAGTGACCAAATCGTGGCCCCCTCAATAGTAGAATAATACATCAAAATAATCCCCAGGAGTGTGTGTGGACCCCACTGAATGATGAAAGCTGTGCTGGAAGGTGTGGGATGCATCATGAATGACCTCTGAACAAACCTTATGCCAATTCTTTGCCTCATTTTCCCAAATTGAATTCCCCAATGACCATTTTATCCCATTTTTTATCCTTGGAATATCACCTGTAAACCAATAAAATGTTTGTAGCTCTTTGCCTGGTGCTTCGGGCATAAATATGACTGTACCAAAGTGTCTGGGGGTATGGCAATATGGTAATAACAAGTGGCTAGACCCCATACACCCTCTGTAGCGCCCTAGGAGAACCAAATAAAAACTCATCTGTGCTGCCAGGCCATTTTATTATGGCAAATCTGCAGTAGAGTGACAATCTGAGTGAAATCTCGTCCGAGAGTGCTTGTAACTGAAATATGACTGTACCAGTGGACTGAGAAGGTCCAAATACACTAGAGATGAATACTCATACACCCTGTGGCTATCTGGATAATCAATCTGTAGTCTCAACCATGCTCAAACCAATAAAAATAAATGGTCTGTAAATAATAATAACTATAAAAATCCATCAAACCATCAAGTGAAGCCTGTGTCTGCTACATGGAACCATCAAATGGGCATCAAAGGACCATAAATCATCAACCTCAAACATCACTGGTCCAACTCGTCTCATATCCTATAGTTGACTTGGTCAAACTAGGTTTGACCAGGTCAAGACTGATCATAATATGTCCCAGGCTAAAAATGTCTGATGTTGCAAGTACAAATGGGTAAGGTATGCTCTTTTAATCATTCTAATAGCAAGACTTAAAGTAGGAAGCATCATTTCAGTGGTAGTTAATCAATAATTATATCAAATATAAGTTTAAATAATCATTTACTCAAAACAGAACCTCAAGAATATACTCATTTCATAGACGTGAACATTTTGCTAGGAAAGGGTGAGGGTGAAGAATGCAAGGCTAGGATAAGGGGATGACTTGACTGACTCAACACTGTGATACTTCGGATAAGGGAAAGGGAATGCACACTTAAGCATATGTTGGATAATAAACACACAGGGAATGGCGGTGTCTCACAAATGGAATGAGTTGTTTAGAGAGGTGCTTTTTCAACCTTGGCAAATGTCTATAGCGCACATCCAAGATGAATCCAACTCCGTGAGGATCTTTTCTAGAACCGCCGTAACTGGGTGCACAACTAATCGTAACTTGAGGTTCTAGGGGACACTTAGAATTAGCTGTCCCTTACTCCATCTCACATCCCAACCCGTAGGCTTCGTGAGGTATTAATCATTACATTTAATTCATGTCTGACAGTCTTTGGATTTAGCATACATTTAACCACTGCTTTTTAGGCCTTTAGGACCCTTTGGATTTTGCTTTTGCTTAGAAGCACAACTAATCGCAGCTTGCATCCAGGGTGCTTTAACATTTCAAATTCCATTGCCCTCTTTCATTGTGTTGAGAAGCACAGTTTTAATTTGTTTCCATGGGCTTGCACAAAAGATAAGATAAAGTTTCCACATGGATGTAATGATGGTAGTACTATTTGCTTCAGGTTTAGCCAATACAACTCAAGCAACTAGGGGAACTATTCTCAATCATGACCAGACATCGTGGCAACCGACTAGAGTGATCAAGGTATCAAATCCAACTCACCTAAGCTTAGGAACCAACACCAATGGGTTCTCTTGGCCCAGTAGGATCAAGGCTTTGGTAAGTTCTGTTGCCAACTTAGAGCCGAGACACAAACTAACAGGGATGCTATCCAACATAGAGGCCAAAGTGGGGAGGTCCTCCATATCATAGGCTGAGGTGCAAGTCAGGGTAAAAACCAAAGATGGGAAAGAGAATGGATGGATGGGGAAAGTGAAGGTGATGCCTAAGCTAGCAAGCCATAAATGGTGGGAATGATCACATCCACACTACTAAGAGGGTAAAACCAACGAGTATAAAGAAGAGCTTCTAGTTCTGAGTAATAAGACCATTTAGATAATCATTAACAATCATATCCATATCATACATATATATATATACCACCAGATTATGACCACTAGATACTAAGTCAAGCTACTAAGATGACCAAAAGAGCAAGACAATCATAACCAATCCACACTATATACCTGCTAGGCCATATACCTGTACCTGCCATTTGGATCATCAATAACCATTGGAAACCCTGCTGCTGAAACTTTGGGCACTGCACTGCTTTGTTGGAATGAAAATGGTTATCTCGGGCATCAAATCTGAGGTCATGAGGCTTAGTCTTGGCATAAGGTTCACTGCTGTCTGATCTGGGGCTGCTCTGATATGTGAGTGATCATCAAAAGTAGTGCTCATCATAGGCTGATCTCATCAAAACTGTGTAAAGGCCTGGCTCAAAAATATACAATGAATTGCTTTGCAATCATGGTTGCCCGGCTACTATGGATGTGATAAGATGTACATAATAGCTATGAAGAAGAGATGATGATATCTTAGTAGCAATGAAATGAAGTTGTACTATGATCAAAAGTGTCCTTGGTGGACTAGTATCAAAGGGTGTCCACATGGACAAGTACATACAGATGCAAATGATCATCAAGGTGAGTCATCGTATAGTTAGTCATGACAAACATGATAATACACGAACACCACAACTATCTTCAAACAAGTTTGTGAGAAAAATGATTTACAAATTATCCAGTACCATGATAACATCTAATAAGCATTCATAGGGGCAATTTTCTCGTTTGGGATGATTTATAAATGGATTATACTAAGCTAGGCAAATTAGATTTTGGTCAAAGGTGACTGATTGACTCAAGGTGGGGATAAGGGAAAACTCCGTGATCTTCACCAATAGGGCAAACAATAGCGAAAGTGTCTCACAGATGGGTGTTGTATAATGAGGTACTACTCCTTTAACCTTGGCAATTATACTTCCCCCCTTTTACTTTTTGCTTTGCTAGCTCCTTCTTGGACTTGTCTTGTTTGGTTTTTCCTGGACTTTTTCTTCTTGTACTTCTTGGACTTGGAGACCTTGTCCTTGATTTTATATGAAGGCATATGCAAACATGACTTGCTTCTTTTGGATTGCTTGATTTTTTTGCAATTTGTCTTGGTCTTCTTTGATTTTCTTTTGATCTGGTGAAGATTTTTCTTTAACACCAGATTTTGGTACAAAGAGTCTTGGATTGGGAGTTGTCTTTAAATGCTCTTTTTGAGGCATTGTAGGGGGATAGCCTTTCATGTTTCAGGTCTAAGGAGAAGCATTGCTCAAATGGCAACTCTTCCTGTTTGATAAGCAGTTAACCCCAAGGATTTACAAGTAAGCCTCCTGAACCGTCGCAAGATTTGTCACAACACAAGCATGCCCAAGACACAAGGGAGAATAGGGAGGCATTCATGGTGAAGAGGTCAAGAGTCAATTTGTCAATCTCTAGCCAAAGGATGCAGACCAATGTATGAGGTGATGATGGATGATGTGTAGGTGGCCAAAGGTGGACCTAAAGAAGGGGGCAAAAGTCCTTGTAAAGACCAAGAGTCACCTTGGTTTGATTTTACATAAGTAAATCAAGAATCTACTACTCTTGTCAACCTATGGGTGGTACTACTAACTATACTTGTCAAATAATCATTACATCTAATGTAGCAGCAGTAATGTAAAGTACAACATCACATGATATATCATCATGACATGGTGTAGCAATAGGAGAATGGCATACATCATATGCTGATCACATCATTTCATCAGAAGAAATAAGAAGGCGGCCCAATAGCAGCAGAGATGGGCCTCAATACTCTGGAATGCATAATGTTCTGAAGCAAAAATAAGTGTGAAAAAGTATGCCTGCAAAATGTGGCATAACAGGACCACATATTTTCATTATGTGTTCATTCCTACACTTGTCATGAACCCCTTCCTAAAAGATGACATAATTACAAGTAAGGTTTAGAATCTTAGATGGGATTTGCACTGCTTGCAAACCTCATTCTGTTAAACATGTTTTAAACATAAAAGTTACAAAGGAAATCTCTACAACTTGCAAGCCTAATTCCATCGAAACAAGTTTATCAGTCTGGAGTCTGGACTCTAGAACATGATTAACAATTTACATGCGACAAAGCAATGGGTTGATCTGCACCTGCATCACTAGCCCTACCAAGCAAGAGAATCCGTGATGTTATGAATCATTTGAGATTTGGGATTTAATTTGTTTGCCTTTTAATTTTCAATATAAAATTAATTTTTTTAAAATATATTGATAAAAAAATTAGGGCTACGGTTCCAAATCCCCGATTCCTAATTTTGGGAAGAGTGTTGCACCCGCACTGGATTCTTCAGCCGATTCCAATCGCACCCATGGTTTGTGTAATATAAAGTGTGACCGTTACTTGGTTGCTTAGTAAACTCAAAGCTTAATATAAGGGATTATTAACTTAGTCCGTATTAAATTATTAATTATGTTTCATTATAAAAAGAAAAGATATCAGTTTACATCTGTGGTACAAAATTTGGATCATGGTATGGTTGTTTCCCAATTACCATGTGAGAACATAGATATGATGTTCCCATATTTGATAACTTCCTTTTTTTTGAATCAACCTAATTATTTTTAGCTGAAAATTTTGTGCATTTCAAACTGAATATTGAATTGAAATTGCAGGAACTCTTTGTCATTGATGATTTACTGTTTACCATGGTTGGTATCGAAGGGAGGTATATATGGATGAAAAGGGGCAGGGCAAAGGAAAGTGGTATTACTTTTCAAGTTGATGCATCGATGGACTTGGCATTGCAGGTCAGAGGAAAGAATTACCATTTACATAGACAGTAAAGCCTGTTCATGGGTAACATCAAAGCCATACATTGTCTACTCAATGATGAAGCATGATATTTTATGCAGGAATTAGCCAAGCGAATATTGCCTTTGTGTGAGAACTATATTATAATTAATCTCTATGTGGAGTCAAGGTCACACTTCAAGCATGGGTTGGTAAATCATGCATTTGCTGCTGCATTGAGAGCAATTTTACAAGTAAGTGTACAGCACATTTGTTTTGGTTTCTCTTTTGTAATGATTATCCTAGAAAATGTGATATTTATTGGTGCCAAACTCTTCTCTTTTTCATATTGGGTTTTATAGGGGGATGGCTGTTTCAACTTTCATCTTGGGGATGGTTTTGATAATTTGATGCATGGTGAGACTGTTAGACATTGCAATGATTATTTTGTGTATCTAAGAATAATATTGTAGTGTAATAAATTGAGAAATAACTTAATAAGTCATATGTAATCCATGGCATTTAAGCTAATGTTATTAATTGGATTAGGTGAGCGGTTCCTAATGAGAATTACAAAATATATATACAAAACCCTTGTATGTCATTTCTAGGCACAATGATATAAAATACATATCTCTGTTTCTGTCTTGTTTGTCTCTCTACATTTTCTCCATATTTTAGTTTAACTTGGTATTAGAGCCATGTTGATTGTGGCATTGGGTAGCTTCAAAGACATGTGAAAACAAAGTTTGGCAGAGACGTTTGGAGAAAGAGATGCATACAAAAGAAAAATGAGAATTTGATTAAATCAAAGAGAGAAGGTGAATAGAGTTTATAGATTAAATCATTAAACAAAGGAGTTGCTAATGAGGAAAACACAAAAAGGAAGTAGAGCCAAAGCCCTCACCCACCCTCAAAGCTTCGAAAACCGAAGAGGAAACCCTCAAACCACTTCAAGATCTGAATGAAACCCCACCAAAAGACAAAGGCATTGCCCACAAAAAGAAAGCTAGTTGATCTGAATTCAATATGGCATTCACTTCTAAAGATCCTCAAAGTTCAACTGCTATAGATTCTTGTCAATCATCGCATTGCATGCTTTTCATGGAGTCTCATGTGGGTGCAAACCCATCTGTAATGGATGCTTCAAGAGATTATTGCACAACTCTCAAGGATGCTTTGATAGTTAGTGAACAAGATCACGTGACAGATTGAATTAATATGCGATGGCATTATTCTATAGCAATAGAAGGGTTAAGGTAGTGTTATTCACCTTTTGTGGATGGTCCAATGCTTATTAAGTCACCTTATGTGGATGTTAAGGGAGGATCCCCAAAATCTTTAGTGGAGAAGACATGGCTAGTTCAACCTTATGTGCAACATTGTTTCCAACTTGTTTTAGAGCACCTAGAAAATGAAACCAGGTTTTTGCATAGACTTGTAGAAAATTCCAACTCCAAGTATGTGAATCCGCTCCTAGTCAGAAGGATCAAAGCATTAGTGTTTCATAACCTTCACATATATTGCATTCTCTTCCATTATGCCAATGGAGGAACACTGGACGTACTCATCAAAGAGCACAAGGGAATTAATTAGAGGGATCTTTCATTGATAGCAAGTAAACTACTTTACACACATAACTACTAGAGAGAAGACAACATCACAAACCTTGACACAAAGATCACCAATATTTTGATCAATAGTGCTGGAGGTGACTTGAAGCTTGTAGACCTAAGTGCTATCTTATTCGTTGAGTCAAGGCTTGTGAATGGTTATGATCTTACCATTGGGAATCCAATATACATGCACCTAGAGCGTTTTTAAGGATCTTGTTTTGTCCTAAGAAATTCATTCGACATAATGGAAGTGGCATATGGAGTTTGGGGATGAGTGTTGGAGCATTGTGGGACTTTTGACTTTTTTGGCCCCAATTTGAGAATTAACAGAGTCACAAGCACACATTTGGTTCCCTTGAGTCAGTATGGAGCATCTCAGAAATTGAAGTACTTTGTGAAGATTTGTTTTATGAGGAATCTCTTGCTTTGACCGACTTCCTTGAAACTTCTTCATAACCGTTTCATTTTCAAATCCGAGGACTTTGATCCATTTAATGCTTCTCCCTCGCCTTGCTGCTCTCACAATTACTCAATCTCAGTCTTGGTATTGTTCTCTATCTTGATCTTGGTGTTGCTTTGTGGTTATACAATTATAGGGTAGTTTCGTGTGCTCTTTTGGTTCTTGGGTTTCAATGGGTGACGTTATGTAATCGTTGAAAGAAATTCTTTATTAACACTTTGAGGATGAAGCGTTTTTGAGAGGGAGGCAATGTGATGGATATAATCATATAATAAAATAGTAAAGTTAAATAGAATAATAATAAATACTAATAATTTATATTAAATATGATGTAAAGTTGCCTACATAGTCAAAAGGCATGATTTTTATCGAGATACCCATTAGAGTATATTTCTACTTTGGGCTACCCTCATAGTAATCATCTTATCAATCATTTATCAAATATATATGCCTGTCAAACATATTTGTCTCTATTTTTTACACTTAATTCAACCCTGACAATGGTCTTAGGTGGATTTTGACCAATAAAATTTGCAAGTAGTGTTTGTCATTGGGGATTATCACATAGATTAGCATATTCATGCATAAAAATATTTGTAGAAGTTTCATCGAAAGGAATTTCATTATCTCATGAAACACTTTTGAGCGAACTTCCTTGATGATTTTAGTGGAACCATGGTTTTAGATGATTTCTCCTTGAGTATTCAAAACGTTAGTTAGGATTGCAACCTGAAGCTTTGGTTGATGTGTAGCATTACAAGTCTCCTCAAATCTTTGACAAGCAGATTTGGCCACATAAGGCCACTACACAATATTAAGGTTGTCAAAGCAACGAAATATCCTAACACCCCCCCTTTATCCATCCTGGGCCCTGGTAACAATACAATGAATAATAATAACAGTCAATAAACCGAGGAAATGGGGAAAACCTCATGGGAGAAATACTCGCCCTCAAAATAGACTGTAAGGCACACACAAAAATAAATGCTCCAAACTCAAGCAGGTGTGATGCTTGGTCATATGTCTGGAGGTATCTTCTTCTTGGGAAGAAGTGGATCATGCTCAAAAGGCATGTGCTTGTACTTTCTCTTCAGATCGAATGTGATGAGAACAAATCCAAAATTATGAGGATGATCCTTGAACCTGTGATTCGAATCAGTTGAGGTAGGATCAAATCTATGAATGTGCAGATAGTCTTTTGTCTTCTCCTTCGAACCATCATGGGTGAGATTATGCCAAAAAGAACCATCACATGATTGCATGAAATCCAAATCAGATTTAAAACTTGAAGAATTGTTTCTTGAGATCTCCTTTGAACCAGCAGGGGTGAGATCAAAACCATCATATGCATGAGAAATTATCCCAAGTAGTGATTACTTAGAATCCAAATTAGATCCAAGACTTGAATCATGGTTTCTTGAGATCTCCTTTGAACCATTAGAGGTGAGATCAAAACCAGTAAATGCATTAGAAATTATCCCAAGCGAATGGCAATGGCCATCATCTTCAATAACCTTCTGAAAGCATGAAATAATGATCATATAGTAGTACATAAGAGGTGAGTGATCAAGGAGAGCGAATGCATTACCTCCAATGGCTGATTTGACCTCTGAAACATTCAATAGATCATGATGCAGACCAACAGACTTTGGTGCAAGAGAGGATTTAGGACCGATTTAGGACCTTCTGCAATTTTTAGAGTGTGAGCTGGCACATAATTCGAAATAGAAGAAATTTGGAGCATGAGTGTAGAATTTGCAAGTTCTTCTTCTTTGTGGCTAACTTCAATATGAGATATGTTTGAGACTGATTCATGATCAATGAGATCATCAAGGAGGACGAATGCATCACTGGGCTTGCTCTCGAAAGGGTTTGGACCAATCCCTTCATTTTGTTTGCCAAATATTTCATCCAGATGGGCCCATAGCTCTTTTGGACATTCAGCATGATCAAGGGAATCGATTACCATGCAACGAGACATTGCAAGCATCATTTCTCCAGAGGCACTATCACCTTTATTTAACCAGTCATTCTCTTCTTTAGAGGATTCGAACTCTCTTTCAAAACAATAATCAAAGAGACCATTTCTCTTCAAATGTGCTATCATCTTCGGTTTCCATTCATCATAGTTGAATGGAGAAAGAAGATCATAGTTGAATGGAGAAAGAGGAGGGATTTCTTCTGAATACATGGAAGCTGTAGAAGACCTACAAAAACAATAGATAATATCTACAACTGCTACTGCTGCAAAAATGCAGAAACTGCTTTAACTGCTGCACTCGAAATCTTGATAATAACCTGCAAAAAACTCTTAGGAATGGAGATAAACAATACTCTCAACATGCTCTGATGCCATGTGAAAATCCTCACAGCAGATTTAAGAGCTGATGTATACCTCACAAGAAAGAATTTAGGAATAAGATTAAGAGTGGTCAATGCAGTAAGATGAGCAATAGAATAATAATACAGTAGAACTCGGATATAAGCAAAAATACTTCACACACACTAATTCATCAATCACAATATGGACAAATAAGTAGTACAATGCATGAGGATTTGAATGCAAAGGTGGCAATTTGAATTAGCCTTCATGGAGTGATCAAAAGATCACTGGAGTGTCATCTGAGCACAACTAGAAGTCTATCTCATCATCGGTGGAGTCATCAATGCTCAAGTAACTGTCAATCATCAGTCAAACTGAGTCTAACTGAGTGTGTTAGGTGTAACTGGAACTAACTGAATGAAGGAGGTGTTATCACATATATAGTAGTCGGGCTACCATACATTATTTTTCTGATTCCAGTACACTATTCAGCCAGTTCCCTTACATTGAGATGCTGAGATGAGCATCTATTTGGATCACTATCAGATTTGGACAGCAGTTGTATTCCCCATGCCATGACTGAGTCTCAGGACACTCAGAGAGATGACCGATGTAGCCATTATACCATTTGTACAGAGCAGTTAGTAGTGCCCAGAGTTTCAGTAGCAGTTTCAGAGGACAGATGATGGTTCAGATGATGAGCATTCAGGTATATGACTCAGCAGGTATATCATAGTGTTGTGGTTATATTGCTTTTATATCTATTCTTATAGCATGTCTTAGCACTTAGTGTCATGATCTGGCGATCATATAGATATGTGGACCTGGTTGATCTTATTATATATATTCTATTGTCCCTACTCAGACTTAGAAGTTCACTATTCATACCCATTGGTTTTACCCTCCTTGGGGAGAATAGAGGTGATCATTCCACCATACCTTGGCTTGCTAGTGTTGGCTCCATTAATCATAGTCTTCATCCATCCATTACCTACCTTTTAGTTTATCACCCTGACTTACTACTTGACTAGTGGCATGGAGGACTTTTCCCCACTGTAGCCTCTGTATTGGATGAGCTTCCCTGTTTATTGTGTCTCGGCTCTGAGTTGGTGACAAAACTTACTTATGGTGAGTTGGATTTCCTTGTGAATTCCCCCTAGTCACTAAAGTTGTGTTGGCTAAACTTGAAACTTTTAGTGCTGCCATGAATACAAAGTATGGAAAATGAAATGTTATATCTTGTATGAAAAGCCCGTTCTTGCAATGTGTTTTTAAACACACATGAATGAAAGGCAACGCAAATGAAAATGGCTATGAAATAAAATGTTATATCTTTCGTGAAATGTAAAATACCTAGGTAAACAAGTTGTCTGTGAGACACCTAGAAGTGCTTAGGTAAACAAGTGCCTTAAAAACACACCTGCAGCAAAAAGCCTAAATAAATGTAAATCTATGCAATGTGTTTATAAACACACATAGATCAAAGGCTATGGAAATTTCAGGCCCAAAAGCAATGGAACTTGAATGCTATATCTAAATAATTGCTGGTCTCATTTGTATTATGGATTGTGCGCATCTGTTAAAGGTGAATAAACCCTCTTTGAACAACTCATCCATTTGTGAGACACCGCCATTCCCTGTGTTGTTGCTCATTCAGTATATACTATGGTGTGTATTCCCTTTCCCATATCCAAAGTGTCACAACGTTAAGTCAGTCAAGTCATCCTTTAGCCTAGCTAGTTTATTTTAGCCTTCACCTTTCACTAGCAAATTGATCACAACTATGAAGTGAGTATGGTCCTAAAAGTCTAGTCTAAGTTATAATAATAATTAATGACACTATATATTTGGATTTAGATCGCCAGTAATGATTACTTCGTGTTATAATTGTTATTTGAATAAGTTGTAAAGTATGCATTAACCTTTGACACTTTGCAGCAGCTTTTGATGACAGTTTGAGTTATATTTGGTCATGTTGACTTGGTCAAACCTAGTTTGACCAAGGTCAACCATAGGACATGAGATGGTTGGACCTTGTGATGATACAGATAGATGATATATGGTCCATGTACATGTACATGATGGTTCTATGCAGCAGATACAGGGTTATGATGATGATTTATGGTTTACATCAGTATTTGATCATTTACAGATTATTATTATTTCACCTGTTCCGGTATATTGGATATATTATATTATCATGCAGTGATTCATATGGTGTATGAGTACACATCTTGGATAGATTTGGACCTTCTGAGTCCAATGAGACAGTCTGTTTTCAGTTCCGGGCAGTTACAGTGATGATTGAGCCTCAGTGTGCTATCCTAGTGCAGTTTTGGTCCGTCGGAGACCCTGTCAGAGCAGAGATGATTTTTATCTGGTTGACCTAGGGCGCTGTGCTTGGAGGGGGTGGTCCAGCCACTTGTTTTTACCATATTACCCCCCTCCCGGACACACTGGTGACCTCCCCTTGACAACGCAGGCAATCCAGGAGGCAGTTTGGGGTAGTTTCACGCTTCTCGAGGCAGTTTGGGATTGGTAGAAATGGCTACAGAGGAATTCGATTTGGGCTACTGAGGCAAAGTTGTGGCATGGGATGATCAATGATGATGAGTGGGATGTCTTCCACAACTTCTCCAGCAGTTTCAGCTTCATCGGGACCCACATCCATCATTTATGGCATTTTCTGTTGATTTCTGAGGCCTCTTAAGGCCCACGATTTGTCCATAGAGGCACGATTCGGTACTTTGATGACTATTTTATTATTATTGTGCTATGGGATTGACCAAGGGTGTCTAAAATTACCCCTTGGACCCACCATAAGCTTATTGTTATATTTTGTCATCATGATTTGGTGGGATCCGCTCTCCTAGGGTGATTTTGTCCACTTATGGTTATATTTTATTGGTGATCCATGTATTTTATTGTTGAGCTCATCTCAACCATTGATTAGATCTTTTGATCTTTTAATCTTAGCCACTCATTCAAAAAGTGGTTAGATTATGGACTCTCTCCCTCCTATTTAAAGGAGAGAGCCTCTCATTGTAAGGGGGACTTGTGGCTTTGGATTATTGGAATAGAAAATTATTATTGTATCTATCTCCAGTGTTGTGGAGAATGTTTTTGGTGTTCGTTCGTTGGTTCTTCCTTTGCACTGAGTTATTGGAGATCTTGTTTTGCCATATCTTTTGTACCACGTTTTTGCATGTACAGGTGGAGGCCGATTTGTTTTGAGGAGGAAGTATTGGTAGGGGAAGACTCTCCCTACTTCTTTGGATCTCTTCGTTGGTAACAGGGAGTATTACTGTCCCAGGACCTTCTATTTCATGTTACTATTGCATTTCGGTTGTATTTCCTCCATATTTGGTCTTACTGATTGAATCGCTATTCCTTGGTTTGACAGGTAGAGGAGGTCGCACTTGTGGGCTAGGGAATCAATTTGGCAAGCAAAATCAACCATCTCTCATTTGATCTCTGCGGGAATCTTCCTCAACATCAAGGCATCTCTCTTCATCACTCAGGTATGATCTCAAGGTAATTTCTATCTCCATGATCTATCCACTTGTCTTAAATATTTCAAACCCTAATTAATCAAAACCCCCATTGTTACATTTTATTAGATCTACTGAGATCTAGTGGGTTGTTGGGTATAATATTGAAAACCCACCTCTATAGTATCCACGGCATCCCGGATCTATAGTTTGGTGAGGATTGGCCTTCATTCGATCCCCTTCCCAAGCCAACTTGGCTTCCCCAAGTGAGGGCGCACTTCTTGGAGAGTTGAGTTGACATAGATCTGGTTGATGGGTAGTTGAGATTTTAATTGATTCATGATCTACACATCCTAAAACCTACCCCTAGACTCTTACTTTGGCAATTTCTACCTTGTGGGCCCTATTCCACATTTTAAGGGATTTAATCTCCATTTTGGACCACTTGGTATCTTAAAACTCAGATCTAGTAAGATCTAACTATTGGATTGCCTTGAAACTTTAGATCCACATTTTCACTTGATCAACTTACTTGGATTTAAAATTTGGATGCCATTGGACTTGTCTTGATCCCACTTACCCCATCTTTTACCCTCCTTGGGCAAAGTCACACTTCCTAGGAGATTGGAGTTGGTCCACTTCTAGGACATGGGTACATGGGATTTTGGTGGATTTGGAACGAGCATAATTTAAAACCTAGGTCTAGTGGGTCACTTTGTGATATCTTGCCTTGGGGATAGCATTCCTTGTTTCAAGGGATTGTGGTCCACTTAGGTCAAACCATCAACTCTTGGATCTAGACTTATTCATCCATCAAATCTTTAATAGCCCACTTGTCTTATGCCATAGGAGTCATCAACCATAAGTTAATCTCTTCTTGATTCCATTTATCCCAATTCCCAAGGCACTGATCTCTCTCCAAGTCAATTCGACTTTCCTAGATTGTTGGATTAACTTGTGGTTTGATCCTTGTTTGGTGGACTAAACCCTTTGATGTTATCATATCTAATGATCAAGCTTGTCACTTGTACTAGTTAGCCCCAATTCAACCCCTAAACTACCCTGCATTGGACACGGTTCCCAAGGCAGTGGATTTTCTCACATTGAACTAGTACTTTAATCCTAGACCTCATTTCAAATACTATAAGTCACTCTCACACTCAACAATGAAACAAAGCCATACTCATTGAACCCCTCACTCATCTTGTGACTTCATCTTTAGGCCTAGGATACACCATACACCTTCAATACTTCACTTAATCTTAACTTGATTTGGTGTCTTGGTTTGATCTCTCCTGTCGGGAGTAGATTGGGTCTCCCCTTTTGCTGTTTGGGCTAGATAGCATAAAGTGAAGGTTGCCTCGACTGGCGTGACAACCATCTATTGGAGGTCGAGGTGATTGTGGTTGCACCTTTTGAGTTGCCCTTTCCTATTGCCATCCATTAATGGATACATCCACTGGGGTAACTACAGTTTAGGTGATAACAGGAGGCTCAGTGGAGGGCGCATGAGGAGCTAGCTGGAGTCAGAATGGGCAGTCTAGTCTCATTGGAGGTCCATCAGAGTGATACAGTCAGTCTAGCCTTAAATCAAGGAAAGAACTGATGATAACTCAATTAACTGAAGTGCAACTGAGTGGTAGGTGAGAGAGGACGAGTGGCTTCCTTAAATCAAGGAGGAAGGGCGCACTAATCTCTAGGAGGACTAAAACTAATCTTAGAGAAGCTCCCGGGGGTTGGCTAACTGAGGCTAGGTGTTGGGACTGATGACTGGGATGCATGCGATTGCATGCTGCATGCAGAAATGCATGCAAGACTGAAAATGTAAATAATGAAAATGCTTGTAGGATTAGGATGGAGTATAGGAATATCCTATAACAATTATCACATAGATTAGCATATTCATGCGTAAAAATATTTGTAGGAGTTCCGTCGAAAGGAATTTCATTATCTCATGAAACACTTTTGAGCGAACTTCCTTGATGATTTTAGTGGAACCATGGTTTTAGATGATTTCTCCTTGAGTATTCAAAACGTTAGTTAGGATTGCAACTTGAAGCTTTGGTTGATGTGTAGCATTATAAGTCTCCTCAAATCTTTGACAAGCAGATTTGGCCACATAAGGCCACTACACAATATTAAGGTTGTCAAAGCAACGAATAAATGAAATAACAACAGGTAGTGAACATAAGCAGTACCGAAACATCAATGCCATGATGTTTTTTCATTTGATCAATAATTTTGTTTCTTTGTCCACCAGTCTAAGTTGAATAGTATAGTGGTTGAGGTCTTGGATGTAGGCATCTATTATTTAGTGGACTTTTGTCATAGGTATTGCCACTGCTGTTGTTGCTCCTTCTAGTTATTGATGGGATAGAGCTTATCCTTGTTTGAGACCTTGAATTCATCCCAAGTCATGGATCCTGTGGCATTAAAGGTCACTTTGTGCTCACATAAATCCCCCCACCTTCATCAAGCTACTCCATGCATGTTTAGATTTGCGAAGGCAACTTTGTCTTTCTCTATGGATTGTTATACTTCATAAAAGGAATCTAATTGCCCCAACTAATCATGAAGTCTCAAAGTGTCCATTTGTCCGTCCCAAGGTTAAATCTCCACCTTGGTTTCCACTTTAAGAGAGGAATCCAGATTTGGCCTTGAACCTCCTCTAGTACTACTACTAGCTCGCTTTGGATTTACTTCATGAGGAATTTTGAAATTTGTTATTGTTATCACATCCATTGTAGCTAGGCTACCATGATGTTGCAGACTAGTTTTTGTACCAGGCTTGAGCCAGTCCTACATCCAAATGAGCCTATTTTTGAGCACAGTGATGATCAGTGGCTGAGTATTTTTAGTGACAACCAAAGCCCAGAGTAGCAGTGCCAGCTTGTCGAGTCATCTTTGGGCCCATATGATCCCCGAGAGATGCTTATTAGGCCATGGTTCACTTGAGCAGTCAGTTGAGATGCCTCTTCTTTGCCCCTTTAGACAGTTAGAGGCGATGCATATCCAAATCCAGGTGCATAGATGACCGAGGTATACAGCATGCGATTTTCCTGCATGGTTTTAGTAGATGTGACTAGTCATATATGGTAGCAGTGTGGTGGTTATCTCTTTATTAGTTTTGGGACTAACATTTGAATGGCTAAGCAACACAATGTCAAGACTTACTCATATGCTTAGTAGTAGGGTTACCCTATGTACAACTTAGTCCATTCCCAATCCACTTCTGGCATCACCTTTTCTCTTGTTTTCCACCCATTCATTTATCCGCTATACTGATTATCTCCCTTGACTTAGATGAGACTCTTGAGATCAATGAGCTTCCCCCCCACCTTGACCTCTTTGCTAGATAGACTCCATGTTTTCTGGTGTCTCGGCTCTAGAGTGTGTGGTTGCACATTGTGTTGTCCATCGGATTTGTCTCCCGTAGTCTTTCTAAGCAAGTTATCCTTTTAAGATGCATCAGAATGACACATGTTATATCTAAAGGATGCAAGGCCAGCTGCGATTAGTTGTGTTTATAAACACTAGGCCCGACTAAAATGAAATCAATAAATCTTTTTGTAAGTAGTCAGTGGCCAAGGGATGAGCACTCATCCTTCGTATGATGTAAGGCCATTTTCCCGTAAAGGGAAACAAGGTGGTAACTCCATCACATCTATGGACGGTGGCAGTTAATGGAGGTCAAATCGAGTCATTATCTGGGGCCCACTAGGCTATCCAAGGCGCCTTCCCTTGGAGGCTGGCTAGTGAAGGAAAAATCATGCAAAGAAATGTTGAATGAGAAATGAAGCTATATATTAAATGTCATAAAGGATGCTTGCTAAAGGTTACTGGAAACATTCTAAGCACTCCAACCATTTGTGAGACACCTCGCTTCCCTAGTGTCTTCTTTCCAACGTATGTCACTGTGGTTTCCATTTTCTTCCCCTATACTCCAAGAGATTTTCAATCTTGTCCACATAAGTCAACCTACACTTAGCCTAGCCTTTTACTGTTTCCACTTTACCCAGAGTTGATGAGGGGTGGCCTAACTTGTACATGGGAGTGAATGTGAACCTGAGCATATGGTTAGGACTTCATTACTGTTGTGAAACTGTCAAATTTTGGTCTATGCCTTATATTGCCTTTTATGACCACCACTGCTCTAAACCACTTATGATTTATGTCTAATACTAATTTAATTTGGAAAGTCTTATCTAAACCTTGTGCACACAGAGATATCATATTTTGGACCAGTCATCAGTTTTTGACCAGCTTGACCAAGTTTGACTTAGTTAACCCTTGACTTGATCAACCCTTGACTTGGTCACCTGGTGGGGCCCAAGAGCGGGTATGGCCTTAGACACTCATTTCATGTTCGATTATGTCTATGGACATCATTTGACCATCTCATGTCTTATTCGGTGGATTTTGGCTCGGATACACGTTTATTATTATTTACAAAGTCATATTTTAATTGTTGGACATAAATTTTCATCCAGATCACATTCTAGATTGATATGGGCTGTATGAGTACTTGTCCCTAGTGGATTTGGGCCTTCTGATTTGATTTATGTATTCAAATTTCAGATCATGCATCCGGGCAAAGGAAGAGCAAGTTATGGACATATTATATCATTTTCAGGGTATATCGACATTTTAATTAAAAAATTAAAAGTGACCATGGTTTAATATTGTTTCTGAAAGGGTGAAATATGGGCTAAAAGTGACTTTGGATATTATTGTCATACATTTGAGGCACATTGGACATTACACTTCATGTTTTGGGTCCCACTTCACATTTTTGTCTTTCTTGGGAAAATCGACCCATGGGGAGAGGGCGCACTTGGTGGGGGCAGCCACTTATTATTTGTACTTGCTATTGTTTGGAAATGATGTACAATGTCCCGGGGGATAAAACAACCCCTTGAAACCTCCTAGGCACATATTATTACTTGTACTTTCATATATGATGATTACAGATTGTACTTGGGTGTTGCCACCTAAAACACACTTAACCGTAGAAAAGTCTCCCAACTACTAGGTGTGTTCTTGAGGGGAAACTATGAGTTGAGAACCCACTCTCACCTCGATTCCTAACTCGTCCTTTTAGATCCAACTCCCAAAGGTCAAGGGGGGTAGTCCCGATTTACTAAGTTTTTCAAAGGTTTTAATTTTAGGAGTTAAAATTTAATTAGGCTTGTTCAAATTCAATGATAAGCATTCATGCAAAATGAAATTTTTTAATGACAGGCAAACCTTGCCTTGAAACCAAAGTTACAAAACTAGACCGGTTCTGGGAAAACCGACTGGTTAGATCGGTTCCGAGGGTTTTCCGATCTGACCCGCCCATCCAAACCATTTTGGTCCGGTTCCGTTCGGAATCGAAACCGGCTGGTTCGGTCACCGAACCAGTCAGAACCGGTTGTTTCCGATCGAAACTGGTTTTCCTCATGAAACCGATCGGTCCAGTTAGTCATCCATGCCTACAAGGTTTTATTGTAGTGAATGAGAAAATTAGTGGTATGGTTGGAATGATATCTAATGCAACATTATAGCTTCCCACGTTCTTGAGGAAGGGTGAAAATGATGTGGAACGACACTGGTTTCTATGCGAGTCCATTCAGAGATCAGACAAAACCATTACTCAATATGATAAACTTGTAGAGTTCCAAACTATGCCAAGGAGTAGGCCTCTAAAATGATACATGAATTTCATATAACTAATATGTAGTCTACCACTAAAACTTCGATGAGGTAAAGGTAGGGTTTATATGTGAATTTCATAAGCCTAAATTGGAGCAATAGAGTTGTTCCAAAATAAATGATATCAAACAAATAATTGGTGAGAGTGCCTAAGAATAATACCAACGGTTATGCCACCTGATCATGAGATTCAACACTAAAATGATTTATTTAGGATATCTTGCCCTTTGCTAGAGTACTACCTATGTAGAAAAATTGGGCGACACAATTGGAAGCATTGGCCCAAGCCATGAAGATTGATTTTAGGAAGGGGTATCCTAAACTATTTGAATATATGTTGCAACAATTCATTAACTAGCACAACTCCCAAACTAGCACAGTTCTAGTCTGAGTTGGAGGCCTCTGAGCCTGAGGATTAAGATGATTATGATGATTAGATTGTTTAGTCTTTGACTCCAGTCTTTTTTATAGGCCATTTAGAGCCTTTTTGATGATGTATTTTGATTCAGACATGTATTGCACTCAATACTAACTGCTATTTTGGTTCTATGCACTCTTATTTGCTATATAAGTGAGAAAATTTGCATATTTTGTGTATAATGGATTGAATTCACATGGATGCACATGAATATATATATATAATTTTTCAAAATTTGAATATTTTATGTATCTTTGGTAGACTGGTTTTGTGATTTGTTTTTTTTTTTTCGGTTTTGGTTCGGTTCTGGTTCTCAGGGTCGGCTGGTTCGACCACCGATTCGGTTTTTGTAACATTGCGTGAATCTTAACAAGATAAAGTTTAAACGAAAGAAATAATCAATCAACCAGTGCCTATTCTACTTGGGATATGGAGTCAACAATAAATCAATACTTGCTCAATTAATCATACAAGATACACAACAAATTGCAATGAAATGCCTTCCCAAATTTAGAACATTCAAGATTGCATAAATCAAAATAAATGACTAGTTTGCAAAAATCACTTAACCAACAATGAAATATACTTGGACTTGAAATAACTTGTATCAAAAGTAAAGTGCTTGAAACGAAATAAATGTGCCAAGAAAATAAGATGTTTTGCAAGTGGTCCTTCAAATTTTAAATGTTTTTTAAGGTCTCACTTTAACTTAGGGAATTAATGTGTGTTGATAGTGCAAATAAAAAAAGAGGTTGTTCTAAACTAATGTCTACCTCCAACATTTATCTTTCAATTTGAGAGAAACTATTGGGTGCTCAACAAGCGAACACTAGGTTCCCTTCTAGCTCCACAAGTCAGCTCTGAAAATTGCCGGGTGTTCAAAAGGAGGACACTGTTGCCGCCTAAAACACGCTTGATCACTGATAAGTCTCCCAACCGCTAAGTGTGTTCTTGAGGGCAACTATGAGTGTAGAACCCACTGTCACCTTGATTCTAAACTTCTCCGTTTAGACTCCAACTCCAAAAAGGTCAAGGGGGTTGTCCCTACTTACTAAGACTCTTTAATGAGTTTCTTTAGGAGTTTCAAATTATTAATGTTTAATGACAAGCGAATATGCAAGTATGCAATAATTTGATGACAAACAAACCTTCTTTGAAAATAAACCATGTACAATTGCAAGAGAGAAATAACAATTCATTAACCAAACCAATGCCTACTTTACATGGGTTATGGAGTCACAGATACAATAGAAGTAAGATTACCAAAGACAATCAAATTGCATTAAACCATTCACTTATCACAATGATCAAAATATCACATGAGAGATACTTGTAGTAAATGAACAAATGAATGAAAGGTGCTTGTAGTGAGTTTGAACCAAATTCAAATGCTTCAAAAGTAAAGTACTAAAAATGAAATAACAATTGTAATGTTTTGCCAATGGTCCTGTAAATTTTAATTATTTTTAGGTCTCTCTTTAGCTTTAGGGGAATTAAGGTTTGTGCAAGAAAATTAAAACTACTCTATGTGTCTACCTCAAGAATTTATCTCTTTCGATTTGAAAGAGATTGCCTGGTGCTCAACAAGAGAACACAAGGTTCTCAACTAGCTCCACGGGTCAACCCCAAAGCTTGCTGGGTGTTCAATAGAAGGACACTAAGTGCCACGAGGCTCCCAACAACCTCTACCCCTCTAGCTCCACAGGTCAAACTTGGTTTTCTCAATGTCTAGTCAAGATAAATTTATGAGTGCCTATTGTTCTAGCCAACACTAATCTTTATCCTTTCTTGTCACTTAGGATCGGTCTAACAAGCAAGGGGAGTGAATACGGGGCAAGGATTGGCTCACTGTTTATTTAACTTTTAAAAGAATAAACAAATAATTAAATACAATGCAAGCTGACATGATATTGCAAGGGTGGCAGAGCCAACTCAGTTGCAAGGGTGGCATAGCCAACTCATTTGCAAGGTGTGGAAAAATAAATTAAAGCAAAAATGGCTTGAAAGCAAATTTACTAGCCAACACGATTTTGCATCGATGGGCAAAGCCACTTCTCATGCAAGGTGTGGGCAAACAATATTACCAAATGCAAATAAAAACATAAATCAAATCCTAGCTCTTTCAACAATTTCTATGCAAGGGTGGCAAAGCCAACTCATTAGCAAGCAATGGAATGGCCAAAATAACTTAAGGAAGTAAATGCTATCCTAGCCACAAAACTCTATTCCTAATTAAGAGAAGGGGCAAGCAAAATAACAAAATGAAAATAACATAAACTAACCCTAGCCCCTCTACACTTGCAATGCAAAAGTGGGCAAGCCCAACTTCTAATGCATGCAAGGGATGGTTGAAAATTGAAAGAGCTTTTGCAAGAAATAAAGAAATAAAGAACCAAGCCCAAGAGACTCTCTTGGGCTTGTTACAACAAGAAAGATTTCAGCCTTATAAAATACAAGGAAATGGGGGTCAAGAACAATAAATTTGACCATTTTTTGGCAAGGAACTTGAAGTGGCCACTCTTGGGTGATCTTTGAGCTTACTTGTGACCAAATTTGGGCTTTCCCTCCCCCTGTAACATCAAAAATCTGCACAAAACAACAAACTATTCTTTTGCAAATATGATGAAAATGAGTATGAAATCAACTTAGAAATTTTAGCATATAAATTGTAGAAATTTGTAAGTGCAATGTAGCATGTAAAAAAATGATGCAATAATTTTGATGACAAGCAAGGATGCAATAATTTTGATGACAAGCAAGGATGCAATAATTTTGATGACAAGCAAACCTTCTTTGAAAATAAACCATGTACAATTGCAAGAGAGAAATAACAATTCTTTAACCAAACCAGTGCCTACTTTACATGGGTTATGGAGTCACAGATACAATAGAAGTAAGATTGCCAAAGACAATCAAATTGCATTAAACCATTCACTTATCATAATGATCAAAATATCACATGAGAGATACTTGTAGTAAATGAACAAATGAATGAAAGGTGCTTGTAGTGAGTTTGAACCAAATTCAAATGCTTCAAAAGTAAAGTACTAAAAATGAAATAACAATTGTAATGTTTTGCCAATGGTCCTGTAAATTTTAATTATTTTTAGGTCTCTCTTTAGCTTTAGGGGAATTAAGGTTTGTGCAAGAAAATTAAAACTACTCTATGTGTCTACCTCAAGAATTTATCTCTTTCGATTTGAGAGAAATTGCCGGGTGCTCAACAGGAGAACACGAGGTTCTCAACTAGCTCCACGAGTCAACCCCAAAGTTTGCCGGCTGCTCAATAGGAGGACACTAAGTGCCACAAGGCTCCCAATAGCCTCTACCCCTCTAGCTCTACGGGTCAAACTTATTTTTCTCAATGTCTAGTCAAGATAAATTTATGAGTGCCTTGTTATCACACCATAGTAGCAGGGCTACTATTCCTGTGCAGCAGATATCTGCACATTCCAGAGCTTCCATTATCCAGAGCATGGCTATGATGATTATATATTTTGTGATCACTCATGATCAGAGCAGTATATTATTCAGACTTATGTTAGACCTTGTGTCAAGGCTGAGCCTTGAGAGTTCAGATTTGATGACCGATGTGACACTTTATCCCATACAGTTTCAGTTCAGTGCTTAGAGATGTATTGCAGCAGTGTTTCAGATGGTACATGATGATTATTACTATGATGATGTTGTATGATCTATGGATATGTTATCACTGACTGTGGATTATTATCTTGTTGATTTAGTCATGTTCACAGCATCTGCTTGGTATATTATTCATGATGTGGCAAACTGCTTAAAATGAACTATAAATCATAAAATGGACAATTGCTTGCACATTTAGGTCATTTAACAAAACCCACTGGTTTTCCACCTTACATAGATATGGTCTTTCCTGACACCAGTTGTCTGCTAGTGTAGGCTCCATATTCACTTGACTCCATCCATACATGACTTTCCTATTTGACTTTAAACCTTGACCTGTCTCATTTGACTTTCTGATACTGAGGACTTCCCCATTTTTCTACCTCTGTGTTGGGACCGCATCCCTGTATATTCAGTGTCTCGGCTCTAAGTTGGTGATAAAACTTGCCTTTGGTGAGTTGGATTGTAGGCCTAAATCATTCTGGTCGGTTGTCCCGATGTTTGGCATTGGCTCGAACTCCCCCTAGTCACTTGAGATGTTGTTGGCTAAAACTGAAAGCTCATGTTCTACCTATGGAAACTTAAATTCGCCCATGGAAACTAAAAAAGGGCAAGAGCGATGAACAGCTAAAAATACTCTTCGAAGAGTATAAGAAAGGTCCAAAAAGCAATGGTTCTTAAAAGTTATATCTAAACAATTGCAACAATTGCTAACCTTATATGTATTTGAAAACATGCCCTGGATGCAAGCTGCAACTAGTTGTGCTTATCAGCACACCTGAGATCCGAAGGGTTATGTAGGCCAAAAAGGCCATGGAATGAAATTGAATGATCCTAATGAACCTGGATCAACTTGATGTAGACATGATGCCTAAGTTGAATAAGCACTCTCTGAACAACTTATCTATTTGTGAGGCACAACCATCCCCCGTGTTATTTTGTCCAGCACAGAGTTTGTAGCTTTCCCCCTTCTCCCAGTCCAAAGTATTTTTGAGTTAAGTTAGACAAGTCAACCCCTTGGTCTAACCTTGTTCCTAGCCTTCATCCTTCACTAGCAGTCTGACCATGTCCAATGGGTTAGTTTGTCATTTGAACTATTGTGCAAGTAATTTTATATAACAAAGGAATATACTAACTTTATTAATGCCACTGAATGGATGTTATACTTTGAGCTTGGCTGTGAGAATGTTTAGAGAAGCATGTCTTAGTCTACTGATGTGATTTATCCTTGGTTGTATATTATTGGGATCCGTGATGATGTGGGCCATATATATATACCTATTGATGATGATTGGTGGTCCCACATACTTGATGATGATATCATATGATGGACATATGGTTCAGATGATGATTGATGCAGTTCAGCAGGTTTTATTATTACTTCAGATCATCAGATTATGCACTGTCCATATATGGTGGACCCTACAGCTGGCCCATTAGGGCAACCCATGGTGTATGAGTACACATTCCTAGTGGATTTGGGTCTTCTGGATCCAATGAGACACTTATCTTTCAGTTCCGGGCACTTCTGACAGTGATTGATGCAGTTTTACACTTGTTGACCAGATTTGGGGCTGATTTCCCAGCTTGAGCAGCAGGGGCCATAGGAGGCCAGTTCACCTAGGGTGCTGTATGAGGAGGGGGAGGTCCAGCCACTTGTTTTTACCATTTACCCCCCCTTCTGGAGAGCTTGGTGGGCTCATATGGACAGCGCAGATGCCCTGGGAGGCAGTTTTGGCACTTTCACAATTACCGAGGCAGTTAAAAAATGGGATAAAGTGGTCACTGAGGAATTCGATTTGGGCAATTGAGGCAAGGTTTTGGCATTTGGTTTTCACAGAGGTCTTTCAGGGTGATCCCACTATCTTCTAGCCAGTTTTCACCATGTGGGTAGGCCCACAGCGATCACAGGAGGTCTTTTACTGCTTGTCTGTCACAGATTTTGAGGACAAATTTGATCATTTATGTTATATTGGACATATTTTATTATTTTATTGTGCCTTGGGGATGAGCTAGTAAGGATTGATGCCTCCTAGCCCCACCATGTGCTTATTATGTCATGTCCTAGTCATCATGAGGTGGATTTTTGGTACTTTTACCCCCTCTAGTGGATGGCGTCACCCTCCATGATTATTTTATACTATGACGTCATCATTATATTGGATGATCCATGTGATATATTGTTATGGTTCATCTTAGCCATTGATTGTATGATGAGATCTTTTAATCTCAACCACTCATTTGATGTAGTATTGTAGAGTGGTATAGGGTTTTGGTCTTTATTATCCTATATAAGGAGGAGACCCCCTATTGTATAGCTGACCTTTGGAGCTCTGGAATATTGGAATAGAACACTTCTTTGTGGAGCATATTTCTCTTGTCTTGTGGATTCTCTTGCATATTGAGTATACAGTATCTCTTCTATGTATCATTGTGGATTTTGGTGCTTCTACTAGTTTTCTTGCAGGAAAGTCGAATTGATGGAGAGGAGGGCGATTTTTTGAGGGTTATTGTTGGAGGGATCCACATATTCTCTCTTGGGTTGATCTTGTGACAGGGAGTATCATTATTGTATCTTTGTGACATAGTTGATGCTTTCTATTACATCTTTCTATCATTTTCATAATCATCTTACTTGACTTGTTTCTTTGATCTTGTCTTGTAGGAGGAGGACGATTTGGCTATCTTGGAGGAGGACGTTTTGGTTGGAGCTCTTGGATCTCACTCTTGAATATACACATAGGAGAATGCTATCAATTTGCAAGGTGGCCACAAGCAATTGAGGTAAGATCTACAAGGTATGTGCCTCTTTCATCCATTCTATCTTCATTGGTCACAAACCCTAATTGATTAAAACCCTCATTTTTAGTTTTTCTTAGATCTACTTAGATCTAGCCTTACTTTTGAAGAGATATTAAAAACCCACCTCTATAGCATCCACCCCTAGTGGGATCTATAGTTTGGTGGTGATTGGGTTAAAATTGGCACACTTTTCAAGGCAAAAAGCCCTCTTGAACCAAATCGCACTTCGTTGGAGAGGGTTGTTTTGGCTAGATCTAGCACATGGGTAGGTGAGATCCCACTTGATTTGCAATCTACACACTTGATAACCTATACCCAGATTGTTACTTTGGTGATTTCTACTTTGTGGGCATCATTCCACGTTTTAAGGGATTAAAACCCCCTTTTGAATTTCTTGGCACCTTAAAACTCAGATCTAGTAAGATCTAACCCTTGGATTAACATGATTTTCTAGATCCACATAGATCGGTGCATAAGCTACTTGGATCTACAGTTTGGTGGCCATTGGACTTGATTTGGTCCACTTAACCCCTCTTTTAACCCTCCTTGAGCAAGGTCGCACTCCCTTGGGTGAGTGAGTTTGCCCACTTTGAGGACGTGGGTGGTTGAGATTTTTGTGGATTTGGAACGACCATATCTTGAAACCTAGGTCTAGAACATCTTTTTGTGAGGATCTGCCTTGGGGGTAGCATTCCTTGTTTTAAGGGATTGTGGTCCACTTAGGGTCACATCATAAAAACCTAGATCTAACAAGATCCAACCATTCTATCTCAATTAGGCCACTTGACTTGGCTCCTAGGTGTCCCGATCTACCCTTTGACATACCTTTTGACTCCATTTTGCCCATCCAACAAGGCACTAGTCCTCCTCAAAGCAAGTCACACTCCTTGGGAATTGTGTCCAACCCTAGATCCGGTACATGGGTACTCCTCAAATTAACTTAGATCCATAGATCTACTCATTACATAACCACTAGCACCAATTCCATCCCTTAGCTTCACCTTGTGGGTCCACTTCAAGCCATTTCACATATCCCAAGAAAGTAGGATCCACTTGTGTAGCATATGGTGCTATACCTTGTCATTATACCCTATTATGTGGCCTAAATCATACACTGGTTGAAACACCAACAATCTCTCAAACCATCTTCAACCATACCTAACTTCTAGGTCCACTCAGCCTTGCATTGGTTTCTGTAACTCATCATTTGCTTACCCTTAGGAACCTTTGTTTGGGTCCAATCAACTGTGATTGGTTATAGGGTCTCCCCCTAGGTCTTGTTTTACCCTGACCTAAAGCGAAGAGTGCCTCGGTTGACGTGACTCCCACCTTGCATTGGGAACCGTGGCATCTCTTGGGTCACCTCTTTAGTTGCCTTTCTCCTCTACCGTCCCGGATGGGATATCTCTAGGGGCAACTACAAGTTGTGTGATAACATGCCTATTATTCTAGCCAACACTATTCTTTGCCCTTTCTTGTCACCCGGGATCGATCAAACCGGTAAGGGGAGTGAATACGGGGCAAGGATTGGGGCATGGTTTATTTAACTTTTAAAAGAATAAACAAATAATTAAATACAATGCAAGCCGGCACGATATTGCAAGGGTGGCAGAGCCAACTCAGTTGCAAGGTGTGGGCAAATAAATTAAAACAAAAATGGCTTGAAAGCAAATTTACTAGCCAACACGATTTGATGGGCAAAGCCACTTCTCATGCAAAGTGTGGACAAACAATATTACCAAATGCAAATAAAAACATAAATCAAATACTAGCCCTTTCAACAATTGCTATGCAAGGGTGGCAAAGCCAACTCACTAGCAAGTAATGGAATGGCCAAAATAGTTTAAGGAAGTAAATACTACATTGGCAGAAGGAATAGGCATGTGCCACATAAGTCAGAGTAATCAACTCTAACTTTCTACATACTTTGAATTTTGACTCTTGAAATGGATGCTTACTATGTTTGTCTAATATGCATGCATCACATTTGTTCATCTTCTTAGGAATAGTGGGCAAACAAAAGACACCATTCTTTGTTAACAAGCGAAGAATGTTATAATTTAGATCACCATATCTAGCATGCCATAACAAACTGGATGACAGATTGCCTTCTCCATGCTGAGAGAGGTAGGTAATGTTTTGATTTCTTGTAGATGAGCCTTTCAGTTTCAACAACTTTCCATCTTCATACCGGGTGATTATGACCTGGTTGTCAGAGACTTCCTTTTCTCTACGATTCCATTGAACATGTGGATGGAATGGCTTTGTTGTTATATTTGCACTAAGGACAACAAGCTTCTTTGCAACTCCGGAAGATAGAGAACATTCTGCAACAAAAAGTCATGGAATCCAGGCAGTTTGAGCCTGATGGAACCTATTCGCTTTGGTTTGAGGTTGGATTTGTCTGCAAAATACACTATGCCATCTACACTGTCATTCAATTCTTCAAAACAGTCTTTTCTAAATGTCATTTGGGTTGTTGCACCAATATCATGCAGCCAACAATCTTTATAAGATGAAAATGACGTGATTTCATTTATTCCAAGATTTCAATGTGCAACAATACAATGAGCAGATTTAGGAGCTTTACCAGCCTCTTGGCTCTTACTTTTGTCTTCTTTCTTCTAGTTATGTCTTTATTTGATGGAGTCCCAAGGGACCCAACACTATCTGCTTCATGTCCATTTTTCCCACAACGCTTACACTGTAAGTCTGGTCTTCTTTATGAGTTGTTTCTACCCCCTCTGTCTTTGAACTTTCTTCTTCCTCGTCCTCTTCTGCTATTCTCTCCCTTGGATTGGTTTTGAGAAAGGCAAAGGGTCTTTATTGCTCCAATTGACGATGTTAGTGATTGCATCTTCTGTAATTGTTACCTCTGTCACTAGAGAGAGGTCGCACTTGGACGCAGAATATATGGAAGATATGGCACGCAACATCATGATAGAGAAGGCGTACAGCACTTCGCTTCACCACCGGGCTCTTCACTTGGAGAGAACACAGAGAGATCGTGATACACACACAATAAGGAGAGTTCGCACTTGTCTTCACTATTTTCGCACTAGTCTTCATTTGGAGAGAACAGAGAGAACCCACGCACAGAAAGTCAGGGTTTCACCATTGGAGGGAGCATAGACAAAGAGATGTCAAGGAGCTAGGGTTTTCGTAGTCTGGTCTTACACAGGTAATTCATGGTCATCAAACGCAAAGAGAGAATCTCAATACGCAACTATGTTATCAATCTATAAAGTCTCCATGAATGGTAGTGAAGAGCTCTCAATGACGCATAACACATGGAGGAGAGGGATGGAGAGGAAAACTGTTGATATTTATGAAACGTTCACTGAAAAGAGTCTAAGAAGGCATCTTGTAGGATTGAGAGTAGAGATGGATGGCAGATTTGCTGCAGGCAAGTAGAATTGCAGGGCTGTGCAAGCAGATTGGCGAGCAGAGGCTAGACTGAATAGAGAGGCAGGAGTTATGGGTACAAGAGCTATGATACCACTGTCAAAGAAGATAACTCCCGAATTCATCTTATTCAATGTGAAAACATTTATTTATACATAGTGTTTGACTGTTTGTTTTCATCTACCAACAACTCTTGGGATTCCTACGGAGACGTTTAGTCTTCTCATAAATATTTACAATATTTACAAATTCTTCTTGGAACCATAATCTCGTCGGATTAGGTTTCCAACATCGAGGACGTAGGAAACACAAGAAACACGCTCTCGGCCCTGGGAGACGCATCCCCGTGGAACACTGTATTTTCTAGTGTTCCCCCAAGTTTCTAGGATGGGGTTGTGTGGGAGTAGGGAAACACACATTTGGGACGTGTGGAGACCACCCTGGAATTTTAGAGAAATTTGGGGGGGGGGGGGAACTTCGGGGTCATAAAAATTATAAAAATATAAAAAATATGAAAAATATAAATCCCAACAATAACAATTCATCCCATGCAAATTAGTAAATACTATATTCATTATTGTGCAATCATGCAATGTAAATAAGAATCTAATAAATTAATAATCCAAACACATTACACGATTCATCATGATCATAGATGATATATCATATCTGTCACTTGTGAGTCCTTGTCATTTGATTTTCATATTTCAAGTTTGATGTCCAGGAGTTTCAGAGTGTCACGTGGGACGTCAGGAAGTCACTCCCACGTTTCCCCATGAAGATACGTGATTTGCAGCAGGGGGAAACATTTATGCCTGCGTTTCTTTGAGGTTCACCTAAAGAGAAATGCAGAGAAATGTTTCTCCTAGTGTTTCCCCATCTCGAGGACGCAGGAAACGAGGGAAACACATTCCCAATCCTAGGGGATGCGTCCCCGTGGAACACTGTATTTTGCTATGTTATCAGGATATGGATGCGGATCCAGATTCGCTAGATTTTTGAAAAGCCAAGATCCGGATATGGCGGGGAATTGACAAGTACAAAAAGATATAAAAATATTTTTATAATAAATAAAAAAACAGAGTGAAGAATAAAAAATATTTACAAAACATAGGGATAGAACTATTAGTTATTGCTGAAAAAGAGAGTTTTCATGCATTACTATTTGGCAATTATGTGCCATAACCGCTAATTTGATTAAGTTATAACCATGATTGATATTGAAATTTTGAAGACCATTTCAGCATGAAGATGAAGGAGGTCATAACGGTGTTTTTGTGAGTCACATCCACATGTCCATATTAGAAGTGGAAAAGTTGTTTTCTTGAAGGCTATGGTTGAACTAAATAACAATGTGGGTGAAGTTAGCAACAACATAGCACATAAGGATAGATCAACCCTTGACAACAGACCTTGACGATAAAGATAGATCAAACAAATACCTTGAGAGAGCAGACCTTGATAGATTAGGGTTTGAGAGCAAATCTTGACATAAGGATGGATTAGACCTTGAGTAGGAAAGGGGTTTACGGTTTTAACCTTTAGGTATCTAGCATTTTGGAAGTTTTTAATTAAGAAATCAATTTTGAGGGGATCAACGGGTCACAAAATCCTCGAAAGTTTCAGGATTCGTTTGAAAAATTGAGATTTGTTTGATTCTCCACAGGATATGTTTCATTGGATAGGGATCTGTTTCCTTCTCCAAGGGATCCATTTCGATGATGGATACTAGGCAGATCCATATCGGATGCCCAGATCCTACACAATGGGGTGGCAGATACAGTAACATATATTTTTTTATATGTTTTTTATGTTTGGAAGGGGCCCTTGTGTACAATCCTTTGTGTTTTTCTTTGAAATTTGGGTGGTCTCTCCAGCATATTATCAAATTCGTTCCCTTTTTCCTTGGCCCTCGACTCCCCTGTCCCTCCATCCCTAGGCCTTTGCAAAACATAGAGGAAAAGTGTAAAGATTTGGAAAAAATGAGCTATACTCTATATTTCCTCTATCAAGAGGGATTTTTGCACGGGTTGCTGGACAGATTAGAGGGATTTCACTCCCAAATGGTTCAGAAATGGTAAAATAGGTCGGTGACTCCCTTCTCTTTGTTAGTATCGAGCAGGCCTTGGTGGACAAGGCCTTGTCTTGTCTTGACACCTTCTGCCAGGCTTCAGGTGCCATTGTCAGTCCTCACAAATAGATTTTTGGTTGATTGGAGTTGACTCATCCCTAGCTTGGATTCCTAAGGCTTGGTCCTTTATTCGATATGGGGTGATTGTTAGATACTTTGGTATTCTGTTTGGGACATGCCTACCACAAGTGTCTATGTGGGACTGGTGCCTGCAGAGACTTCAAAGCAACCTGCATGTATGGCATCGCAAGGATCTTCCTTTCGTAGGGAAGCTGGTTGTAGTTGGTCGCATTCTCTAAGCCTCTCATGTGCATTACGTGTCCTGTTCGTTTCCCAACAAGGCTCAGTTCAGACGATTGGAGTAGATTCTGCGAGCTTATCTTTGGTCGAAGTATGGGCGGGATAGATGTTTGTCCCTAGTTGCTTGGGATGTTTGCACTATCCCTAAGGATGAGGGGGTTTGGATTTGATTGATGTGGCTATGCAAGGCAGTGTTTTGGTAGCCAAGTGAGTGGTTCGATGTCTTGAGGGTGCAACACTGTGGCAGTTCCTCTTCTGACACCGGATTTTGAAAGCTTAGCACCAGGGTAGGATACAAGGTGGATTTGGATTATGTGACATCATCTCCTCACTCTCTCTGTTTCAGGTTGGGGGCTTTATTATCTTCAGGACTATTTGGATGGCATGGAGGTTGGTGTTTGGGTTGGTTTAGTGGTAGTGGGAGGGCATTGAAGCTCGGTGGGACATTTCCCCTTGATCGATTTGGAGTTGGTGGGACTAAGGGGTTTGCATTGCAGAGTTGTCGCAGTTCTAGGCGAGACAATTGAGTTGAAAGGGTATCTTTCAATGGAGCGATCTTTGGGATTCTAAGGCTCGCTCATGGAAGTTGTGGAGATTGCTTGCTCAGGAGTTTGGGTTGTTGTACTTGGATCGCCTTGCGATCATCGAGCTACAGGCCTATATTCTAGTGTCAGGGTTGTTCAAAATGAACATTGGTATGCCAAGGCCTTTCTGGAGAGATTGGCAATGGAGCTTTGGTATCCCGCTATTGCAGTATGATTCTCTCCTTATGTACGCAACTCTTCATCAACGTCATCCCCTTTCACCTGTACTCAATGCGAGATGGGTTTTGTCAGATCTAGAGATGCGGTGGATTCGTCGGTTACACAGTGTTTGTTGATGCGACTTTCCTATAAGCTGCAAGCGTTTGCTTGGTTGGTGATCTTTCAAGGGCTTCCATCCAAGGTCCGGTTGGCTAAGTCTAGCATCTCAGATGGTCTGTGTCCTGTGTGCAAGAGATCGGGGACAGTTAAGCACATCTTCTTGGATTGTTGATTTGCTAGAGATTGTTGGAGATTTGTGGAGGAACATCACCCCAAGTTGTTCTTAAACAAACTTTATTGGAGAGAAACTCTCCTTGGAGATGGATATTCCTTGGTACGGGATTCACTTTCTAGTTTGTGGCATTGCTTGCGGATAGCTGCTTTGTTTGTGCTATGGAAACTTAGGTGCAAGTATGTTTTTGATCTAGAAAGTAGTTATGTTTCAGCTTTTATTGCGCTTTAGAAATATGACTTACACCATCAGTTACTAGCCTAGAGCTCCCGGTCAATCAAGGATTCCAAAAAGTTGGATCCTATTGTATATTCTAATTTTATTACTGCTCTTATAAGCTTTAGGAGGCAGTTAGGATAGGCATTGTATATACTAGGGTTACAGGGAGCTTCCCTAAAGGCCTCACTCCCACTCCCAAACTGCGCTCGGGAAGGAAGCTTGGCGGATCGTGCCTTGGAGCGCGCTCCCTGCCCTTTTGGGGAGCCACGTTTTGGACCACGCTCCTGCAGTTTGGGAGCTTGCTCCCACCATGCTCTGGTCACGCTCCTCCAGCGCTCCCTGCACGCTCCCACGTAGACTTGGATGCTCCCGCAGAAATGAGGCAATTTTTTGCCCTTCTTAATTTTTGTTGTTGTTGTTGGGTGGTCCCCTTAGGATTTTTAGGGTTTAGACAAAAGTAAGGGAGAGATAAAAACTCCTCTCCCTCACCATTTCTCTCATTCCATTTATGTTTGTGTGCTTGAGCTTGGAGTGGAGAGGCTTGAGCTTGGAGGAGATTTGAGGGAGCTTTAAGGTGATTTGTGGGAGCTTGGAGGAGACAACAAAGGCTGCCATTTTTATTCCATAAGTTATTGATCTACCTCTTATTATATGGTTTTAAAATTTGTATGTTTGTAATTGCTAGATGGTTTGAGCTTTGTATTTGTAACTTTGTAATTGTTAATAGCTAAATGGTTGATGTTTGAATGATTAATTATTAATGTACTATGGTAGTATGTTGAAATTATGAATATTCATCTAGAAGTAGCATAAATATACATGTTTCACATATTCTGCAACTAATTCGGCATTCTACATGTTTTTTTTGAATATATATATATATATATATATATATATATATATATATATATATATATATATATATACGCTCCTGAGACGCTTCACTCCCTAACTTTTTGGTCCCGAGATGCTTCGCTCCCTAATGTTTTGGAAAATGGCGCTCCCGTGCTCCCGCGCTCCCGCTCCCGCTCCCGCTCCCGCTCCCACGCTCTGGCAACCTTGGTATATACCCTTCCACTGCTAGCTTTTTTTATTTTAAATAAGTTTATGTGAATATATCAAGTATTTTTCTAAAAAAAAATATAGCACTTAGTTAAATGAAAGGTGGCTGCAAGGAATTGCTCTTTTGCTTTAACAAAGTACGCGAATTACAAAATGTATGTCTTCTCTTGATGAGAAATTGGATAACTAATACACGCTATAAGCAAAACCTTAGCATCAATAACAATGGCCATGCAAGTGTTGCAATCTGGTTTAAAGAGTCAAAATACCACATGTTATCACATCCATAGTAGCCAGGCTACCATGATTGCAGAGCATTTTCCTATATATTTTTGAGCCAGGCCTTTACAGATTTTTGATGAGATCAGCCTATGATGAGCACTATTTCTTGATGATCACTCATGTATCAGAGCAACCCCAGATTAGACATGATAAACTTTATGCCATGACCGAGCCTCATGACCTCAGATTGGATGACTGAGGTGACCATTTTTGTTCCATACAAAGCAATATGAGAGTGCCCAGAGCTTCAGAGCAGTAGTGCTCCAGTGACTATTGATGATCCAGATGGTAGTTACAGGTATATGACCCAACAGGTATATATGGTTGTGCATTGGATACATTCACCATGCTCTTTTGTTTATCTTAGTAGCTTGACTAGTTATTTAGTGGTTATGATCTGGTGATATATATATATGCATATGGACATGGATGTTTTGATGATTATCTAGAGTCTAAAATGATTTAGTTACTCAGAATAAGAAATTCTTGTTTATACTCGTTGGTTTTACCCTCATAAGTAGTATGGACATGATCATTCCCACCATTTTTATTGGCTTGCTAGCTATGGCATCACCTATCACTTTCTCCATCCATCGATACCCTCCCATACTGGTTTTACCTTGACTTACACCTTATCTTGTGATGTGGAGGACCTCCTTGCTTTTGCCTCTATGTTGGATAGTCTCCCTATTTATTGTGTCTCGGCTCTAAGTTGGCAACAGAACTTATCGAAACCTTGATCCTTCTAGGCTAGGAGAACTCGCTGGTGTTGGTTCTTGAGCTTAGGTGAGTTGGATTTGATGCCTTGACCTCTCTGGTCGGTTGCCGCTGATGTTTGGTCCTGATTGTGGATAATCCCCCTAGTTGCCTGAGTTGTGTTGGCTAAACCTGAATCAAATTGTACTACCATCATTACATGTATGTGTGAACTATTACTATATCTTTTGTGCAAGCCCATGGAAACAAATTAAACCTGTGCTTCTCAGCACAATGAAAGAGGGCTATGAAATGAAATGGAAAATACCCTGGATAAAAGCTATGATTAGTTGTGCTTCTAAGCACACAAGAAATCCAAAGGGTCATAAGGCCTGAAAAAAGCAGTGGTTCAAGAAATGCCAAATCTAGAGACTGCTGGCCATGAAATTATGTAATGATTAAATTCCTCACAGAGCCTACGGGTTGGGATGTGAGATGGAGTAAGGGATAGCTAATTCTAATTGCCCCCTTGAACCTCAAGTTATGGTTAGTTGTGCACCTAGTTATGGCAGTTCTAGAGAAGATCCTCACGGAGCTGGTTTGAGCTTGGATGTGGTCTATAGACATTTGCTGAAGGTTGAATAAGCACTTTTCAAAACAACTTATTCCACTTGTGAGACACTGCCATTCCTTGTGTGTTTTCTATCCAACATATGCTTAAGTGAGTATCCCTTTTCCCCTTCTATCCGAAGTATCACAGTGTAAAGGTTGTAAAGTCACCCCCTTATCCTAGCCTTGCATTTTTCACCCTCACCCATTCCTAACAAAATGGTCATGTCCATGAAATGAGTATATTCTTGAAGATTTGTTCCGAGTAATTGATTGTTTAATACTAGACTTATATTTGATGTGTTAATTGTTTAATCGCTAGTAAAATGCCACTTTATACTTTAGAATTGCTATTAGAATAATCAAAGGAGCATGTCTTATCCATTTGCACTTGCAACATCAGTCAGAATGAGCCTATGTTATTATTTTGATCAGTGTTGACCCGGTCAACCCAGTTTGACCAAGTCAACCGGAGGATCAGAGATGAGTTGGACCAATGATGTTTAAGGTTGATTATTTATAGTCCTATGATGCCCCCTTGATG
The DNA here is from genome assembly GCA_027924585.1 of Larix kaempferi. Lineage (NCBI taxonomy): Eukaryota > Viridiplantae > Streptophyta > Pinopsida > Pinales > Pinaceae > Larix > Larix kaempferi. The sequence continues at coordinate 5,557,651 of BSBM01000961.1, read as the reverse complement.
GTTCCATGCAACAGACACAGGTTTCACATGATGGTTATGATGGATTTTTATTGTTATTATTATTATTGGACCATTATTTTTATTTGTCAGGGCATGGTTGAGACTAGTGTAGTCATACTCGGACTCGACAAATACTTGGCTTGCTTGGGACTCGGCAGACTTGGCGACTCGGATAAGACTCAGCAAAGACTCGACAAATATGAAAAAAATTAAAAATGTGGTAATTTTTAAGCACAAAAAACATACATAATGACATTTCTAATCCATATAAGTTATAAAAACAATTCAGAAATTCATTAGATCATCTCATAAAAATTGATAATACAACATTTGACACTCCATATTTGTATGCAAAATAGTGAACTGAAAGATGATTCCGTGAACACATTCCAAAATAGTACAAAGGTCAAATACATAACTCAAAACGTAACTAGAAAATAAAAAAAGATAGTGTCTCCAAGTCCAAACTCGAGTCTCATCACTAGAGGCCTTACTAGAGCTAGTGACAACATCACTAGATGGAAAAATCAATTGTGATGCAGGTGTGTTTGGCGTTTCCATTTCAGAAAATGGTACACTAGAGGGACCCTTGGTCTCTTCATCAAGCCAAGTCAAATCAGAAGGAGCTTCATCCTCCACTACCCAATCAGAGACTAGATGAATCTGATCCAATAAAATTGGATCCAAATCCTTTGCCCGCAGCTGTTTTGTGAGCATCCAAAGGTTGTAGTATATGTAGAACAACTTCTCCAACCTCTCATGCTCAAACCTATTGCACTTTTTGGTGTGGATGTGCTCGAATACTGACCAATTGCGCTCACAACTTGAAGCGCTGCAAGGCTGACTCAAGATTCTGATGGCGAATTCCTGTAGTTGTGGTGCCATAGTGCTACAATCTAACCACCAATGGGCTGTTATAAAAAACAGAGAAAGAAAGATTACAAGTTTTGCAATGTCAAACTTGAAAAATGTAACTAGCAAAATAAATTTAACAAATTACGAATTGAATCTTACATGGCATTTCTTCTCCCTGAGATATTGTGCTGAGCTAAATCCAAACATGCCAGATGATTCCTTGTACATATCTCGCTGTATATTGATTAGGTCTTGGGTCTCTTGATTGGGGTACATCCTCTCAATGCATATCATCACACCTCTCATCACCTCAGGATATTTTTGAATTTTAGACCCATCATTATAGAATATGCTTGGATTGAGATATGCCCCTGCTGCATGTAATGGTGAATGTAGCTGCCTATCCCACCTAGAATCAATAATATCCCATATAGGAAGATATTTTGATTCATCCCCCTTATAGAAGACCTTGATGGCCTCTTTGGCCCTGTCCATCCCCTCATAAACATACCCCATTGGTGATTTGTCACCATCCATGTGTTAAGCAAGGTTGTCATTGATGACAAACCATTAATGACAAAGGCATAATGAAGGTTGATGATATGGACAAAAGAAGGTTGATGACATGGCAGCTTGGATGACAAAAGAGTCACAAATAATGATGACATGGCATGAAGAACCTTGGATGTGGGTATTGGAGCCATTGGAACACCTAATGAGCCAAATTACCCATTTTGTGGTCATTTGTGTCTTAATGGGGTCATGAAGCCCACAAGATTTGAAGAAGCCCATGAACATGAACAAGCTCTAACTCATTATGGTAACATGGAGCTTGAGGACTTGATGAGCCATTGGAACACCAATGGGCCAAATGACCCATTTTGTGGTCATTTGTGTCTTAATGGGGTCATGAAGCCCACAAGATTTGAAGAAGCCCATGAATATGAACAAGCTCTAACTCATTATGGTAACATGGAGCTTGAGGACTTGATGATTATTATTGTATAATGGTGGAGTTCTAGTCGAAGTCCTTAATATGTTCTTGGTAGTTTGATGGTCCGTGTTACCACTATGATGGTAATGTCCTGACACATTGTATACATGGATGGCTTGAGAAGATCATGCACTTGTTGAAGAAGCCCACACACTTGGAAATGAAGGTACCTTGATGATGTTCTTATAACCCACGCTCATGTGGTTGGAAAGCCCACGCACATGATGAAGAAGCCCTTAAACAAGTATAGAAGTCCCCTTGCAAATAATCCAAAAGAAATATGAGAGGTCGGCTCACTTAAATATGGTTAAAATTAAATTAAATAAAAATTATAATAAACAAAAATAAACTCATTTATGTTGGAAGTCGGCTCAGCAAAATTAATTTATGGAAAATCAGTATAAATAGGTGGCTAATGTCCTGTTTAATGTGGTCAAGTTTCAAGTTTTGATTCTCTCTGAATTCGGGTTAATCACTGAGGAGCCGCAGTCAGCATTTGCTAGTCTGAAATTCGGTGTCTGTGACAGCCACAACGCTTGTGGAGGACTGATTGGATTTCGGGTGGATACTGTCACTAAGACAGATGCAGGTCTGATCACTGTCAGCACTTTTAATCTCTGATTTAGGGTACACAGTCTCTGAGGCAACAACATAGCAGCAGCAGTGGAGGAAGCCACAATGAAGCAGTCCGAATTTTTGGTTTTGTCTGATTTTTTTTAGAAGTCTAAAATTTCGGTGACTGTGGCAGCTCGCAGATATCGGTACACATGCATTTGTGACTGAATATTCAGCCTTGGATGATGAGCAACTCAGCATATGACTATACATGAATGCATGACCATTAAGACAGTGATTCAACCTATTCTATGGCAGAATATTCAATATTCAGTCTTTGCATGTTTGACAAGCAAGGAGCAGAAAGAAGGTTGGAATAGCAGGAACAACTGAAGTAAGTAAAGGTACAGCAGAGTGTGTATTACATAAAGTATGATCAAGGGTTTGTGACAACAGTGCAGTGTCAGTGAGTGACAGTCGCAGGACAGTGAAAGTGAATGACAGTGATAGTAATATCACTGTGATAGTCAGGTGACAACAATGTCACAGCGAAGTAACAGTGGGGGTGTTTGATATCAGCTTATGAGCTCATTAGATAGTACTGTTAGATGAAGCTTTACAAGTGTGTGAAGACAAGGTCTGAAATTTGTGCAGTAATACACAGTGATGAAATGTTCTGAGATATGCTAATGATGTTCAGTGATATAATAATGCCTACATCTATGCTCAACAAGTGAAGTACAGTGGGATGACTGAGATGACAGTGACAACTTAGGATTGACGACATGTGGCAGCAGTACTAGTTGATTGATGATATGATAATGATATGTGATGTGACAAGTGTTTGCATGTAAATACAAGCTGGGTCTTGTACTTAATTTTCTTAGTTGGATCTAAGAAAAGATCAAGCTGAGTCTTGGAATGGAAGTTGGTGCTTCTGATTCAATTGAAGCTGATATACCTCACGGTTGTAGTCGGTTGAATCAAATATAAAACGATTACAAAACTATATCTTGTGTCTCTTGCAATGTGTTGATGATAATGTGTTAAATTTGATGAATGACATGTTGTTAATTGCTGAAGTATAGTTAGAGATTTACAAATGTGTTAGAGTGAATTTGTAATTGATCTTGGTTTAGAGTTTGAAGAAGTTGAAATTGTATTAAGTGCTCACTCACTGATTCACCCCCCCTTTCTCAGTGAGCCATTGTGTTTAACAATTGGTATCAGAGCGGTCCTTCATCATAACCCTAACAAGCTTGAAGGGATCAGTGGACACAAAATGGAATGACCAGCAAAGCTCATTCACAATGAAGTTCCAGTTTTTGAAAAGTCAGATTATTTTGGTTGGAGGAGTAAAATGAAAGAATTCCTAAAGCAATTCGGTGTTTGGGAGATAGTGGTTAACCCATTTGTCCAGCCAAGCAAGAAGACAAAGACAACAGTTGAGAAAGACAATAAGATTGCCTTGAAATTTTTGATGGATGGACTATCAAGCCCTATTCAAGAAAGTGTTGAAGATTATACCTCTACCAAGGATCTCTGGTTTAAGCTGGAAGAAGAATACCAAAAGAAGAATCAAGACAAAGGAAAGGAAGCAGAAGTCAAGGATGAAAAGCAAGAAGAAAAGCATGTACAAGCTTCAGATACAAGTAAAGGTAAGCACTCTTTAATAGATGAAAATTTTGAATGTAATGATGTTGAAGTTGTACTTACGGAAGATGAACAAGAAGTTTTGTTGAAAGCCAATAATGCATTTACATGCACATTGTTGGATGTTGATCTTAAATTCAATCCGAGACTCAAGAAGAAAATTTTGAGGTCATTTGAATAATACAAAGAGGAGACAAAAGCCTTGCTCATGAAAGTGAAACTTAAGAGCAAAAATTTGGAAGATGAGCTAGAAGACCAAAACAATGAAATTGTAAGATTGAAGTCTGATTTAGCAAGAGAACATGAGAAAATTGATAAAAGCCCTACAGAGCTTGAAGAGACAAGAAGAAATAATATTGGCTTGAGGACTCAGCTGGAAGAAAAATAGAAGAAAAATCAAGAGCTTGAGATGGAAATTGTTGGTCTTAGAAGGAAGATCAAAAAATCAAACTGTCATGTAAAGTTCAACAGCAACTCTGTTATGTTGGATAAATTATTGGATTGCCAAATGTCTCCCTTTGACAAATATGGCCTTGGGTACAAAAAGGTAGAAGACAAACTTGAAGAAAACATGTGGTCACCCAAGACTCCTATTGGATCCACATCCTTCAAAGGAGAAAGTGAAGCTCCTTATACACCTGCACATAACAACAAAAATCTTGGAAGCTCAAGTATGCATCAAGAAGTTAATTCTGCTCCTCAAAGCAAATTCAGAGAAGAGACAACTCCAAGTTGGAACCAAAGTCCCAGGTATGAAAACGGATTTAATGGTTATTGTTTCTCTTGTTCTAACTTTGGCCATAAGGCTATGAATTGTAGAAGAAGTGATGGAAGACACAATGACAAGATTAGATGTTGGACATGTGACTGAATTGGACATATAGCTGCCAATTGTCACACATTGAGATGCTTTACCTGTGGCGGTGTTGGCCATAAAGCCCAAGTGTGTGCAAGTCCAAGAAGACAGTCAATGAGAAGCTTCTCATACCCTTTAGCAAGGAAGGTTAATGAATCCTGGAAGAAGAATGACTCAGGCAGATTTCATGACCAAAGAATTAAAAATCACAGTCAATGACATCCTAAGATGTGGGTGAAGAGAAATATTTTGTTAGATCTAAATGAAGTGGAGGATCAATGCACAAAAGGTGAAGGTGGCTGCCATATGGCAAGCCAAGTTTGAAGTCTTTCAAAGACTTTGGGGTACCCTGAGTTCATGATGTGCAATGAGGAACTCAAGGGTGACAAAGAGCAACTGATGGCTCTATCAATGAAGAAGGATTTATGTAAATGAACTCAGAGGTAGGATGAGGATTGAATTTTTTTTCACTAAGAAGCGAATTGCAGATTTGTTGGGTGAGTATGAGCTTTTATTGCAGACCTGATCCGACTTCAAACTTGGTGAAGTTTTTATTGTTGTAATTTTTGAAGAAGAATGTCTGTTATAGGTCCTAGGATCGGATTGCTGACATACACAGTGAAGTATACAAGTATCTTGGTGTATATATATATATATATATATATATATATATATGCAGTACATACAGAAGTGATGATGTTTTTCCACAATATACACACAGCTAGCAGAGGTTGTTTGATGACATAGTTGTGTTGATATTGTGTACTATGATAATGAACTTGATGGTGATTTTGGTATCCTAAAGACATGCTCAGTTTGACAGACCCTTTGATGATGACAACAGCATAAGCTCAGGGGGAGCTTGAAATGTTTAAAACAAGTATAGGAATTTGTTTGAAGGAATGACATGAATTCATGCATGAGCATGTGAGCAAGAAGGCACACATGAAGATGATTCTCAATTCAAGCAACAATTGAAGAATGGATATTAGAAGTTTTACTTTTATCTTTTTCAGACTTGTCTAGGGCATCACTGATGCAACATTGTACTCGGTGGCAAGAGGAATAGAAGCTCACTGATTTTGGTGGTTCTGAGGAGAATTTCGGGGGGGGGGGGTGCAGTAGCAAATATAGGCAGTCAAGTTTTAATCTTTTTGATAAACTCATGAATTCTAGGCTTCACTAGGGCATCATCTATGAACTGAGGCAGCCATAGCAAGAAGAATTTCGGGTTACACAGTGTCTAAGGCAGTTGCAAGTTAATGTTTTCTATCTTTGATCTCATTGCTGGCTATCACTCTGACTTGGGGTCAATTAAGAAGATATATGAACCATTAAAAGTGTGATTTTTGGGCTAGGAGAAGGGACACTGTAGCAGCAACAAAAGTTTTCTGATCAAGGCTCGCAGAAGTGAGCATAGCTAATGAGGATGAGCAGCAAATGAGAAGACCTAGATACAGTGAACAAATTAATTGTTCAAATGGATGATTGATGGTAGAAATAAGAAGCCTGACTGTATCAAGCCATATCAGGTTGAATTAAAGAATGATTGCTCCAAGCAAAAATCAGGTCCAAGGATCTCTGAGACATCCACAAAAAATGGAATATATGATAGGGGGAGTATGATGATGTCTTAAAGAATTGATACATGCTTACCTTTTATGAATTTACTATATTTGGACATGATTGACAAGAATGATCTCAAGGAATGATTGTTGTATGAGTTATATTGGAAATGCTTTCATCATCAATTGGTATGAATTGGTAAGATCTCTGGTTTCAAGCTAGCTCCATTTAGCATAGCTGCAAGTACCAAATCCTCTTTAGCAGATCTGCAGCACTCTATTGAAATTGCACATAGCTTGACATGGTGAAATATAGACAGCAAGGACCTTTGCAATCTAGGGTCTCATTCATATATACATTCATTTACTGGAATGTGAAATTGATTGAGCATAGAAAAGGTTGAAGTATGAATGGGATTTCACTCTGAAATTGCATGGAATGATAAATGAAGCTAGTGGAGAGGAAGATAAAGGACTGTGCTACATCTTTTTGAAGATAAACTAGTTAACTACGAGAGAACTGCCCTAAGTCCCTTTTGTGAAGATCTTCTTGGCACTTGCATGAAGAAAACTCAGAAATACATGAGGACAGTTCAGAGCTGCTGGGAATCGACCCCCCCCCCCCCTCGAATCGATCCAGAATTGTGCTCCGGAAGGAATCGATTTTGGAATTGCGATTCCTCATCGATTCCTCCCGGAATCGATTTGGTAATTTGCGCTCCCTTAAAAAAAAGATCGATCCCTGGTTTTTTTCGGAATCGATGAGGAATCGATCCGGAAGCTATGATTCCTCATCGATTCCGGATCGATTTCGAGGTAAAAAATCGAACCTGAAATCGATTCCTAAATCGCTCCCACGAGTTCGGCGGACTCAACCAAAAAAATTTCGATTTTTGCATTTTTTTTGGTTTTTTTTTGGATGGGCTAGGGTTAGTTTGGGCCTATAAAGGGATTTGGAGTCCATATGGACTCATTTCATTGATTGGGAAGAGCTTGGAGCTTTGAGTGAGATTGGAGTGAGTTTGCTAGTTGTTTGAGAGCTTTGAGCATTGAGTGGGAGATTGAAGGGGAGAGCTTGCAAGGGAGATTGAAGCTTCCATAGAGACATTCAACCACCATTGAAGAGCTAAAAGGTAGGCTCTAAAAACTCATCTTTGTTTGTTTTTGCAATTTTTTTTCACTATGTTAAAAAATGGAAAACTTGCAATGTTCTCTTCTCCTACTCTTTCCAATTGCTTCTTCTCCATCATTCTATTGCAGGGAACAAGTGACTCTCATCTTGAATCAAGAAACATGATGGGTATGTGGTTTTGGTTTTTCATTCTACTTCTTCTCATTATGATGGTGTTGGGAAGTAGATGTGGTGGTGGTAGTGATGAGGGGGAAGAGGTAGAGAGTGATGCATACCAAGGAGAAGAGGAGGAAGGGGAAGAGGTAGAGAGTGATGCATACCAAGGAGAAGAGGAGGAAGGGGAAGAGGGTGATGATGATGAGGATGAGGGTGATGTGGGGCAAAAACAAAAAGACACAACACCTTTGTGGAAGTATGTGACAAGGCAAGGGGGAGGGAGAGGGGGTGGAACCACAAAGTTTGGATGCCCCCATTGTGGGAAAACATACATAGGTTCATATACTCAGGTGAGAAAGCATTTGTGTGGGGTTATGCCATGCGATGTAGGTAAGTCTCATGGAATCAAAACTTGTGACAAAGTGGGAGCTAAAGAGAGAAGCAAATACAAGATGGAAGAAGAGGCCGCTCAAAACAACTCCAAGAGATCGAGGGTTGATTCTGAATCCCCACAAAGAATGTTTGGTAGTGGAGCTGCTGCTGGATCATCATCGATTCGATCGGGAGCCTCATCTCCCCATGGAGTCTCGCCTATACGAAGAACATTATCTGATTTCCTTGACCAAGGTTGTAGAGATGATGTGGATTCAAAAGTTTATAGGTTTCTCTATGCATGTGGTGTGCCATTCAATGTTCTTCGCTCACCCTATTGGCATGAAAAGGTACAAGCCATCAATGGTGGCCCTCAAGGATACAGAAGCCTTGGGTATGACAAAGCTAGAACCGTGGGACTTGACAGGGAAAGAGCCAAAATCAATAGTGCTCTTGGAAAGTTCACAAATGATTGGTCCAACTATGGGGTGTCCATTGTATCTGATGGGTGGACAAATGTTAAAGGCAAGCCGTTGATAAATATTCTTGGCGTTTCTGCTAGCGGTGCGGTCTTCCTTTCAGCCCATGACTACTCAGATCGCTATAAGACCGCTATTAATATTGCACAACCTTTACTTAAAACCATTTAGGAGATTGGCCATACAATGTCATTCAAGTCATCACTGATAATGCTGCTAATTGTAAGGTAGCAGGAGCAATCATTATGGATAAGTATCCCAACATATTCTGGTCAGGGTGTTTGGTTCACACATTGAACCTTTTGATGCGTGATATTGTTAAGATGAAGGACAATAATTACCGATGGATTGGTGCCTTGTACAAGAGAGGTAAGAAAATGATCAAATTTATTACCAATCATAGCATGGTCCACCACATTTTTCACAATCACTCTAAGTTGGAGCTATTGAAGATTGCAAAGACTAGATTTGCTAGCTACTACCTCACCTTCAGGAGGCTTTTGAAGGTAAGAGAGGCATTGGCTAGTATGGTCTCAAGTGATCCATGGCAGGAATTGAAAGACAGAGTTGCAAGTGCATCAGATAAAAGTGACTTTCAGGAGGTGGAGGACACCGTTCTTTAAGGTCATTTTTGGTCACAGGTTAGGTATGTTCTGCAGTTCACCAAGCCAGTTTATAACATGATTTGTTTTGTAGATACAGATCAGCCGGTGATTGGGGAGGTATATGAGCAGATGGATAGCATGCTTGGTCAAATCAAAGACATTGTTGAGCAAAGAGATCCAGTCTTGTATGACCATATTCATAAACTTGTGGTCAAAAGGTGGGATAATCTAAATGTTCCACTCCATGCCCTTGCATATGTCCTCACCCCAAAATACTATTCTCCAATTTGGTTGGCCCAACCTGCACCAGGGGGTGGAGTCAGGAAAAAACCCCACACAGATCCAGAGGTTGTTGCTGGGTATATGCTTGCATTAGAGAAGTTGGTCCTTGATGAGGAAGAGTGTGCTCAAGTACGGAGTGAATTGAGCATATACATAAGTGAGCATGGACACTTTGGTTCCCTGTTTGCAACCAAAGATCGAGACAGATTGGATCCTATCCATTGGTGGAACATGCATGGCTCTGGAGCCACATATTTGTAGAAATTGGCGCTGAGGGTGCTATCACAGGTTGTTAATAGCTCTTCTGTAGAGAGGTGTTGGAGTACCTACAACTTCATCCACAGTGTAAAGAGAAACAGTCTGAATGTAGATCGCGCAGAAAGCTTGGTTTATGTGCACTACAACTTGAGGTTGTTGTCCATTATTATGAGGCGGCCAAGAATGATAGAACATTTTTGACTTGGGACAACAATCCAGAGGAGGCTAATGTGGAGGATGGAGCCATAGCATTAGAGCGCTTGGAGGCTGAACTATTGGGTGATCATGATGATCCAATTCAGACTACCCATACAGAGATGCCACCCCTAAGCAGAAGCAGCTTTCCGGATGCAGGAGTTTTGCCTTTAGCTTCACAATGTCCAATTTCATCCCGTGGGGGCCATTCATCTTCTTCTCATGTTCCACGATCACTTCCACCAGCACCTATTCCACCTAGAACACGAGAAAAGAAATTGGAAGTTACTCGTGGCAAGCGGAAAGTTTAGTAGATTCATAGTACTTTGTAGTTTTTATTTCATTTTCATGTTTATTTTGGCGGTTGGCCTATTTTGTAAACATTATGGCCTAGTTTGATGGCAAATATTATATGTTGAAATTTGAAGGTTGATGTTGTTGATGATTGATGATTGATGATTTGATGATGATCATTTAATGACAATGTTATAAGTTATAACTCCTAAATTCGACCTAGAATCTAGAAGACGAGATGATTAATGTTATATCAATGTGTACTAACTGGTTATATGAATATCTAGAATCTAGATTCTATGTTTTGATGTTTTCTATAGCTAATTTGGCATAATACATGTTTTTTTTAACTTATATGCATCAAAATATATTAAAATATATATTATATAAAAAACGCTCCCGAAACGGAAGCTTTTGAAAATTTCACTTTTCGCTCCCGCTCCCGCTCCCCGCTCCCCGCTTCGCTCCCGCTCCCGCTCCCCGCTCCCCGCTTCGCTCCCGCTCCCAATAGCCTTGGCCGACAGTTTATCTTGTATAAGAAGAATAAACAAATTAAAGAGGAGACATTTCTAACCCTTTGTCATTAATGTCAAAGGGGGAGAGAACTTGAAGAAGGTTTCCATCAATGACAAAGGGGGAGTTTGTTAAGCAAAGTTGTCATTGATGACAAACCATTAATGACAAAGGCATAATGAAAGTTGATGATATGGACAAAAGAAGGTTGATGACATGGCAGCTTGGATGACAAAAGAGTCACAAATAATGATGACATGGCATGAAGACCTTGGATGTGGGATTGGAGCCATTGGAATACCTAATGGGCCAAATGACCCATTCTGTGGTCATTTGTGTCTTAATGGGGTCATGAAGCCCACAAGATTTGAAGAAGTCCATGAACATGAACAAGCTCTAACTCATTATGGTAACATGGAGCTTGAGGACTTGATGATTATTATTGTATAATGGTGGAGTTCTAGTTGAAGTCCTTGATATGTTCTTGGTAGTTTTATGGTCCGTGTTACCACTATGATGGTAATGTCCTCACACATTGTATACATGGATGGCTTGAGAAGATCACACACTTGTTGAAGAAGCCCACACACTTGGAAATGAAGGTACCTTGATGATGTTCTTATAACCCATGCTCATGTGGTTGGAAAGCCCACGCACATGATGAAGAAGCCCTTAAACAAGTATAGAAGTCCCCTTGGAAATAATCCAAAAGAAATATGAGAGGTCGGCTCACTTAAATATGGTTAAAATTAAATTAAATAAAAATTATAATAAACAAAAATAAACTCACATATGTTGGAAGTCGGCTCAGCAAAATTAATTTATGGAAAATCAGTATAAATAGGTGGCTAACGTCCTGTTTAATGTGGTCAAGTTTCAAGTTTTGATTCTCTCTGAATTTGGGTTAATCACTGAGGAGCCGCAGTCAGCATTTTCTAGTCTGAAATTCGGTGACTGTGACAGCCACAACACTTGTGGAGGACTGATTGGATTTTGAGTGGATACTGTCACTAAGACAGATGCAGGTCTGATCACTGTCAGCACTTTTAATCTCTGATTTCGGGTACACAGTCTCTGAGGCAGCAACAGAGCAACAACAGTGGAGGAAGCCACAATGAAGCAGTCCGAATTTTTGGTTTTGTCTGATTTTTTTTAGAAGTCTGAAATTTGGGTGACTCTGGCAGCTCGCAAAGATCAGTACACATGAATTTGTGACTGAATATTCAGCCTTGGATGATGAGCAACTCAGCATATGACTATACATGAATGCATGACCATTAAGACATTGATTCAACCTAGTCTATGGCAGAATATTCAGTATTCAGTCTTTGCATGTTTGACAAGCAAGGAGCAGAAAGAAGGTTGGAATAGCAGGAACAACTGAAGTAAGTAAAGGTACAACAGAGTGTGTATTACATAAAGTATGATCAAGGTTTGTGACAATATTGCAGTGTTAGTGAGTGACAGTCGCAGGACAGTGAAAGTGAATGACAGTGATAGTAAGATCACAGTGATAGTCAGGTGACAACAATGTCATAGTGAAGTAACACTGGGGGAATTTGATATCAGCTTATGAGCTGATTAGATAGTACTATCAGATGAAGCTTTACAAGTGTGTGAAGACGAGGTCTGAAATTTGTGCAGTAGAAGGATACACAATGATGAAATGTTCTGAGATATGCTAATGATGTTCAGTGATATAATAATGCCTACATCTATGCTCAGCAAGTGAAGTACAGTGGGATGACTGAGATGACAGTGACAACATAGGATAGACGACATGTGGCAACAGTAATAGTTGATTGATGATATGATAATGATATGTGATGTGACAAGTGTTTGCATGTAAATACACGCTGGGTCTGGTACTTAATTTTCTTAGTTGGATTTAACAAAAGACCAAGCTGAGTCTTGGAATGGAAGTTGGTGCTTGTGATTCACTTGAAGCTGATATACTTCATGGTTGTAGCCGGTTGAATCAAATATAAAACGATTACAAAACTATATCTTGTGTTTCTTGCAATGTGTTGATGATAATGTGTTAAATTTGATGAATGACATGTTGATAATTGTTGATGTATAGTTAGATATTTACAAATGTGTTAAAGTGAATTTGTAATTGATCTTGGTTTAGAGTTTGAAGAAGTTGAAATTGTATTAAGTGCTTGCTCACTGATTCACCCCCCCCCGTTTAGTGAGCCATTGTGTCTTAACACTATGATCCTCAACACTTTTACAAGTGGTTCTGTCATGCTGACAATCTCAGCGACTTCCTCCTATAAACTATCTCTACGGAAAGACAAACTCATAGCCATTGCAACTGGTTTTTTGCTGTCCTTATAATGTATCCATTCCCTGCTACTAACCATCCATCTCAATGCTTGGTACTCATTAAGAAGGGTTTGCAGGGAGAGAAAGTTTGTTGCAAACCGTGTGATAGCAGGGCGACTGAGTTCACCTTCTGTGTGCTCTCTCCTAAGGCTCAACACCCAAGTATGGCTATAAATGTACTTGGTTATTTGCTTGCACTCATGAACCACATCTTGCACACCACTCCAACTTCCCAATGTCCTCCGAAATAAAATCTATATAGTGGGCAGCACAAGGGGTCCAAAAAATAGTAGGGTATTTTGCACAAAGCAATTTACCTGCTGCCACATAATTTGCAGCGTTGTCCGTGATTACTTGGACAACATGTTTGGCCCCCAGTTCTTCCACAACCTCTGCTAACAGTGTAAATATCAGATTTGCATCTTTCACATGTGAAGATGCATCAACAGATTTCAGGAACATTGTTCCTTTAGGGCAATCCACAAGAAAATTGATGATCGTTCTACTCCTTTGATCTGTCCACCCATCTGATAAGATTGTGCAAACTTGTAAACTCCCATGAGATTTTAATGCTCTCCAATTGTGCCTTGACATACTACAACTCCTCATCTAGATCTTTCCCCCTAAGTGCACTGTAAGAGGGGGCTTTGTATCCAAGGCCAGCGCTTGCAATAGCATCTACCATGGGCTGATAAAAAAGAGACCTTGCAATGTTGAATGATAGGCTGTCATAGTACCAAAACCTCCTCACTGCCATATATGCCTCCTTCCTTTTCCTTTCATTAAAGCTTTCCAAGGTTGGTTGAGATCCCGGGGTTGTACGAGGAAGGAAGAAAGGAGAGGTGATAGATGGACTTGGTGCAACACTTGATGAGCAACTGCCTGGAGGTCCCATTCGAGATCTATCCATCCCTATTGTTTCAAACCTCAGCCTAGTTCTTTTGGCATTTTGCTCTTTGATGCCTTCCAAAGCAGCGTGCATTTCCGCTGTGACTTCTTCAGGGCAGCCATCACAAACTACAACATCCTTGCACACAACTCGAGCTAGGTGGCATTTTAGTGTGTTTATGCCCCCATACATAGTCATTGGACAATATTTGCACTTTACTTGATTGTCTTGCCTTGGGACCACCACCCAGACACAATGTTCCCATGCTTTATCAAGAGGCCTTCTAGGTCTGCCCTTAGGTGCTGTGGATGACAATTTGATAGTGGAAAAAAAATTAAAATGAATTTTTATTTATGAATTAAAATTAAAATGATTTATTTTTTATTTTTTGAAGGAATCTAATTCATTTCTGGCACGCTGTGGAGGCTAGTATCACAACCCACATAACTGTAGGCAGCCACAGGGGGCAACCTACAGGACTGTGGCAGTGTTTTAAAACTCGGCCGAGTTTGAGTCCGAGTCGGTCGAGTTGGCTGAGTTGACCTCGAGTCGAGCTGACTTGGCCTGTAAATCGGCTCGAGTGACCGGTTCGGTACTGAACCGGCCGAGTCGATGTCCAACTCGGCCGATTGGATACCGAACCGGTCAACTCGCTCGAGTTATGTGATGACTGGCCCGAGTTGATCCGAGTTGATGCGTGGAGTAAAAAAACACTAAATTTTTAATTTTTTTAATTAATTCCTGAACTTTTGAACTTCAGATATGTCATTCATGTTAGTTAGGACTATGCCTATTCTTGTCTCTTAAATTGTCGACGATCTCTGCTAATGGTTATTTAGGAAATTAGGACTATGGCAATTCTTGTATTATAAGCAGTTTACAGATCTTGTTACTGTGCTATTCTTTATAAACTGGAGTTGCTCTCCTATTATGAGTGGGTTAAGCAATGTTGAGAACCATTCATTGCCATTTTGTTGATATTTCTTGTAACTGTGAGATACTAGAAGGAAATTGTGCATGGTTGGAACATGGAATGAGAAGTATGGAATCTGGATTTTCAACTCATGATATTTGTCTACTTTAATCAACGAAGTTTGTATATGCCTCTAAAGTTTTGGTTATATCTGAATTAGCAATTTAGTAGATGGTAAAATAATAACTATATTGAATATGGAAAGAATCAAATAAAATAAATTAGTGAATTATGCCACTCTACGGGCCATTTAGGCCTTCTTTGGTTATGTATTTTCATTTTGTTCCAATCTTCCAGATATGTATTGCACAGTACACTTCGTGCCATTTTGATATGTTCACCCTTATATGGTATATAGTATATAGTAATATACATGAGCAGACTTTGCATATTTTGTCTCTAATTCTTTGGAATCATGGATTAGAATCTTTAAAGTATTTTTTTCTTTAAAATTTAAATACTATATGTGTTTTTTAGTGAACCGAGTTATTAAATTCAAATCAACCGAGTCATTACCGATTCATTGTCGAGTCCGAGTCCGAGTTGACCCTCGGCCGATTCCGTGTCCAAGTCCGATTTTTAAAACATTGGACTGTGGGCTGTGATGGCAGCCTCCACAGCCTTGGGGAGGCTTGTGTAGGCTGCCATCACAGCCTATAGGCCTGTAGGCTGCCACAGTCACAAGCCTCCCCAGGGCTGTGGAGGCTGCCACCACAACCTGCCAATGGCCCAAAACAAAAACATAAATAATATAAAATTTTAAAACATAACAACTATTGCAATTTAAAGAACAAAAACAAAAACATATGTTTTTTAAAATTTTATTTGTAATTTTGTTTTTATGTAATTTATTTATGTTTTTTTTAATTTCTTTTATGTTTGGGTGCTGGGCTTGTTGGCAGCCTGTGGAAGCTGCCATCGTGGCCTACAAGCCTGTAGGCTGCCACCAGGCCCAACACGTAAATACTAATATTTAGGCTGCCACCAAGCCTGTAGGCTACCACGTAAATACTAAATATTTAAAGTTTAAAACTTTAAACTTTAAAAAATATTATTTTAAATTAAAATTTAAAAATTTAAAGATATATTAATTTTTTATATTTTTTTATATTTGTTTTTCATTGTTATGTATCTCGGGGACCTGATTGGGCCTTTTGGCAGCCTGTGGAGGCTGCCTACATGGGCATCACGGTCTGTAGGCAACCTCCACAGGCTACCAAAAGGCCCCATAGGGACGCGGCCACCTGATACATAAAAATAAAAAAAATACTATAAAAATATACAATAAACATTTAAACAAATTCTATTACAAAAAAAAACCAAACATTCACGAACTTGGCACCTCGGCTGGTCGATGGCGGCAATCTTCGACTCTTCACAGCTCGCCGCAGACTCTAAGCTCCAATCCGACTCCTGTCTCCAATTTGGTCGCACTCCATACAGTCAATGTGAGCGGAAAAGCAGGTCGATGGCGGTCTTAAAGAAATACCTGCTGCGCGTTCCCGCCAAAAACAAGCATATATGGAACAAGGTGGGGCTTTCCGATGGGTGACACGGACTCGGCAAGTCCGGCGAGTGTCTGCGAGTAGGGCGAGTGTCTGTGAGTGTGCCGAGTTGCGAGTTTGGGCAGTGAGTGCCTGCCGAGTAACCGACCCGATTCGCGAGTCTCTGCTGAGTCTGACTACACTGGTTGAGACTATAGATGACTATCCAGATGGCCACATGGTGTATGAGTACTCATCTCTAGTACATTTAGACCTTGATTGTCCATTGGCACATGCATATTTTAGTTACAGGCACTTCCAGATGATATTTCAGGCAAAAGATCACTTTATTCCAGTTTTGCCATGCAGAAATGGCCTGCCCAGCACTTACATAGAGCTAGCATGTTCTCCTAGGGCACTCTTGAGGAGATAGGGGTTCCTGCCAGTCGTTATTACCATATTACCCCATCTCGAGACATTTTGATGCAAACATATTTGTGTCCAGGACACCAGGCAGAGAGATATAGGCATTTTGTTACTTTACAGGTGATTTTCTAAGGATTAAAAATGGAATAAAATGGTCACTGAGGAAATCGATTTGGGTAATTGAGGCAAGGAATTGGCATGAGGTTTGTTTAGAGGTTATTTGTGATGCATCCCACACCTTCCGGCACAACTTACAGCATTTAGTGGGGTCCACACACACTCCGAGCTATTATTTTTATGTATTATTATGCTTTTGAGGGGGCCACGATTTAGTCATTTGGTCACTTTGTGATACTATTGAGTCATATTATTTATCATTGTGCTATGGGGTGATGCTAGTGAAGGATATGAACACCTCCTAGCCCCACCATGTGCTTATTACACTTGTCCTAGTCATTTGTCATGTGGTGCGACCCCCCTAGGGTCACTTAGTGAGTGCGCACCCCCTCTTTTAGTGAGTTGATCCATGTATTGTATTTCTGGCTCATCTTAGTTTGTTAGGAACCCATGTCAACCCTTCTATTTACTTTGTTAGTATATTGTTGTTGGACGCATATGCTTTGTAAGTCGTCCCGTAGTATTTGTTGATCCATAGTTTGTCTTATTGTTATTGGACGCATATGCTTTGTAAGTTGTCACGTAGTAATTGTTGATCCATAGTTTGTATTGGCCCATGGTTTGTATTGACACATGGTATTGACCCATGGTATTGGCGCCTAGACTTAGTATATAAGTTTGTGTTGAGACCAATGAAGGTACCGTGAAGTTATTTGTATTGAGCTTTCTCAAAGGAGGTTGCCCCCTCGAAGTGGCCCGCGATCAATAAAAACGATTCCGAGTTCTATTATTTCTGCTATCTCGAGTATTTTCATTTATTAATTGTTGTAGGTTCTTCACATAGTCGTTGATTATCATTGTTATATCTTTTGATCTCCACCACTCATTCAAAAAGTGGTTAGGGTTTTGGTCTCTCTCATTCCTATTTAAGGAAGAAACCCCCCTCATTGTAAAGGGACTTTTGGCTCTCAGTTATTGGAATACAAAGAAATATTTTTGCGAGTAAATTCTCTAGGGTTGATTTCTTGGTTTATTGGCAAACCATTTTTGGGTTTTCATCCTTTGGCCTAGCCCCAACTGGGTTCTCAAGGGCATCTAGCTCCGAGGACTCCATCTACCCGTTTACCAAGGCATTGATCTCTCCATGTTTGCACCCTCCCTGGTTTGTTGGTTTTCTGAGTGGTTAAACCCTTTTTCCGAGCTTGCGTGGTGATACTGTCAAATCTACTGTCAAGCTATGCTAGAAACCCCTTAACTTGTCAGATCTACTCCTTGGGACCATTTTCCATCTTTTAAGGACACGTTTCCCAAAGCAGCTGATTTTGATCATTTACTCTAGCCATCTATATCCTAGATTCACTTATAAACTTGAGTTACTGGAATTGAACTAATTAACTTTGGTATCTCATCTTACTTAAGCTTCTACAGTAACTTTTTCCTTAAATCTAGGGATTATCACCGTCCATCATTGAATATCTTAATCTAGAGTTTGATTTAGATCTCTCTCTCTGAGAGTAGATCAGGGTCTCCTCCTTTGTTATCCGAGGCTTGGATAGCAAAAAGTGGAGTGCCTCGATTGGCGTGACAACCAATCCATCTTGGGAATCAAGGCCCTCTTGGGTCACCTCTTTAGTTTCCTAGCACCTCTACCATCCTAGATAAGATCACCTTTTGGGGCAACTACAAGTTGTGTGATAACACCACCCATACTACATCCTTGTCTTGAAGGTCATCATTCATAGCATCATGAAATAGATCACATATAATAATCAAATTAACATGGATCTACCCATGTTGAGTACAACGTATGCTCTAGAAACTACATTTAAGTTGATTAATAAAACTATCTTTTGATATTCGCCCACTTAAAATGAAGAAGCAAAGTATCACAATCTCCTCTTTGCATTTTGAAGGACACATGATTGCTACTATTGGCGGGCAACAAGAGCCAAAGGAATTTTAGTCAATTGGTGGATATTTACTGTAGACTCTTTTAAGAGATGTCAATGCCTAGAAGAATAATATTTTTTTGCTAAGGTCAAATCGCTTTCAACAAAAATGTATTATTGAAAATATTAAATATACTCAAGAATAGGATATTGGCAATAATGGTTTGTGACATTTCATTGATGAGTATGCAGGGTTTTAGATTGCTGGCTTAAAAACTGAATTATGGTTTCTTAACATTTGTAACAATTAGGAAGCTTTCTAGAAAGCAAGAAGAGCATGCCCCTTGGACATGCCCTCAAGCCTGCCAAACAATGTTAAATGTGAAGTATGAACGAGGACACATTTGTAAGAGAAATATGCTAATTTATTGTGAAATTCCTGATCTTTTCACAATTTAGGATCTGGATATGGGGAAAACATGGAATTTCCCAAACATAGAAAACTCATATTTCAAGAATCAAAGCCATTGATAATGTAGAAAATATAACAAAATATTGTTGTAATTAATATATTATATTAGCCATAAGAGTCAAGACATGACACGTAAACATTGGGCACTGACAAAATTAGTGTGTAAAGATTAACATGACATGTAAATAGTTTACACGTACATGATATGTAAACAGTGCACACTTTGTATCACAAACTCAAATATGCAAACTGTTAAAGTCAGTGCAGCTGTGAGACCCATTCTCAGAGATGATGGTACCCTAGTCAGTTAACTAGGGTTCCTGGTCAAGTTAGCCAGGCAAAGTAAAGAGTAAGACCCTAGAAGGTACCCGAGGGCCCCTAACTGTCTCCTGGGGTTCTTGGTCGGGAACCAAGCAGGTTGATGCCATGGCAAAGTCCCTAGCATGTGGCTAGGGCCCCTATTTGTCTCTACGGTATTTTGGTTTGGGACCAGACAGTTTCTTGGTCACGAGGACCAAGCAGGTCCTGCAGGTTGAGAAAAAGACCTCATGTTCTGGGACTAGGTAGATTCTTGGTCACGAGGACCAAGTAGTTTCTATAGTGACAAACTTGGTCAGTTAACCATGTGGATCTTGGTTAGTGGACCAAGATGATGATGTCTGATGTCCTCTTCTCCTAGGTCTTCGAGATGGTTGAGTTAGATGGTCTTCTCAAGGGACTGGCCACCCCTTGATGTAGCCACTAGCAATTGACCTAAGGAGCAGTTTAGAGGACCACATGATCACATCATCCAGGGTGGACCCTCCCTTATACAGTGATGATGAACTTTCAGGTTATATGGAACATTTGTACATTTGAGAGAGAGATGATTGGTTGTACCCCCTTTGTCCTTGGTCTTTACACCATGTTGATTATTGGTCTTTACACCTTGTTGATTAGTAGGGTGAT
This sequence comes from Larix kaempferi, assembly GCA_027924585.1. Classification (NCBI taxonomy): domain Eukaryota; kingdom Viridiplantae; phylum Streptophyta; class Pinopsida; order Pinales; family Pinaceae; genus Larix; species Larix kaempferi. The sequence continues at coordinate 5,537,358 of BSBM01000961.1, read as the reverse complement.
TTACCCACCTTGAGTTATTTTTGATTTGATCTTATGGGTACTATGGTTGATTGTCCACTTTGTGGTACACCTTGGTCCTTGGGGTTATGGGTCATGTACCCACACTTATTTTATGTTGTACCATGTAATGGTCCTTGTATCCTCACCTAATTAATTATATGTGGTAACATGACCCTAGTACCCACCTAAGTCAACCTATTTGTATTTTATGTTATTTTATTGTTATAAGTTATTTGGTGTCTTGACCCTATGCTGTTGGGAGTGAGAAGCGGGAGCGGCAGCGGAGTGAAAAGCAAAATTTTCAAAAGCTCCCGTTTTGGGAGCGTTTTTTATATAGTATATATTTTGATGGATTTATATCGAAAAAACATGTAGGATGTTGAATTAGTTATAGAAAACATGGATTAAGCCATATAACATCAATCATCTAGTAGTTATAACTTATAACATTATCATCAAATGATCAATCATAACTACTTTTGTATGAACTTGGAAATGAAGGGAGGTATCATAACAATGTCATCAAATGATCAACCTAGTATAGGAGCTTTTAGTATAGGAGAGGTAGGGAGCGCCTTGGGAGCGTGCTCCCAAAAACTGGGAGCGAGCTTCCAAGGAAGCGAGCTTCGGGAGTGGGAGCGAGGGGGTGGGGGGCGCTCCCACGCAGCAGAGTCTTAACCCCTACTTATTGGTACCTTCCTCATTTAGTGGAACCCTAACTAAATCAAAAAATAATTTAATTACTCTTCTAGAAGTCATTAAGACACTATTTATTGGATCTTATGTTCACTCATTTAACATCAATTCATGGTCTCACATATCAACTCTGATCCCTCTGTTTGACGTCAAGATTTTTACTGCTGAATTTTTGGAGGCCGCCCACCTGCTGAACATTTCAGATCTGCCTGATTACTGCTAGGGTTCGTTGCTGCTATACTTGGATGAGTCGTGACCTAGCTAAAGTCTTTTCAGCCTGCCTACCATCCGATTTGCATCCAGAAGACCTAGCTAAACTCAGCCATGACTGTGGAGAAGCTCAATCTATTGTTCTGTGGCTAAACGGAGACCCGATCTGCTTTCAAGTGTTTAATTGAAGTCTGATCCATCTGCTGATTGAGGTCCGATCTGTTGCTTGACTAAACCGTGAGCCTTTCTGCCTGCTGTGTGCGTTGTTAAGGAGGCCGTGAGCCCAGATCTGCTGACCTGTGAACTTCTGGAGCCCTGATCTATCTAGCGGAGCTCTGTATTACCCATCTGTGATTCAATTAAGGCCCAGTCTGCCATCTATGACTGCGCCGTGTTTCCATTCTGATCTGATCTTCTTGTTGAGGTCTGCGTGGGGTTCGGTCCACCTGCTGAGTACATTCTTGTGAAGGCCATGAGGCCTAAGGGTCTGATCTAGTATGCTGTAAGGCCTGTAGGATCTGATCTACTGAGTGCATATGTAAGAAGGTTATGAGACCTGGTGATTAGGTCTTTTGTGTAAAGACCTTTTGCAGATCTGATTTATTGATCTCAGACTTTGCTGAGTCTGTTCTACGTGCTCAGACTTTGTGTGCTGATACTTGGCCTGTGGTCAAACTTATTTGTTGAGTTTTAATTGTGATTGGATTTATGTTGCTGAGACTTATTGAGGGCTGATCTTTTATGTTGAGATTTTGTTGAGTCCATATCTGTTGTGATTGTGTTTGTGCTGAGTCTTTTACTGTGATTTGACTGTCTTTGTTCTACCCTGTTGACTGCACTACAGCCCTACCATCTCTCTCTCTCTCTGGTTTGTACTTACCCTCTAGAAGGGTGAGCTAGTTCCTAGTGATTGACTGGCCTCTGAGAGGCACAGTCTTTTCTGAAAGTTATTTCTTCCGAATATAAAACAGGAAGGGTCCCACACTCCAGGTAAGTATCCTTAACTTGTTCTTATTATGAATTAAATGTATTATTAATACTGCTGATTACATGTTACTGAAGATTGCTTTAACACGAGGACCCACTTGGTAGTGTTAAAGGTGAAAGAGATGAAAATTATGTTTTAAATTATACAGTCTGATTAATGTGTTTAGCTACTGCTGTACTATTCCGCTTCAGTATAAATTTGTTATATTGAATTTTGCATTAAAGTATATCATATTTTATTTTTCTGCATCTAACCCGAACCCTAACCAAAATTTAACACAAACAGCTATGGAAAGCTAAAATTGGTGTGTTCTAGAATAGGGGGGGGACTAATTTATAGGTAAAACTTAGAGTCCTAATATTTAAACATTTTCATTATAATTTTGTTTTGATAGGCACTTCTGATCAACACGTAAGCAGACATTCCAAATCGGGATATTAGAAATTAGAATGAAGCAAGTACATTTCATAACTCACAGAAGCTACCCTTCGGCTGAGATGCTGTGATTAGGGGGTATCTATTCTACCAAATTTACCTTGCACTTGCACCTGACCCCAACCACATGAAACAGCCTGCTTATGAAGGGTGAACATGTCTCTGGGGGTTTGAGCCCTGGTGAGGGGTGGATAATAACACCCTTTCTTACCAACAACCAAGCTCCTGTTGGCACTTTTTTAATTTTTAACTTTTAATTAATTATTTTTCAAATTTCAAATGTGTTTTTGATAAAAAAGTTGGAGTTTTTTTGGAGGATCCTTTGGTGATATGTTTCTGGCAGGGTATCGCAGGTGGATCCTATGATGTTTCCAATCCAGAAACAGTTCCTTGCTGTATTCAATATGTATCTCGGTGTATTTGGATCTGGATCCATTTCGTGGAAGCATAGATACAGGATCTGACCCAGGCAAATACTTTAACTTAGCAAAAATGTTCTACTTTTGCAAATAAAAAATGTGAGTTACCAAGGACGAAAATATTGTTGAGAAACAAAGAAGGTGATATGCCCCTTAAAACACTGAGCCATGCATTAAGAGATCATTATGGAAGATATTTTGAAAGTCGGCAGTTAAGTTAAAGACCAACCATTCACTGTATTATCAACTCTGGTAGCATGTGTTTTGAACTGGTTCATGGTTTAAATATAAATGATATATCCGAAGAGCTGGGTGCAGGGAATGAATAATTAAAGACCAATGAGAATTCCACTGTTCCTATATCCAAGTGGCAAGAGTATCAATGCTGCTTGGTAATGCAGAAAATTCAAAACCCTTTTAACTGTGTCTGGATTGAAAGTTATTTACATGCATTAATGTTCTCCCTCTTGATCTGATGTAGATGGATGCTGGCCGAGAATCACAATTTAATGAATATTAGTAGGGTGGGCAAAGTGTATCTCTAGAGAATCACAATCATTTATAATTTCCCCTTGATATGTCTCAGTGATTACTCTTTGGAGGATTATGAAAGAGTTGTGTTACAACAGTTCTATTGTAGCACTTATTCATATTATAACACTTGATTTCTAATGGGGCCTTGGTTCACCAGTCAAATTGATGGAGTATTAAGCCATCCACCAGGGTTCCTTTCTCGCTGTGGTTTTCCCCACCTGAATGGAGTGATGTGGTTGTGTGCATGTCACGGTGATTTTGGTGGAATACATCCCTTAGACTTGGCACCTAAACTGAAGGAAGTCCTTGTTATGTGGTGCAGCCCCTGACCTTGGGGCATGTTTCTTGAAGCAACTTACAGAAAAATATCTATAACACTTGATCAAATCATAGAAGAAAGTTAAAACATGTATCCTAGAATTTCATCAAATTTGCTATACTATTAATGGTTTGTATTGGAATGAGGAAATAATTTTTTTGACTAAAAGGGGTGAGAGGAAATTTTCTGAAATGAAAGATTCCAACTTTCACTGCGAGAGAAACTGTCGGGTATCTCTCAGTTTCTCTACAAGGTGCTCAATTAAAACGCTGTTATGAAGAGAAATGTACCACATCTCTGCGTGCACTGCCTACTTTCCAAAAGTATTTTTGCAGTTTGAACTTTGAACAATTGATTCATCTTAGTTGCAGTTAAAATTTCACTTATGATGTTTTTGCATAAATTTTCAGTTGCTTTCCATTTGTGTGGACCCAGGACTATTGGCTCCTTTTTCTGTTTCCTAGGATAACTTTCTTGCTGCATACAACTGATTTGTCTGCCCTTTGAAGTTTGATATAGGATTCTGTTTTGGTGCTGTTTTATGGATATCTTGTTCTTATTGAATGATATGTTTAGAACAAATATTGCTGAAAATTGCGAGGGCAATAAATTCTTTCTGATAAGAGCAATATTTTTTTACAGGATTACCATGCAATGGTGGCACAGCTAGAACATCAATTTAGGTTAGGAAGATTGTCCCTGCAAGGACTCTGGTTTTTTTGCCAGGTGACCTTTTTTCAGAGATGCTTTCTATTTCATTTGAAGATGCTAAAAATTTATTGAATGTTTTTGGAGGCTTACATTGATGAAACTTTTATTTGCAGCCAATGATGGGTGCAATGCAAGCTCTAACTGTAGTGGTACAAAAAGCTTCTGTGAATAATTTATCGGGGTCTGCAATTTTGAATCTCTTACAGAGCCAGGTAATCAGCTTTAGTTTTTCCCTGACATTAGGAGTCCTGACATATTCTTTAAAGAACAGTTTGACTTTCTAATATTCCATATTTATACTTAAGTATTGATGGTGCATAGTATGTCAATATTCGTTGTAGTTAAAGAAACTCGGCATTTTTTTGTGTATTTATACATTTCAGTTTATCTACCTTTCTTTGATGGGCAGTTGATGGGACTTAAAAATCAAGTAAAATGATTGTCTTTTATGTATGATATCCAAGTTGTTAGAATTTTGGGTTACTTCGAAAGTGTTTACACCATGTTTGGGGTGCTTCACGAGTTTGGGGTACATGGTGTATGTTCAGCCCTTGGGTGGTTCGAGATGGATTGTAGCATGAGAGATGGTCCGTGATGGATATGCACACACGCGATAGCTTGCTTAGTGGATGCTAGACCTTAGATGATCACTGGCTCAGTGTTCTTCCCTAGGGCATTGGAGATCTCTTGCTTGGATGGTGGATTCCCTGCATGATGGCCACATAAAGGATTCACCTGATGGGAGAACACCATACAAGATATGAGGAGCATTGTGCATTGTGGAGGAGGGCTACAAGTCCTAGATGGCATGTGGCAACTTAGTTTCCTATTCGTAGGATTGGGGATGGCTAGGGGATGCTTGGGGCTTCAACAATGTTCTTGCACGGAGTAGTTGTCCTAGTGGAGTACTTGGCTTTGGAGGATGGATGGACTCATGGAGTTTGTGAAGGCTCAGGATGGAATGGTGTGGATTTGCCTTGCATAGCTACATCACCTTGGGTCACTATTGTGCACAACATCATCATTGAAGCTTGACACTTGTACTCTAGGAGTGGAGCGCTTCACTTGTGTGTGGCTTACTTATGTTTAGTAGGCTTGCATGTAAGGTTAGGGTGACTTGTGTGATATTGTTGGCCTCCCTTACCCTAGATAAACAGAAGGAGAAAGTCTTTCCAAAAAACACATCACATTATACATTCATTCTTATCTCTTCTTTGGAGTGCTCTGTTAGTGATGTGTTAGGGTTCATAAGGAAACCCTAGTGGAACATATAAGGAGGGGGTGGAAGATTTCTCTCTTGAGATTCTTCTTTGTACATTTGATCTCTCTCTCTTGGGCACTAGGATTTCTTGGTCTCTTGAAACATCTTGGATTCTAGGGTTAGGGTTTCATCCCTTGGAGGCTAGATATTAGGATTTGGAAACCCTTGGATGTATTTGGGGAAGAAGAGGAGTATGTCTTGCTTTGGAGATAATGTTGGAGGGATTCTTGCACTTTGAGGAGCTAGGGTTTGTTGACAAACTCTAGCTAGGGCATTTTGGGTGGTTGGATTTTGTTCTAGTGTTTAGAGGAGGCTATGGTATGTATGTATTTCATTCATTGAGCATATATATATGATATTTCTACTTGCCCACTTATTGTGTATATTGCAGATTTGATTTCAACATTTTATCTTCTTGGGATGGTTATTTCCATGCTCTAGCTCTTAATTATTTTGTTGATTTGACACACTTAAGAGAAAATTGTTAAGGGAATTAACCCTAAGATTGAAGATAATAGTACAACCTTATATTGCTTTTGTGTTTGTTGTTATATCTGCTTTATAAAAAGATAAGATAAGATAAAATAAGATAATTTTATTAATGTCCAAAAAATAACCACAATAGTGGGTCAATGGCATTGGTGAATTCAATGATGTCGTTACAAAGCGGGAGCACCAAAAGTGGCTCCTATAAAAAGCATGAAACCGAAAGTAAAGTGAAGTAAAGTAAGAATCTATGATAAAGCCTGAAGAAAAAAGAAAACTCTAGACTTAGAGAGCGGATAACAACCCTAGGAAAGGGATGTACAAGGGAGATGGATCCAAAGACTGGAGGGCAAATAACGATGATGTTGATGATGATGCTGATGCTGCTGATATAGGTGTATCCTTGTCTGCAAGAGCCATCTCTCCTAACATATGAGGTTGAGTGAAGAGAACTCGAGATAGAACGATGACTAGAGGAAGAGGTGGGGGGGTTTCCCATTAAGCTGCTGTTGTTGAATGGAAGGAGTCCCCCACCGCAGAACCTTGGAAGATCTCGTTTGCCTTATGGTAATGGATTTGGATTGGCTATGTTGTTGAGAAGTCTGGGAAGACAGTATGGTCCTTCGAGTCTACACATATCTTGAGTTGGGGGTTGGTTTACTAATAATGTGTCTCTTGGTGCCCCTGTTTGGTGGGAAAATCATAAAAAAGGAAGTGATCCTCTAGGTGGAATCTAGTACGGGAAGAGGATAAAGCATGTGAGAGTGGAGTCTAAGGGCATCTTGATTATATAAAGCCAAGCATCTCTGCTCTAGATATCTGAAGAAAATGGCTAGAGTCTATGGCCTCCTAAAGAGACAGTGGAATATCCCATGAATCTCATAATATATGGGGCAATGGAAGATAAAATGCTCCTATTTCTCTACCTCCCGAAGATGACACAACTGGTAGATTTTGTCATATTGATTTATTTGGTGATCTATCTCAACTTGATGCCCATGTGAGCCAAATTTGAATTGGTTCGGGGGGATGTGGAGAGAGTGCATCCAATGACAAACTTTGTATAGGGCTGGAATGATGAGACCATCCCTTACTGCCATCAAGTGCTTGGCATTAAAGACCATCTTTGAACGTAACCACCGTAGGTGTTACTGCAAGTGACTTGCACAAGATGTCTATAAATGTTGTCTTGAATGATATTGTTCAACTCTTGCCTAGTAGGGAGGAGGTTTCCAAGAGCATCCATGGAGTAGTTGAATGGGGGAAGATAGTCCGTCGATATGCGTACCAACTCAAGAAGATCCAAGACACTTGTAAACCAACATTGAGTACGGTCATGGGGACTAGCTAAAGCAATGGACTCAGAAGAATAATAGGCCAAGTATGGTTTTTTGTCATGTCCCTTCGTCGATTTGGCGATGAATGCTATGCATGAGTGCAATAAGGCTGAAAACAGTCTCAAGCCAGAGAGGTTAGGCACCGAACTTTGTGAGAATAATAGGATGTGGTACAACTAGATGTGATGGAAGATCACATAGGCAATGATCAAGTTACCCAACATGTCGAGGGGTAACACTTTTTGGTAGAGAATTGTTCCTTAAACTCCACAAGAAAATGGAGTAATCGAATGAAAGAATAGGGTTATCATCGAGATGGCTCATTGCATGCATCACTCCAAGAAAACGAAGCTTTCATTATAGGGAGAGGTAAGTGTAACCCATATCATCGGTATAGAACACCTACTTGTGTTGTCATAGGGGTGACTCTTTTTGAGAAATGGTATGGCGAAAAACCTTCTATTTTGCATTTTGGAATTTTGGATCTAGTGCGTGGGCACATGCCCATAATGAAAGGAAAACATATTAGCATTTTCTAGATTCCTGGTACACTTTGGTTGGCTACAGTGGAACGTTTTAGGGATACTGCCTTTATGACCTCTCTACCTACATGGTGGTTAGAGAGGTTATTTTTGAAGAGGTTCCTATTGATGGTCCACTAGGATCTCTCCCATTACTTCTTTCAGAAGATTCTTTAGATGTATCGTAGCATGCTTCAATGGATCATGCTTCTTCTGATCACCATGCATGTCATTTTGTAGATGTTTCCTGCCATGTTTTGATGGACCCTTCCCCTTCACATTATGATGTGGTTCCTCTCTCTATTTCTCTGTTTACTCTTTCTAGTACTCCTACAGTATCTGGGTAGACTCCTATAGTTGCCGTGGACCTTATTGATGACTAATCCAGTCTTTCTATTTGTAGATGTCTCTTCATTTTTCAAGATACTATTGTCATTAGCTCATCCAATCCTCATGTTGTAGATGATGATGCTCTTGTCAATGGTTTATTCGGTCCTCATGCTGTAGATGATTTCTCACCTATTTAAGATGCTCTTAAGAATTTGTCTCCATTACTTAGTGATGATGGCAACACCTTTCATGCTGGTTGTTGTTGCCTAATCTACACCTTCGGGTGAGAAAAATCTTAATTCATAGGGCACAGCCATGGGGGCAAGCCTCGAGTCGGGTCACTGCCACCTCGACACTCGACTCCTCCATTTATGCCAACTCCTAAACGAAGCCAAGGTGGTAGTCCCTAAATAAATATAATCTAAGGCTTAAAGCAAAAGAACTCAGGAGTTAATACAACAAGTACAAAAAATATGAATATAGATCCGTACTTGTAAAGTAAAACAAATCTAGCAAGATATAGAGATCTACAATATCAACAAGAAACAAATCTAAGATATTTGATTATTACTGAAATCATGAAAAAGATATAGCAGGACAGGACCAATGCCTTTAAGAAGAAAAGTAAATGAGACTTGTAAGCAAATCCAGATACTACTTGCGGTGTGGGATTATAAAGCAATATATGATATTGCGATCAAAATGTGCTTTGAATTGCTCCTTGAACCAACAAAAATGAAATTTGATCTAATTACTAAAGATTGTGATTAGTCCCTAGAACTAGATTGTCTATAACAACTAATTTGCAAAAGCAAAGAAACTAGCAGAATATTCTAGGAAAACTAAAACAAAAAATGCAACTAATAGGCAAAGAGATACTCTTGCTCAGTGGGGGAAAGCCTAAGAACCGCCGATGCTTGGGAAGCACCAACCGAGGGTTCAAACTTCAGATACACTTGGAACATTTCAGATCCCAAGGTACGCCTCAACCAGAGTGAGTGTGTAGAGCTTGGTCCCATTGTTAATTTTAATTTTAGGATTGTAATAGTTTTATCTTTCCTAGGGGTTTATAAGTCTTAAAATCCTTAACTATATTAATTTAGTGCCCTCATAAAGGTTGCTAGACAATGTAAAGGAAATTCTAATCTAAGTTAGATATTAGAAATAAATCTTATATAGATGTAAGTGTTAGAAAGTGGCAACAAGGAAGGTCTTCTATCATTGCATGCTAGAAGACATAAAATAGGAAGCCAAATGGATTAATACCTTTATCCAAAGTTTAGACTTAGGAAAAGTGCATTAAGTAATCTAATTATTAATTGACTTAATGGAGTTACTTTTTGTAAAGTTAAAGTGAAAATAATTTAAGTGATGGCTAATTTGATCTTGGCCATTGATCTCACCGGAGGATCTCATCCATTGATCCATAGTGGGAAGTTAGGGTTTTCGCTTGGCCATTGAGTTAAAAGGAAGATTGATTTGGTGGAGAGGACACACATATACACAGTTGTGATTTCTTGCTCATAGCTTTCAACCGCAGAGTGAGAAAGATGGTTTGCAAGAGAATTTTATAGAGGGTGAGACTGAAGAACCTCTATCCAGAGATTGATTGGGCGGCTTGGGAAAATCAAGGAGGCCATAGAAGCTTACGCAGAGGCCGTACTGGGTGATGTAGGTCGACTGTACCAATTGACGTAGAGGGCCGTATGAGTGAGGCCATATGTGTAGCAGAGGCCGTACAGGAAACAGGGCTGTACGTTGATGCAGGGCCGTACACGCTGATGTAAGGCCATACATGCTAACATAGGGGCCGTACGATTTTGTGGGGTTTTCTATGTGAGTTTCGGTTGTGCGATTTTGCCCGGTTGGTAAAATCGATTTCTGGATTGTACTGTTCTGTATCTTGCTAATAAAATATCTTCTCAGACTGCTGCACCGGTTTTCCCATCTTGGGTTTTTCCAGGGGTTTCATACCCAAAATATTGGTGTCTCTATTGATGTGATTGTTGTTATATATTTCTCTCAGTACTTATTTTTTCTGCTGCAATATTTGTGAAGAAATCCATTTGTGGTTATCAGTGATTACTTGGGGTTAAATTTAAAATAACTTGCATACTGTGGCTCAAGATTTGGGTTTTAAGGAAATTTACAGTAAGAAATATATATCTAATCTAAGTATGGAAAACAAATTGCAGAAAAGGAAACAACAAACTAAGAACTCAAAATTGACACCGGGGGTAGGGGGGATTCAAGGGATGGTGGTCTATGCCACTAATCCCTTGCTATGAACAAAATTCCAAAAGGACTTTTGAGAAGGCTTACTGATCCTTTAATCAATAAGTTTACAATAGGATCCAACATGGTCAAATCTGAGGGAGAAAGAACTATTGGTTGGACCTCAACTCTTTTGGAAGGGAGCTGATCTTCAAGGGATGCCAAAAACCTGCAAAGAAAAGTGTTATAACAGCATTCAAAAAACTCACAAAAGGCTGCCACCTAGCTGCTACCTAGGCCAATAAGCTCCTAACCCGCGCTGTTGGAAACACACTTGAAAATAGGGGTTACAGGGGTTAAAAATCCAAATAAACAAGGATGTAAATGAACTTTACCTCGCTGTTTATGCGCTGTTTGGACAGTGGGCAGCGATCTAAAATACTCAAATATGCAAATAAACACACTGCCTTTATAAATTTTAAGTACTAGTCTAAGTGGCTAATGATCTACTTCGATTATATGTACCTAGAAACAAATATATTTTCCTATATAGTGATTGAATTGAAGTAGATCTTTTAATCATGCAAGTAAATGATCTAAATAAATATAGCTTTTAAAATTCTTAAGATCTAAGACGAGCAAGTAAATAACAAAAAAAAATATTGATTTTGATTGAAGAAGGTTGTGTGAAGTAGATGGAATGCCTTCAGATGGGAAATGGAGCTCCAAAGTGGTGTGCTGAGGGACTAGTGTATTGAAGCCACCAAGCTTGAATGGGTTGTGCAAGGCTCAGTGCCCACTTCTTGATGGATGAAGACTTGCAAGGTTATCTCAAAAAACAAATGGGAGATTGGATCTCCCTTCTTACTACTTCCGATTTATTCTACAAGAGGGTTAAATCAAGTACCAATAAAACTAAAAAAAATACTTAGATTTAAACACCTTTCTAGCAATCTACAACAAATTCCCAATAGAAAACTATCTAAAGAGAGCTTGCCCTACTTTGTGATAACACCATTTTAAAGGCCCAAGGAAGCAATAATAAATGAATGTGATTGAACTAACTATAGTTACCTCATATATTAAGCTTGAGACAATGTCATCCACACAATGAGAGCACAACACAAATCTAACCTCCAAATCCTTCTTTAATGATTCCAATAGAACAAGAGTATAAGTGCTTGAGCACAAGCTTCACTAACAATCAACAAAGAAAAGAGAGGGGAGAGCTTGCTTAAATAGAAAAATAGGAAGAGGGGGGCGAATTTCATGAGAGCTTAAGGGCTCCTCATGAGCCACCTAGGAGACAATGAGGGGACACATAGGGATTGATTGAGACCAAATCCAATTAGAAATGACACCTCACTCAAGGGGGGCGAATTAGAGGATATTCCCTTTTACCAACCTCCTAAAATCACTCAAATTTGTCTCCAAACTGCAAAAATCCTAGGATTTTGTCTCCAAGGTGTGTGCTAGTCTAAATCAAGTGGTATGAATGGTTTAAAATATCATATTAAGGTGTTTGACACTCCCTTTAGCCACATAAATCAAATACGATACAATATACACCCCTAAGACACCTAAATTACAATTTTTACATGTCCATATGACTAAACTATGAGATATATGGAATACAAATTGAAACTAGACTAGACACCATGCTAGGGAAAAGACATTAAAGCTTGCTCTGGCTTTGGAGGCATGAGTGAAAAAACTTTGACAAACTCAAACCACAAGGGCCTAGCTTATCTCAATGAAAAAACACCCCAGAGCAACATTAATGTGACCGTCTTAGATGAACTAGCCTTTTTACAGACAAGGAACTCATATCATCCCATTTTAGAATTCCCTTGCGAGGATATGGAACATGTAGATACAATCCAAAATGAGAAGAAGAAGAAGAAGAAGAAGAAAAAGAAGAAGAATATGCATGTATGCTTGGCGGAGCTTTGGCACTGCAATCTATTTTGTACATCTTCATCTTCAGTCTTTGTGATCATCCTAGTGCAAACTGGGTGGTAACACCATTTACTCTTCCTTTGGATAGGTTAAGACCTATACCTAAGACGTCATTTTCCACTCTTGTTGATGTAGTAGAGTTTCTTGTTGGTTTATTTGCATGCTATTGAGAGGATTCTTCTTCACCTCAGGCCCATCTTTCCCAAATTGATGGATATTTTTTGGACAAATTTGATGTATATGAGTTCCTTGCTAGTCCATTTGAGCACTATTAAGAGGAGTCTTGTCCACCACAAGCCATTACTTAGGTTTTTGATGTCCTTGTTAAACTATAACATCTTAGACTTCTCCCACCTAAATCTCCTTAGAGCTCAGTCTCGATTGTTGATTATCTTTTTTCCTTTTTGTAGGAGTGTCATGGAGGCCAGGGGGTGATATTGCCCTCTTCTTAGCTTCAAGGAGAGGAATTAAATCTTTTGTTAATTGTTACCAACTGAGTTGCACACAATTGGACTTCAAGAGAGCCGCCAAGGTTTGCACAAGTACTTGTGCATCTCAGTGTTCGGAAGTTCAAATCAGGTCGTTTCACGGCCCCCTTTTCAACTTTGTTTTACATGTTCATGCCCCACGGGGTTTGTAATAAGGTGGGATATGTTGAAATATTCTAACTTCGAAGAATATTCTATTGTATTTTATTGTTGTAATTTATTTGGAGATGTTTTATTCCTCCGTCAGGATGTCATTATTGTATTTTATTATGTAAAGTCATTGAGGTAAATCCTCCCATGTAAGTCGGGGCAATAGATCCCCTAGAGTAAAATGTAATGGGGTTTTTAAGTCCCCTAGAGGAGTCGGCTCAGTCAACATTAGTTGAGGGGTAAAGTTAGTTGAGGCTAACATGTCAAGTTGTAAAATTAAAGTAGAAGTGAATGTATAAATAGAGAGCTAGGCTCTCTCATTTATTCATTCATTCACTGTAATATCCCAAACTGATATTTTTCTTTTTCTATGTTGTTTAGTAAGCTGATATCTCCAACAAGGATGGAAGTGTATACTGATCTCTGCATGCATGCATTTGCATGCAGAACTATAACCTAGGTAATACTAGAATGCTATAAAATAGGAGAAACTGTCTGCATGTACATACCAGTATATAGATCAGCTGAAGGTGATGCTGATGATCCCCGCATGCATGAATAAGGCTGCACCAATAAAGAAATAAGGCAAGTCGTGTTTTTGTGGTTAATACGGCCTCCTCCAATACCAGAAAGCTCCTCAATAATGAATGTGCTGCCGAAGAAGACCCAGATAAAGGGTGATAGGGTTATAGTGCCCCTTCGGTGCTGATAGAAGTTGCATGCATAAGATGTGTTGGCGCAATAGCCCAAAATGTGAATGTCTCTCCAAAGCAATTCGCCCTCAGGCATGCAAACATCCTCCAATAGTACCAACTACTGGTAACTGTCACAGGAGTCCAATAGAGAAGCCCTTCTTCTAGGGGAAGGGTAATATGACCACTCTGAGAAGGATGGGAGCAACATGCAGAGGTTCTGCTCCCTATAAACTGTAAAACGAATGGATGTATAATTGAGCAATGCGCCCAAGCAAGAGAATAAATCCCCCAATCCAGTGAATAAATCGATCTCCTGAAGCAATTGTTGAATGGAACCTGATAAGAAACAATACTGAAGCAATGCTGAATCTGGATGATCCAACCTGATGATGAACTAGGGCAGATAGATTTCGCTGCCGAAATACACTAGTTAGTTAAGTGCATGCACTCAACCCCAACTTTGCTCGCTGAGCTCTCCAAATCAGAATCAGAAATCAATAATCAATAATCCTCCTTCTCCATTCACTTTACCTCTCTTTTATAACTCTCAACTGCAAATAACCTAACTTTTGACCTAATTAGGTCACTTTACCTTCTAATTCGCAGTTGACTTGCATGCAGGTGCCTGGAGACTCAATCAGGTGCATGCATCATGAAATAATGCTCAAATGTCATGCATGCAGGTGGCCTTTGGCTCTAGTGGCCCCTGTCTATCTACTGGTGATCTAATAATCATGCTAAAGATCCTTTGAAGGTGTATATGGCATCAATCCTCAGTAAATTCCACTATAATAAAAAAGGGAACATTACAGTCCTCCCTTGCGAAGATTGCTTGTCCTCAAACAATACCAATACAGTTCCATAATCAATCGAACTGAACCAACTGAATCCCAGGGTCCCAAATCATCCTAGGATATCTATAGTACCTTCTACTCAAGGTATGGTCCTGCGAGGTACCATGATATGAAACCTCCTGAAAGCGATAGTCGACTCGTCCTCATGCTAACTGCTGTACCGTCCACTATTGCAATCTCGGGGTTCCCCACTAGCCAAAAGAAGAGACCATCATGTAGTCGTTGAGTCGTTCTGATCATCATCCGCTGTTTGTCATGCTCTATTGATATCCACCTCTCCTGTAACTCCAAATAGAAAGATCTGTAAGAGCTGGCCACCTCACTATGAATAGTGTAGTGTATAGGCAACCAGGTGAAGTCTGCCATTCTGCTGTCATACCTGACCTCGAGTATCGACAAAGGAAATCTGCTCCGGTAACTGATAACGACTCTGGGTTGCTGATGAACTCTAATCATCTCCTCAATAGATAGCTCTATCACACGTGCTGCCCCATACTCTGAGGAAATCACTGGAATCTGCAAGAATTATGATAACAGGTGAGTCTTCGCACATATATACTCGGCCCCCTGCATCCTCGGTATACCTGTGATGCAATCTAACAATAGGCTTCCCCATGGATGCTCATGATCTGTCGAAGGATGCATCAATGCAAGTTATGACGTACCTTGTTGACCTAACATAAGATCCATCTCGTATCTCCATGCACACCTACCTCGAGTCTGTCTAAAATAGGTGAAGTCATCTGAGTCCCCCACTGGTGATGTGAAGCACTCTCTATCCCGAGTGTTGGTCTGCCTAGTTCTAACCCCAAAATACATCTGACTGCCCCTGAAGAACCAAGCAATCATAAGCTGCACAAAATCCTCAGAAGACTGCTCTGTCATGCATCCAACCCTAAGTAGCCAACCAATAAATATCTGAAAGTGAAATCTGGCCATCTCCTCCGTAGTGGCTCCACTGTCAATCTCAATCCCGAATACCAGGAAAGAAAGTCGGCCCTGCCATAAAGAAGTCTCAATCTCTCCTGCTCTGTCATCCCATAAATATGGCGGACTGATCGTCCTCACAACTTTGTCGATCATCTCTACCATATGAAACAATCCATCGTGTAGATGAATACCTAGATCCCACCACCAACTAAGGGGTCCGCCAAACCCAACTCCAATGAACTGTTGCCGCATCATGCTGATAGTCATCGAGGTCTCCGTGTAATCCTTTGGTAGATACCAAGTGCTAACTGACTCTGCTCTTGCTAATGTAATCAACTCCCGCAAAATTGCATCTATACATCTGTTAACCCGCTCACTGTCTATGTCCTCCAATAATCCATGGAGTCTAAGCCTCTCTCTAGAGAATAGCTCCGTCTGCTGTAGTGCCTCGTACTCATGCAGATACAAACAATAATCCACCAACTGCAAATCTCGGATAGCCCTCATGATCGACTCCCTCAGTGATGTCTCAGGGTCAGTACATGGGCAATCTCTATAGGAGATGATGTCATTCCCTACTCTCTCAACTGCAAATCCTGTGAACCAATCTAGTCTCCCCTGTGTATTGAGTGTACCAATCCCATGGTCTAATCGAAGGATCACTCCTGTGGCCAAGATGCTATTCACCTCATCTAACTGTCTCAGGTGAAACTCCCAATTCTGGTTGTGTAATAGCAATAAATAGGTCTGCTCCTGTAGATGCGGTGGGGAAGTAACTAGTGTGTTGGTCAACCCCACGACCATGACCACAATCTCAAAACTAGGTCTAGAAGTAGGCCTGTGAGCATCATGCTCTCTGATCCTCATCAGATGATATCCCTGACCAAGATAGGCTATCAAGGGTTCTCTTACCCAATGAAGCGTGTCTTTCCCCTCATCAATCCTGGGGACTCTCGGTGTAAGGGCATGCGCGTGCTCTCTGTCAGGTGGTCTCCCAGGAAATAACACCCCAAAACTCCATGTGATCTCATTGTGTGCTCCTATGTACTCCTCTAGACTAATGTATACTCTTGTACTCTCCTGAGCCATCGAGTACCCTGTATGTGCTACTGTAGCTAGTACTCCACTACTCTGTGATCCCGTGTATCTCTATATCTGCCAGACATTTGCCCATACAACCTCTGTATGTTTAATCTTCCCTGTTGGCTGATCGACAGGGAATGTGCTCAACTATCTCTATCATGGATAAACCTCTCTCTAACAGAGATGGCTCGTGATCCCTTGCTTGATCCCAACTCTCTGTGTCAGATATCTCCTTAGTCAACTGCAGCTCTTAGTGCTCCTCATGTCGGATCATCACAAGATGCTCTCCTGGTGTCAGTGTCATGGCTAAATCTCTCTCTAACAAAGATGGCTCATGATCCCCTGCCTGATCCAAACTATCTGTGTCCGATCTCTCCTTAGTCACCTGCAACTCTGAGTGCTCCTCATGTTTTACAGCTAACCTGTATCCTATGTGTGCCGCGGTATCCTCCTGTGCACTCACTCTACTAGTGTCACCTGAGCCGGGATCCCACACACTTGTGCTATACTGGAGTATGTCTCCAGTCAACACATCTATAACTACAACCGGAACCATTAATGGCTCCTCCACAGTAAATGACTCGTAACCTTTATACTGCCCTGTATGTATAGAATCAACCATCTCCCAGTCATGTCTCTCCTCATGGATCTCGTCTATCATGGATGTCTCGGCTCTCGCAGTAGATGATGAAGGTTGTGTCCACTCCAACTCATCTACATGCATATCTGATTCCTGAAGAGCAATCTGAGTGTTGTTCAAGGAATCTCTAGTAACCATAGGCTCATAGGTGAGCTCCTCTACCCCGTCCTCTATAGTCAAATCACTCCATATCGTACCCATGTCACAGCTATGTGCTAACAGCCCCTGATCCTCACAAGTACTGCTACTAATGGGGAATGATGAGTCCTCGACGATGGATGATCTGATAACTGCATCATATGTACTATCCTTCTCATGTATTGCCAACTCTATATCCAATTTACTATCAACCTGTATATCATGCTCATATGTCTGTCTGAAAGGCCTATTGTATGCTCTAGGTCTACTCTTACTTTTAAAGTGGCAAAAGTCAGTGAAGGTCATGGCTGATTGGAAATCATCTCCCAATGCTCTGTATTCTCTCAAATATGCCCCCATCGGCTCATCTGGCTCTACATGTACTCTGGATATTGTGGTTGGGCTATCTAAGAACTGTGGTAGGGTAGGTCGAGGGGACCTATTGTGGATATGCGGGTGTCTCTGCAGATTGGTATGTACTTGTTCCCCATTGTTGCTTGTGGATACCCTATCACTGTTGGGAGACATAAGACTATGTGGGGTGGGCCCAGTTTCTTCTGTCATTTGCCTAAAGGCACTTATCATTTCTTTTTGTCCAGTAGTTAGTTCCTTCAGAGCGGATATGAGGCTACTGAAAGCTATTCTATCATTTCCTGCCATTGTTTCTTTTCTTTTACTCTTCTCAATCTGAAACTCTGTATTCATCTATTTGTTAACAACTGCATGATCCCACAGCTGGCGAGGAACATGCTCTGATACCAGTGTAATATCCCAAACTAATATTTTTCTTATTCTATGTTGTCTAGTAAGCTGATATCTCAAACAAGGATGGAAGTGTATACTGATCTCTGCATGCATGCATTTGCATGCAGTACTATAACCCAAGTAATACTAGAATGCTATAAAATAGGAGAAAATGTTTGCATGTACATACCAGTATATAGATTAGCTGAAGGTGATGCTGATGATCCCCGCATGCATGAATAAGGCTGCACCAATAAAGAGATAAGGCAAGTCGTGTTTCTGTGGGTAATACGTCCTCTTCCAATACCAGAAAGCTCCTCAATAATGAATGTGCTGCCGAAGAAGACCCAGATAAAGGGTGATAGGGTTATAGTGCCCCTCCGGTGCTGATAGAAGCTGCATGCATAAGATGTGTTGGCTCAATAGCCCAAAACGTGAATGTCTCTCCAAAGCAATTCGCCCTCAGGCATGCAAACATCCTCCAATAGTACCAACTACTGATAACTCTCTCAAGAGTCCAATAGAGAAGCCCTTCTTCCAGGGGAAGGGTAATATGACCACTTTGAGAAGGATGGGAGCAGCATGTAGAGGTTCTGCTCCCTATAGATTGTAAAACGAATGGATGTATAATTGAGCAATGCGCCCAAGCAAGAGAATAAATCCCCCAATCCAGTGAATAAATCGATCTGCTAAAGCAACTGATGAATGGAACTTGATAAGAAACAATACTGAAGCAATTCTGAATCTGGATGATCCAACCTGATGATGAACTAGGGCAGATAGATTTCCCTACCGAAATACACCAGTTAGTTAAGTGCATGCACTCAACCCCAACTTTGCTCGCTGAGCACTCCAAATCAGAATCACAAATCAATAATCAATAATCCTCCTTCTCCATTCATTTTACCTCTTTTATAACTCTCAACTGCAAATAACCTAACTTTTGACCTAATTAGGTCACTTTACCTTCTAATTCGCAGCTGACTTGCATGTAGGTGCCTGGAGACTCAATCATGTGCATGCATCATGAAATAATGCTCAGATGTCATGCATGCAGGTGGCCTTTGGCTCTGGTGGCCCCTGTCTATCTACTGGTGATCTAATAATCATGCTAAAGATCCTCTGAAGGTGTATATGGCATCAATCCTCAGTAAATTCCACTATAATAAAAAAGGGAACCTTACATTCACACACACACTCACTTGTGTAATTCGCAATGGAGAGAGAGAGAGAGAGAGAGAGAGAGAGTTATCTGCAAGGAGAAGGAGCACTTGTTTGGGGTTTTGTCTTTGTACTTTTGATCATCTATATTGAGGAAGTTTTGCTGGGTTTTCTTCCCCTAGAGGGTTTCCCAGGATAAATTTATGTCTCTTGTGTTTATGCTGTGCTTGTTATTCTTTCAGTGATCCTGTATATGCTATTGTTGTGAAATTGAATTGAACACTGATGTTATCTATATTAGCATATTGAATCTTAACATGGTATTAGAGCTAGCCTGAAAGAAGGCAATGTATGGCATTTACGACACTTGTTTCACTTGCGACAATTTGAAAGCTAGGGCTTTGTATAGTAAAAATTAGTCATCTTGGCATTTTCGCTATAAATCACTTTTGGCGAAGGTTCAACATTTTAAACTTGGGCAGGCCGAAGATGAAATGTTCATGTACTTGGTGTCCGAGTTTCAGCCTCATATTCGTTGTACTTTGTGAGATGTGATCCATACAAGTTAGGGTTTCTGCCTCTTCTAGAGTGTAGCCCTAAACAGGTGACCTAGGGAAAAAGGTCATATCTTGGGATAGGAAACTCCAAATGGAATTCCGTAAAAAGTTACAGTTAGGGCATGGACTGTAGTTTCACTGGTCCGAGTATCAGAGGCCAAAGTTGAAACAGTGACATGTGGCACGCCGTACAAGTTCGCTGTGGTGTTTCATCCCATAAACAGGTGACCTAGGGAAAAATGTCATATCTCGGACTAGGAAGCTCCAAATAGAATTTCGTAAAATGTGACAGTTAGGGCATGAACTGTAGTTTCACAGGTCCGAGCATCAGAGGCCGAAGTTGAAACAGTGACATGTGGCACGCAGTACAAGTTCGCTATGCTATTTCATCCCATAAACAGGTCATGTTGGGAAACTTAGCATATCTCTCTCATGGAGAATCCAATGAAGCTCAAATCTGTGCGGTTGGAAAGATGACAGGTCAGGGTACCGCATGCCGAAGTTTCAGACCCTGAGGATCCGAAATTTTAGAGATACACCAGAAACAATAAGGCACATCTGAAATAGCTCAACGAAGGAAATCAAAGAAGAGGAGGAAGAAGCTCTCACTTAGGGTTTTCAGTTTTTTTTGGGTATGGAAGGACCTGATACAATGTTGGAGACACCTAATGCAACATTGTAAACTTTGAAAATGGATTTGGAATCCCTTCATCATACATATTAATCTTCCATCAAATGCCGTGGGAGGAAGGAGATTGAAAATTAGGGTTTTTCGAGTTCTACAAGTAAGAAGAAACCCTAGCAAAGTTGGGAGACTCATAGGGCAGCAATGAAGGAGGTTTAAATGGCATTGGTATTCTATCATCCTAGCACCATGAATATATATAAGATGTTTACAAGTGATCTATCTTGGAAGATTAGGGTTTTACCCTTATAGAGAAGACTACAAGCAATCTCGACAGGTATGACTGGAGGAGATGCAAGTATGTTTTGAAATCTGTTTTATTTATCTGATGATTAATTTCATGATATGTTTGTCTTCATATTATTGAGGTTATTACAATCATGATTAATTTCATATTTTCACCTTAGTAAAAGTATGAATGCATGTGAATGATAGAAGACATTCATTGATTAGGTTTATGACACTTATGATTGTACTAATGCACTTGTGGTGTTGTATGAGGATGATGTTGTCTGCTAACATGAAGAAAGACAAATCAAGTTCTAGATTAAGAATATATGACCATGATGACATGAAGACAAAGATTCATCCATAGTCTTTGATCACATAGAAGCTTTACTTACGAGGATGACACAATGATGAAACTAGTGCACATTTAAGGGTGCATAGTGCTAATCCAGGATGGATAGAAGTTCAAAGAGATATAATCATGATGTTATCATAAAGGGAAAACAAAGATCAAGAGGGAGGCAACCACACAAACACAAAATATAAGTATTTGAGTTGTTATTTGAATCTCTGAATAGTTAATGATATTGCTCGTAATAGCTGTATCCATATTTGTATTCCTAAATTAGGAAATGTATCATGCATAGTGTAAGCATTCATATAGCATTGAACAATATTCTACTAATATGCATATGATGGGTAAGTTGGACAAATGTTCCATTGTTGCTTGTCTAGAATGAAACCTCTTTGCTAACATGCTAGGAGTTGAGCACGCTCTTGATAGTATGTTCTGGTAGAGATGGAAGGAATCTAGATAGCTACTGTA
The DNA here is from genome assembly GCA_027924585.1 of Larix kaempferi. Lineage (NCBI taxonomy): Eukaryota > Viridiplantae > Streptophyta > Pinopsida > Pinales > Pinaceae > Larix > Larix kaempferi. Next base: position 5,515,759 of record BSBM01000961.1, on the reverse strand, counting down.
TGCATACAGGATATGGAAAAGTGTTGTGCCAAAGTATTGGTCAAGATAGTTGCATAACTATGTGAATCATATCGGTATGCATAATAGGTTATCATTGAAATGTCAACATGATTTGATGATTATGAAGTGTTACTAATCATGTAATTGAATTTGATTTGTAGGAAAGATCGTGTGCTATGATCTACACTAGCCTAGATCCAAATCCTAGGCTCTATCAAGCGCCGAGAGGGATCAAATCTCCCGAGGTGCAAACCTCTCCTTGAATAGGTCCTTGAGTGCAATACCTGAGCCACCTAATCCTAAGCTTTAAAGTCTCTAGTTTAAGTCTCATATTTACTTTTTACTTTGTATTATTTTGTTACTCGACAAACTCGACAAACACTCTAAAGTCTCATATTTACTTTTTACTTTGTATTAAAAGTAAAAAGTAAAGTCTCTAGTTTAAGTCTCATATTTACTTTTTACTATGTATTATTATGTTTTATTTATGATTGACATAATATTTACCACCTAACCCTACGCTCTAAAGTCTCTAGTTTAAGTCTCATATTTACTTTTTACTTTGTATTATTCTTTTTAGTTTATGGCCGACATAATATTTATTACTTTTTACTTTGGATAATTCTTTTTTGTTTTCTTTGTATTATTTTGTTACTCAACAAACTCGACAAACACTCGACTAACAAGATCTCCCTCATACTGGGCTGTAGAGTGCCTCTCGGCGCAAAAATAAGGATGATAAACTCTTGTTCCGAAGAACAAGTGATGACTGTTCAACAAGAAGACTTACAAATCAAACATACTATAGAAGTACAAATCAAGGCTCGTAAAAGTGGGAGAGGATCATGATGAGATGTTTGCTCCAGTGCCTAGACACACTTCTAGAGATAGATTACACCCATGGATGACAAGACCGTTCTCTTGAATGGTGTAATTGAAGAAGAAGTGCATATCGAGTAAACTCCCAAGATTTGAAAGAAAATCACATGATTGAAGAAGGCTTTGTACGGGTTCAACAGGTACCCAGGATTGATAGTCATTTGACGAGCTTGATGATCACCACGGGTGATGCAGATTTCAACCTTTGCTGCAAGGTTGAAGATGGTTGCTATATACAGATGGCATGTTGATGCAAGAAGGAACTCACCATAGTTCGAGTGATCTTGAGGCTCATATCAGTAGACCCATATGACGGGAGATGGCACGGATAGATATGTAGAAGATCACTCAATATAGAGTGTGCATGATGTTTAGTCACAAAGGGTGGACAATGCTCAGATGTAGAAGACTCCACTTCAGAGGGAGTAGATCTCAGAGTCAAAGAGTCTTGGCATGATTCTTGTGATTAGATATGTGGTTGAGATCATATGAGATTTTTCCTTGGCCAAGGAAAATGTGAAGTAGAGATCTGGGATGATGGACGGTGGTTTCTACAGTTTACAGACAAATGACTGGTTCCTTGATATATTTGACGAATACCAGGCCAGATATATGCTTTGCTATGAACACCCTGAGTCAGTATCTAGTTGAGCCTAGACGTGTTCACCTGGCAGTTGCAAAGCATGTCATGAGGTACCTGAAAGGTACGATAGACTTTGGTCTATACTATGTTGGAGATCATGACTACACAGATGCAGATTGGGCTGGAAGTGTCTCAGACAGGAAGAGCACCTCAGGTGGATGTTATTGTCTGGGATCCGCCATAATCTCATGGTTTAGCAAGAAGCAGTCTAGTGTTGCTCCCAGCACAGCTGAAGCAGAGTCTATAGCAGCTTGTTCTGCTAGTTGTGAGGCCATATGGCTTCGAAAGTTGATGTAAGGAGTATTTGACCTGGAGTTGGATACCACAATGATTCTATGTGACAACCAGAGTTGTATAAAGATGACGGAGAACCCAGTGTTCCATTACAAGTCAAAGCACATAGAAATCCGGTATTTTTTATATACGAGATATGGTACAGAAAAGAGCTATAAAGCTCCAGTATGTGAGCACTGATGAGCAAGTTGCTGATGTGTTGACTAAGCCTCTGTCTCGAGTGAAGTTTGAGTACTTCCATGACAAGCTTGGTGTGGTTCGAAAGGACCTTCCTTGAAAGGGGGAGCAATGTTGATATTGATGATGATGTTGCAGTGGGATTGTATCATCCCTGGACACATGGCCTAAAAGGATCCGTAGACTCCTGTCTCCGAGAATGTGATGATGATGATGTTGTAGTGGGATTGTATCATCCCTGGACACATGGCCTAAAAGGATCCGTAAACTCTTGTCTTCGAGAATGTGATGATGATGATGTTGCAGTGGGATTGTATCATATCCCTGGACACATGGCCTAAAGGAATCCATAGACTCTTGTCTCCAAGAATGTGGTGGAAAATCCTAGATTTGATCTAGGTCACATCTAGTATGAAAAAGGACTGGCACTGTGGTGGTAAACCCTAGATTTGATCTAGGTCACATCCAATATGAAAAAGGACTAGCACTGTGGTGGTAAACCCTAGATTTGATCTAGGTCACATCCAGTATGAAAAAGGACTGGCACTGTGGTGGTAAACCCTAGATTTGATCTAGGTCACATCCAGTATGAAAAAGGACTGGCACTGTGGTGGAAAACCCTAGATTTGATCTAGGTCACATCCAGTATGGAAAAGGACTAGCACTGTGGTGGTCAACCCTAGATTTGATCTTGGTCACATCTAGTTTAAAAAAGGACTGGCACTGTGGTGGTAAACCCTAGATTTGATCTAGGTCACATCCAATATGAAAAAGGACTGTCATTGTGGTGGAAAACCCTAGATTTGATCTAGGTCACATCCAGTATGAAAAAGGATTGGGACTGTGGTGGAAAACCCTAGATTTGATCTAGGTCACATCTAGTATGAAAAAGGACTGGCACTGCGGTGGAAAACCCTAGATTTGATCTAGGTCACATCTAGTATGAAAAAGGACTGGCACTGTGGTTGGATTGCATCATCCTTGGACTTATGTCCTAAAGTGAGAGGGATTGATCATCCCGTAATTGGATCATGTCTGTTGCAGGTTATGTTGTTGTTGATCGAAAGATCAAGATGATGTTGTTGATCGAAAGATCAAGATGCTGTTGCCGATAGAGAGATCAAGTGTTGTTGTAGACGATCGAGCAATCGAGTGCTGCAGAAGATGAAGACTTTGTTAAAATAATGTAACTGCGGAAGATATTCTATTTATATTATTGTATTTCTCCTTCGGGAGTTGATGGTCATGTAATTAATAATGTAAAGGTCATTGAAAGAATCAATGTAAACCCTAGGACATGTGTCGGCTAAAAAAAACCCATAAAAGATTATTATATTATGTAATTGACCAGTCAAGTAGAGAAGTCGGCCCTGTTGGGGAATTAGTCATCTGAACAGAAGAATATAAATAGAAGTGCTCTCTCTCACTTCTTATCATTCATTCACTCAAGCAAGTTCGCATAGGTGAAGACGAGAGGTGCGCACAAGTGGAGGAGTAACTGTTTTGTCTTGGGGTTATCTTGTACTTTTTGATTTCTATATTGAGGAAGGCTTTGCTGGGTTTTCTACCCCAAGAGGGTTTCCCAGGATAAATTCTCTCTCCTGTCTTTTATGTTGTGCTTGTTTATCTTTCAGTAATTGTTTATATGCTATATGCTGGTCAAGTAAAAACTAACATGGTATCAGAGCTGGCCTGGAAGATTACATTGTGCAGCCATGGAAAATGAGGGCTTTTCATAGAAAGAGAATTTTTGAGTTTTCTTTGCATAGGATTGATCCTCTCAGAAAAATCGAACCTTTGAGCCCTAGATCTAACTTTTTGGTTGGGCAGAAGGCTGGGCTTCATCAAACCCTAAATCAGGATTTTGATCGGAAAGGTGGGAAATTAGGGTTTTTGCAAAAGTTGAAATTTTTGGAATCTGTGACCATGGTTGGATACTCCTCGGAAAAATCAAACTTTTGAGCACTAGATCACTTTTTGGTTGGGTAGAACCTCGGGTTTTATCAAACCCTAGTTTGGGATCCTGATTAGAAGATCCGGAAGTTTCAAGGCAATTTTTGAGGGGTCAAATTTTGTAGATTTCAAATTTGAAGTACACCAGCTTGATCAACTCTGCAAGGCGCATCTTTCTATCCTTTCAGAAATTTGAAATTCAAAGATTGAATTTTTAGGGTTTCTTTGATAAACCCTAGGTCAAGAAGGAGCAGATCTCAGAAGAGCAAAATTTCTGGTAAGTCTCAAATCTATTTCTATTTCCATTTGAAGTACTCATTATAGCAAGATGACAAGTAATACCAAGCTTGATGAGAAGCTTGAAGGAGCTGAGAACTTTAGATCCTGGAAGTATAGAGTCATGCTCATCCTTGAGGAGCATGAGCTAGAAGACTATTTGAAGGAAGGACTGACAGAACCAGAGAGAGATGAAGAGAAGGCAAGGTATAAGAAGAATCTTATCAAAGCAAAGAGGATCATTGCTGATTCCATCAAGGATCACTTGATCCCCCATGTGTCTTCCAAGAAGATACCAAAAGAAATGTTTGATGCTTTGACCAGTCTATTTGAAGGAAAGAACATCAACAGAAAGATGACCTTGACAAATCAACTCAAGGGTGTGAAGTGCATGAAGTCTGAAACCATGCACTCATATTTCTCTAGGGTATCCCAGATCAAAGAACAATTAGAAGCCATTGGGGATATGATTGAAGATGCAGAAGTTGCGATGACTACTTTGAATGGTCTCCCGCGAGATTGGGAACCATTTGTTCGTGGCATTTGTGCCAGAAAGAAACTAATCAAGTTCAGAAACCTATGGGAAGAATGTGTCCAAGAAGAAAGAATAGTCGTAAGAGAGGAGAAGTTAAATAACGATGAAGACCAAGCTTTAGCTACTCATGCTAAAAGTGGAAAGAAAAGGAAGGACAACTCCCGTCCTCAAGAGGACTCTCCAAGAAGACCCCAAAAGAAGAGAAGGACCAGAAAATATTTCTCTTCAATTGAATGTTACTCTTGCCACAAAACTGAACACATTGCAAGGAATTGTCCAAACAAACATGGACAACACAAGAAACAAAAGAAGAGGTTTCATGCTAATGCAGTGGAAGATAGTGATGATGATGACAAGACCATAAATAATGAAGACTCCAGTGAAGAATATGTTCTTATCTCAGCACTCACTGGTTCAATATCTAATGGGAGTGATACTTGGCTAGTTGATAGTGGAGTTTCAAAACACATGACAAGATACAAAGAATCCTTGTCTCATCTCATCCAGAAGGAATCTCCACAAAAGGTAAAACTCGGAGATGACTACCAATATCCCATCAAAGGTATGGGAGAAGCCTCTTACAAGTTGGACTCTGGGAAGTCCATGAACATGAAGGATGTACTTTATGTATCTGGGTTGAAGAAGAACCTTCTATCTATTTCAGCATTAGATAAGAAAGGGCTTTGAGTTGCATTTGTAGATGGTGAATTACTCATGTGGCCTAAAGGGAAGACTATTGATGATGCAGTAGTCATTGGAGTAGAAGAAGGAGGACTTTACAAACTAAAGGGTCATGCAGATGCAGCAATGATGGCTGGTACCATGAACCCCTGTGAGCTATGGCATAGGAGACTAGCTCATGTACACTACAAGGCCTTACCAATTGTGAGTAAGGTAGTGATTGGATTACCGGAGATCCAGGTGGATCATGAAGGAGTATGCAAAGGGTGTGCTCAAGGGAAGAGCACTAAGAACCCATTTCCAGGTAGTGACAGCAAGGCGAAAGGTATTCTAGATATTATTCATTCAGACATTTGTGGACCAATGTCCACCACTTCTCTCAGTGGGTATGAATATTATGCATATTTTATTGATGATTATTCTCGCAAAACTTGGATTTACTTTCTGAAGAACAAGAATGAAGTCTGTGAAAAGTTTAAAGAGTTCAAGGCTCTCGTAGAGAATCTCTTTGAAAAGAAGATTAAGATCCTGAGTTCAGATAATGGAGGGGAATATACCTCAGGAGATTTCAAAGATTTTTGGAAGCAAGCAGGGATTAAGAGGGAGCTCACTGTCCCTTATAATCCACAACAGAATGGTGTAGCCGAAAGGAAGAATAGAACGATCATAGAAGCAGTAAAGGCTATGATCCACGACCAAGACTTACCCATGCATCTATGGGCAGAAGCTGCCAGAACCGCAGTATATGTACAGAACAGGATCTCCCATAATGCTCTTGGCAACAAGACCCCTGAAGAGATGTTCACCGGGAAGAAGCCTGAAGTCAGTCATATGGAGATATTTGGATGTCCAGTGTTCATCCACATTCCAAAGTGTTAAATTTTCTGAATTTACTTCAATATGATCTAGGATCTTAACTGAGAGAACAACATGTACAGCATATCTACAGCATATCAATCATGGAGACAATAATGCAAGGACACAAGAGACACAAAGATTTACTTGGGGAAAACCATAAAGGTGAAAAACCCCAATAACTTCCTCAGAGATAGATAGAGCAATGATACAACCAACCATAAGAGATAGACACAACCTAGCAGCAGATCCTCCTCCTCCACAAGTGCGCCACTCCTCCTTGAGTGCATGTGTGAGAAGTGAGTGAGCAAATAGAGTGCCTCCCGCACTCTATTTATACTTGACTTGACTTGCCTTTTTACCTAACTCATGTAGGCTCGAACTTAACCACATAACATAATGCTGACTGGGCCGACCCCCAATAGGGTGGTCTAATAACCCTTCGACCCACATGGCCGACCCCCAATAGGGTGGTCTAATAACCCTTTGACCCACATGACTTATATAGGGCCGACCCCAAACAAGGTGGTCTAATAACCCATCAAGTATAAGTTACGACACTTACAATATAAATAACGACACTTCCGTATAGAGGAATAATACCATCTCTATAGGAATACAATATACATATATATGAAATACATTCCGAAGTTACATATACATCAACACTCCCTCTTAACTAGGAAGGTATTTCTCAGTACAGTTCTTCTAGCACAAGTCATCTTCTCTGGATCATCGTCACTGGATGATCGTCATCGAGTCATCATCATCGTCACTGCTGCTGCTATCTCAATCAATCTCTGAATCTACTCGTCATAGGAAGTTCTACAGAGCCAGTCCTTTTTCATACTGGATGTAGGCCCACCACCTGCAGGTCTTTGTCATCACTGGCCATACTGTGGAATCCTCAGGACTTATTACGTGCGTCACAAAACCTCGAAAGAGCATCCCAGGCTGTTACGAGCACACAGCTCTACCTATAGGATCTCCCAGGGCGCTATTACATGTGACCCCACCACAAAACCTCGAAAGAGCATCCCAGGATGTTACGGGTACACAACTCCGACCTGTAGGATCTCCCAGGGCGCTATTATATGTGGTCATGGCAAAACCTCGCAAGAGCATCCTAGGACTGATTACGGGCACACAGCCCAACCTATCGGATCTCCCAGGGCGCTATTACATGCCATAGGACAAAACCTCGCAAGAGCATCTGCCAGATATCCCAGGGCGCTATTACATGCCATAGGAAAAACCTCGAAAGACTATCTGCAGATCTCCCAGGGCACCGAATTACATGTCCTCCCAGAGCAAAACCTCGAAAGAGCATTTGCCAGATGTCCCAAGGCACCGATATTACATGCCATAAGCAAAACCTCGAAAGACCATCTGCAAATCTCCTAGGGCACTGGATTACATGCTCATCTGCACAACCTGATCCACGGCCATAGAGTATCATCCTGATACTCACCATACATCATCCTGATGCATCCATGATCATCCTGATCATCATCACTGCAACGTCCTGCTGCATGTCATCTGGAGCAACATCCTGAAGCTCGTCATCTATGATCATCCTGATCATCACTGCAACATCCTGCTGCATGTCATCTGGAGCAACATCCTGAAGCTCATCATCTATGATCATCCTGATCATCACTGCAACATCCTGCTGCATGTCATCTGGAGCAACATCCTGAAGCTCGTCATCTATGATCATCCTGATCATCACTGCAACATCCTGTTGCATGTCATCTGGAGCAACATCCTGAAGCTCGTCATCTATGATCATCCTGATCATCACTGCAACATCCTGCTGCATACCAAGTATCTACCTGATACATATCATCATACATGATCCTCCTGATCATCAATGTATCCACCTGATACAAATACAAATACATGATACATATCACCATACATGATCCACCTGATCATACAATGTATCCACCTGATACATATACAGATACATGGTCCAAGCATCCAACCTGATGCATATACAAAATACATACACATGATCCAACTGATCATATCCAGCATCTACATGATGCGTACATACATACATAAAAATGATCCAACTGATCATATCCATCATCCAACACGATGCGTACATACATACATAAAAATGATCCAACTGATCATATCCAAGCAGAAACCAGAACATCATCCTGATGATCATCATCCAGCACTTACATCCACAGCCATGTGAAGGATCCTCCTTCCAACATGCTTGGAATGGCTTCAGCAAATGTGTCCATCACTTCTTCCTCGAAGTGTTCTCGATCTAAAGAACGCCAAGCCTCTCTCTGAAGTACTCGAACTTCACTCTGGCTAGTGGCTTCGTCAGCACATCTGCAATCTGCTCATCCGTCGCAACATACAGGAGCTTCACAGCTCCTCTCTGCACCATATCCCTGATATAGTGATATTTGATCTCTATGTGTTTCGACCTGTCATGAAACACTGGGTTCTCAGACAGCTTCACACAACTCTGGTTATCACAGAAGATACCAGTAGCCTCCAACGGAAGATCAAATAACTCAGACAGTAGCTTCCATAGCCATACTGCCTCACAACTAGCTGAATAGGCTGCAACATACTCTGCCTCAGCTGTACTCAGTGCTACGCAGGACTGCTTCCTGCTAAACCAAGAGATCACACCTGATCCCATACTGAAGCAACACCCAGATGTGCTCTTCCTATCTGCAGTACTGCCAGCCCAATCTGAACCAACATAACCCTACAGGTTAAACTTTTGATTCACCTCATACCTGAGCCCATAATCCACTATACCCTTCAGGTACCTCAGAACATGCTTTACAGCAACCAGGTGAACACTCCTCGGATCCGTCAGGAATTGGCTCAATGTGTTCACAGCAAAGCAAATGTCTGGTCTCGTGTTTGTCAGGTACATCAAGGACCCAATCATCTGATGATACATAGAGACATCAATCGGCTCAGATGAAGCATCACATTGAAGCTTCAGATTTGATGCCATAGATGTGGCCATGACCTTGCAATCCATCATCCTGAACCTCTTCGGGATCTCTACTGCATACTTCCCTTTTCCAAGGAAGATTCCATCTGCACTCTGCCACACCTCCATGCCAAAAACAAATAGTGCATCATCCCCAAGTTCTTCATCTCGAACTCGGCAGTAAGCTTCCGCTGCATGTCGGCAATCAATCTATCTTCACCTATAACAAACAGGTTATCCGCATACAAAAGTAGTATCACTGGATTGCCTTCCTCAACCTTGTAGTCAAGGTTGGAATTCGCTTTACTCTTGGTAAAGCCCAAACTGGATAGAAAGCTGTCTATCCTACCATACCAAGTTCTGCACACATATATGACTACACCATGCTGTCTTGAAATCCATCTGGTGCATCTTCTATTTCATCACTTTTATATTTCTCAATGCTGCCATCTGCAACATGCTTGAAAAGATAGATCCATATGGAAGTCACAACAGACTTCCCTTCACGTCTTGGGACTACATCCCAAACATCATTCTTCATGATCGACGGATCATGGCATTCCATTTCTTTATCCCAGATCCTGGGAACTTAAATATCTTCAATAGATATCTTTGTTGCTGGAACAAATGTTGTAGTCCTTTTTGTAGGTGAAGATATGCGGTCTTTCCTACAAAACAGGTTAAATTGCATGATTAGAAACATCTCATAATTTTTAGAACAAATTCTTACACATAAAGAAATATGTCATACAGTCATGCAATTATCTTAGCCAATGCTTCAATACAACATTTATCCATATTCCGTAACTTTCTAGATGCCTTCCAATCTCTACCAGAACATTGTTAAGAGTGTGCACAACTCCCAACATGTCAGCAAAGAGGTTTCATTCTAGATAAGTAGCAATGGAATGTTGTACAGTGCCATAGGCCACTTACCCATGCATATTAGGAGTATACTGTTCATCAATGCAATTATTCTAATATGCATAATACGCAACCTAATTCTAGGAACACCAGTATATACATTATTGAACAGTATTATTTAAGAAATGACAATTCAAATACTTATCTTTGTTTGTTCGTTGGGTGGACTCCCTCTGAGTCTTCGCTTCCTTGCAGGAGCTACTGGAGTCCTGATCTGAAGTAGCTTCTTCTACACCTTTTGATGTGGAATGTAGAGAGATGGTCAACTCCCTCTGAATATTTGCATCCTTGCATAAACCACTGGAGTGTACTCCCTCTTGATCTTTGCTTCCTGGATTACCTGTTCTTGAACTCATATTCATCCTTGTTCCCTATGCATGCTTATTAGTATCATGATTGTGTTATCCTTGTGATCTCATATAAAATCATACATTCATTAGTATACTATTAAAACACAATAATCTCAAGCATGTATAGTCATGATCATTTCAAACATAAATAATAAGCATTAGCATTCAAGGTTTATGTAGGATTCTTATGGTTAGTCAAATCATAAGAAGCATAACATGTCTAAACCTATAATTACTCAAACCTATGACTCTTCGGGTTAGTTGAATCATCAATTAAGATAAGAGATATAATATGCATAAAACCTGTGATTATTCAAACCTGTACCTTCATGATTCTTCTGGTTAGTCATATCATCAATTATGGTAAGAAACATAATATGCATACAACCATGATTATTCAAACCTATGACTTCATGAATAATCATTATCAACAACAGTATAAGATTCTAACACAAGGTAGGATTCTTGCTTGATATAGGAAAAACATACCTGGATTAGCATGCTAGTTAGTTATGTCTAACATACTCACATGATGTCTTCTTGTTCTTCTTCAATGACTTGTGCTAGTAACCTTTATATCTCATAGGTTAGCCATTATAAAACCAAGTTATACATACCTCATGAATGGATCTTCTATGAGATCCATGACAATGGATGAGTCTTTATCCTCATGTCATCATGATCATATGTTCTTGAACTGGAACATGATTTGTCTTTCTTGGTGTACCTTTCATGTTAGTAGACAACATAAACCTCATACAACACCATAATGCATTAGTACAATCATAAGTGTCAACACCCTAATCAATGAATATGCATTCATAATTTTGTTAAGGTGATACAGCAAACCTAAAATCAAGATTGTACTAACCGTAATAACATGAAGACAAACATACCATAAACTTAATCATGGACAAATATCGAAACATACCTCGATGAGTCATACTTGTCGAGATCGCTTGTAATCTTCTTATGTAAGGCCTTAGCCTCATCTCCCTCTGAAACAGAAACTTCTTCACGTATGCAGGTGACCAATCCATCTTCTTCTAGGATTAACCCAATCCACTTGAATTGCAAGAACTGGACCTGGAGTTGCATATGGGTTTGTCAGAGAAACCCCAAAAATTCAAACTTTGAATTTCAAACTTCCGAAAGGATAGAAATATGCGCCTTGATGAGCTGATCAAGCTGGTATATTCAGAATTTGAAAACTGCAAAGTTTCACTCCTCAATTTTGCCTTTGAAACTTCTGGATTCACTGGACGTGACCCTAAACTGGGGTTTGATGAAGCCCACTCTTTTACCCAATCAAAAGGTTTGATCCAAAGCTCTAAGCTTCTATTTTTCTGAGGAGCTTCCAGCTGTGGTCACAGATTTCAAAAATTCCCATTTTTACAGAAGCCCTAATTTTCCACTTTTCTGATCAAAGTCCCGAACTAGGGTTTGATCAAGCCCAGCCTTCTGCCCAACCAAAAATACTGATCTTGGTCTCTAAATTTCTATTTTGATGAGTAGCATCCAGCCGTGGTCTCGGATTACAAAAATTCCAACTTTCTACGAAGCCCTAAATTCCGAAAGCCATGAATGAAGGTACTCAAAAATAATTCTGTTTTGACAGAAATATGTACCTGATTGTTTCTGGTGTACCTCTAAATTTTTTGATCCACAGGGTCTGAAAACGTTTCCTGAGATAGCCTGACCTGTTATCTTTCCATCCTGACAGGTCTGACCTCAATTGGATTCTCTGAGAGAGAGTTATGCCAAATGTCGCAACGTGACCTGTTTTGGGATAAAACAGGAGAGCGAACTTGTACGGCGTGCCACGTGTCACTGTTTTAACTTCGGCCTCTGAAAAAGTTTTCTGAGATATCTCAGCCCGTTACCTTTCCATCCTGACAGGTCTGACCTCAATTGGACTCTCTGAGAGAGAGTTATGCCAAATGTCGCAACGTGACCTGTTTATGGGATAATACAGGAGAGCGCACTTGTACGGCATGCCACGTGTCACTGGTTCAACTTCGGCCTCTGAAAAAGTTTTTTGAGATAGTACAGTCTGTGTACTACCTGTCACTTTTCACAAAATTTCATTTGGAGCTTCCTAGCCCAAGTTATGACCTTTTTCCCAAGGTCACCTGATTTTGACTCAGATCTGGAAGAGGCAGAAACCCTATATTGTACAGATCATAAATCACAAAGTACAATGAATTAGAGGTTGTCCTTTGGACAAAAGGTACCTGGAGATTTAAGCTTCGTCCTGTAACAATTTCAGATCCGAAAACTTCGCCAAAACGGATTTATAGCGAAAGTACTACGATGACTGGGTTTTGCTATATCAAGCCCTAGCATCGTAAGCATAACAAGTGCCATATCATGCCTTCTTTCAGGCTAGCTCTGATACCATGTTAAATTTTCTGAATTTACTTCAATATGATCTAGGATCTTAACTGAGAGAACAACATGTACAACATATCTACAGCATATCAATCATGGAGACAATAATGCAAGGACACAAGAGACACAAAGATTTACTTGGGGAAAACCATAAAGGTGAAAAACCCCAATAACTTCCTCAGAGATAGATAGAGCAATGATACAACCAACCATAAGAGATAGACACAACCTAGCAGCAGATCCTCCTCCTCCACAAGTGCGCCACTCCTCCTTGAGTGCATGTGTGAGAAGTGAGTGAGCAAATAGAGTGCCTCCCGCACTCTATTTATACTTGACTTGACTTGCCTTTTTACCTAACTCATGTAGGCTCGAACTTAACCACATAACATAATGCTGACTGGGCCGACCCCCAATAGGGTGGTCTAATAACCCTTCGACCCACATGGCCGACCCCCAATAGGGTGGTCTAATAACCCTTTGACCCACATGACTTATATAGGGCCGACCCCAAACAAGGTGGTCTAATAACCCATCAAGTATAAGTTACGACACTTACAATATAAATAACGACACTTCCGTATAGAGGAATAATACCATCTCTATAGGAATACAATATACATATATATGAAATACATTCCGAAGTTACATATACATCAACACAAAGGAGAAGAGATCGAAACTAGAGCCTTCAGAAAAGAAGGGAATATTTGTGGGTCATAGTGAGCAATCTAAAGCTTACCGCATATACATCCCAGGATTTCGTCAGATTGAGATTAGTCGGGATGTCACATTTGATGAAGATTCAACTTTCAACAAGTCTAAGAAGGCTCATGAGGATGAAGAGGAGCAAGAGGCTCCCAGAGTTGCAGAATCAACCAAAGAACTAATTCTAAATGTTGAGGGTGATCCTATTCCAGAGGTTCATGACATGGCAGAACCTTAGAGACCTAAAGAGATACCTCATGTGGAGATCTCTCGAAAGAGAAGACAAGCCCGGGCACGTGAATTAATCCAAGATGCAGGAAAGTATGGTGCCCCAGAAGGATCCAGTAAAGAGATCAAGAGACCAAGGCCATACTCCAGCTATGTAGCCTTGATGTGCAATCTTGTTGAAGAAGAACCAGCTTGTTTTGAAGAAGCAGTAAAGAAGAAGGAATGGTTGGATGCCATGAATGAAGAATACTAGTCCATCATCAAGAATGATGTTTGGGGTGTGGTACTAAGACCGAAGGACAAATCGGTTGTTTCATCAAAATGGATCTTCAAAACAAAACATTCAACAGACGGAAGCATTGAAAAGTACAAAGCAAGATTTGTACTCCGGGGATTCTCGCAAAAGGAAGGAATTGACTATGAGGAGACTTTTGCCCCGGTAGCTAGATATACTTCGATTAGAACCATTCTTGCCTTGGCAGCCAAGATGAAATGGAAGCTACATCAGATGGTTGTGAAGACTGCTTTCCTGAATGGAAACATAGAAGAGGAAGTATATATCGAGCAACCAAAAGGATTTGAAGTAGAAGATAATAAGTCACATGTATGCAGGTTGAAGAAAGCCCTGTATGGGTTGAAGCAAGCTCCTAGAGCATGGTATGGAAGAATTTTCAGCTTCCTGATGAGCTTGGGCTTTACCAAGAGTAAAGCAGATTCTAATCTTTACTACAAGATTATGAACGATGAACCCATGATACTATTATTGTATGTGGATGACTTATTTCTGACTGGAGAATACAAGCCTATCGTTGAATGTAAGAAGAGGCTTGCAGCAGAATTTGAGATGAAAGACCTTGGCAAGATGCACTATTTTCTAGGTCTTGAGGTATGGCAGTTTCCAGACGAGATTTTTTTGAGTCAAGGAAAATACACAGTAGAGATCCTAAAGAGATTTGGGATGCTGGATTGCAAGGCCATGACCACTCCGATGGTGACAAATTTGAAGCTTCTGAGTGATGCTTCTTCAGAAAAAGTGGATGTCACCATGTATAGACAGATTATTGGGTCATTGATGTATTTGACCAATACTCGTCTAGATATATGTTTTGCGGTAAACACTTTGAGTCAGTATATGGTGGAACCCAAGAACGTTCACCTGATAGCAGCAAAACATGTGATGAGATATTTGAAGGGTACATTGGATTATGGACTCAGATATGCCTTAGATAGTGAGTTCAGACTGTATGGGTACACAGACTCAGATTGGGCTGGAAGTGCTGAAGACAGAAAGAGCACTTCAGGATGTTGCTTTAGTTTGGGATCAGGTGTGATCTCATGGCTCAGTAGAAAGCAACCCTGTGTTGCACTCAGTACAGCGGAAGCTGAATATGTTGCAGCTTGTTTAGCTTGTGGTGAAGTAGTGTGGCTTTGCAAGATGTTGACAGGATTGTTCGATGCTGAGATTGATGCTACGGAGATACTCTGTGACAACCAGAGTTGCATCAAGTTGACAGAAAATCCCGTGTTTCATGATAGATCGAAGCACATCGAGATTAAGTTCCACTATATCCGGGATATGGTGCAGAGGGGAGCTGTGAAGCTCGAGTATGTTCCTACATAGGAACAAGTTGTTGATGTGCTGACTAAGCCTCTGGCTCGTGTGAAGTTTGACTACTTTCGAGACAAGCTTGGTGTGGTCCAGAGGGACCTCTCTAGGAAGAGAGATTGATGATGCCTATCCTGAAGGATAGATGCCTATCCAGGAGGGACGGAAGATCAGTACCTGTTGATTGATAGAGTTCCTATCAGAAAGGATAGATGCCTGTCCGTAGGGATGGATGCCTCTCTAAGGGTGAGGGAAGATCAGTAATTGCTGATTGATGGTTCCAGTTCTCACGTGCTGATGCTTGTCCGTAGGGATGGATGCCTCTCCAAGGGTGAGGGAAGATCAGTATTGGCTGATTGATGGTTCCAGCTCTCACGAGCTGATGCCTGTCCGGAGGGATGGATGACACTCCAAGGGTGAGGGAAGATCAATACTGGCTGACTGATGGTTCCAGCTCTCACGAGCTGATGCCTGTCCGGAAGGATGGATGCCTCTCCAAGGGTGAGGGACGATCAATACTGGCTGACTGATGGTTCCATCTCTCACGAGCTGATGCCTGTCTAGAGGGATGGATGCCTCTCCAAGGGTGAGGGAAGATCAGTACTGGCTGACTGATGGTTCTAGCTCTCACGAGCTGATGCCTCTCCAAGGGTGAGGGAAGATCAGTACTGGCTGACTGATAATATTAGTACTTTGTTACTGATTGTTGTTGCAGGTGTTCCAACTGATGGTGCTGCTGATGAGGATGTTCCAGCAGATGGTGTTCCATCCGACGATGATGTTGTTCCAGCTGATGGTGCTGTTGATGAGGATGTTCCAGTAGATGGTGTTCCAGCTGACGATGAAGTTGTTCCAGTTGATGGTGCTACTGATGAGGATGTTCCAGTAGATGGTGTTCCAGCTGACGAGGTTGCTGACTGCAGAAGATGTTCCAACTGATGTGATTGCTGATGATGATCATACTTCAGCAGATGATGATGTTGCTACTCCACTGATGATGCCCCAAGACAGATGATGATCCAAAGCCTTTCTACGACATATAGAAGTTCACAAGTCAGTTGTGCAGATGTTACCCACAGAATACCTTCCTAGTTAAGAGGGAGTGTTAAAATAATGTAACTGCGGAAGATATTCTATTTATATTATTGTATTCCTCCTTCGGGAGTTGATGGTCATGTAATTAATAATGTAAAGGTCATTGAAAGAATCAATGTAAACCTTAGGACATGTGTCGGTTCAGAAAAGCCCATAAAAGATTATTATATTATGTAATTGACTAGTAAAGTAGAGAAGTCGACCTTGTTGGGGAATTAGTCATCTGAAGAGAAGAATATAAATGGAAGTGCTCTCTCTCACTTCTTATCATTCATTCACTCAAGCAAGTTCGCATAGGTGAAGAAGAGAGGTGCGCACAAGTGGAGGAGTAGCTGTTTTGTCTTGGGGTTATCTTGTACTTTGTGATTTCTATATTGACGAAGGCTTTTCTGGGTTTTCTACCCCAAGAGGGTTTCCCAGTATAAATTGTGTCTCTTGTCTTTTACGCTGTGCTTGTTTATCTTTCAGTAATTGTTTATATGCTATATGCTGCTCAAGTAAAAACTAACAGACTCAATGTTGTAGAAGATGATGCTCCAGTACTGAAGATGTTGAAGATATTGAAGATGTTCCAGTAACTGTTCCAATTGCTGATGCTGTTGAAGAAAAATTCCAATGATTTATAGTTGTATCACCTTGATGCTGTTGATGATGCTCTCTCTCCTTGCTCCTGTAGTTGATGTTGCTGTTGTCAGTAGAATATCCTTCTCGCTAAAGGGGGAGTGTTGAAATATTGTAACTTCGAAGAATATTCTATTGTATTTTATTGTTGTAATTTATTTGGAGATGTTTTATTCCTTCGTTAGGATGTCATTATTGTATTTGATTATGTAAAGTCATTGAGGTAAATCCTCCCATGTAAGTTGGGGCAATAGATCCCCTAGAGTCAAATGTAATGGGGTTTTTAAGTCCCCTAGAGGAGTCGGCCCAGCCAGCATTAGTTGAGTGGTAAAGTTAGTTGAGGCCGACATGTCAAGTTGTAAAATTAAAGTAGAAGTGAATGTATAAATAGAGAGCTAGGCTCTCTCATTTATTCATTCATTCACACACACACTCACTTGTGTAATTCACAATGGAGAGAGAGAGAGAGAGAGAGAGAGAGAGAGAGAGATCTGCAAGGAGAAGGAGCACTTGTTTGGGGTTTTGTCTTTGTACTTTTGATCATCTTTATTGAGGAAGTTTTGCTGGGTTTTCTTCCCCTAGAGGGTTTCCCAGGATAAATTTGTGTCTCTTGTGTTTATGTTGTGCTTGTTATTCTTTCAGTGATCTTGTATATGGTATTGTTGTGAAATTGAATTGAACATTGATGCTATCTATTTTAGCATATTGAATCTTAACAGGATAGTATGATGGTTATGTAAAGAAATTGGCTTCCTAGGACTTAGTAACCAATCCGTGTATTCCAAGGAGTTTTTTCCCTTGTTAATTATGCTTTGCGTCTTAGCAACATATAATTTTCAAGTTTTTCTCCTGCTCCTCCATAGATGGAATGCTCCTCTTGGGGGTTAGGCCTTAGGAGGTTATTAAAGTTCATGTGTCAATGTTTATTACCATGTTAGACACTATTCTAGAGTCATATGAACATGTGCTAGGTCCTCATAGGTTTTTCTTATTGTTTTGGAAAAATTTAAATTTCCCGCAAAATCAAGCCATTTTTAATGGTTTAATTCGGAAAATAAAAAATGTAATAGAAAATTGGTTTGTGGGTGAGATTTGCCAATGGGGTGCTCGTTTTCTAAGCCATAACACCCATTAAACCCAAAAAACCACTTTTCCTAAGTTTTGAGGGAATATTTCTCACTCAATTTAATTTTTGCTTGAAAAAGGCCAAAATGACATATTTAATTGGCCAAAAAAGACAAAATAAAGGCAAAAGACATTTTCCTAACCCATTAAACCCATAAAACCACTTTTCCTAAGTTTTGAGTGAATATTTCTCACTCAATTTAATTTTTGCTTGAAAAAGGCCAAAACGACGTATTTAATTGGCCAAAAAAGACAAAATAAAGGCAAAAGACATTTTCCTAAATCAGTGGAAAAATGTCTCGAGTTGTTCTGGAGTTGGACTAAGTTAACTGGAAATCAATTTCAGGTCATCCTAAGCTCCGAATAAGCTGATTCCAATCACATCCATGAAGATCTAGTTAACTGAGCTTCAAGAATTGCGGCCTCCTTCAACTTGGGCGACTTTATCCACATGAAAGCCATTCGTTGGAGTGATAATTTCAAGGTAGGGGTGCGCCTATGTCATTGAGAGGTGGCACAATCCCCTTTAGATTAGCTCCCCCAATCAACTATCAATCAAGTCTTTCAAGTTCTAGTTAGCTCCCTCTTCAAAGAATGCACCCTCCCTTGGAGATTTCACCCCCCTTTGCATGCAAAAGTCTATTTAAGAGAGCAAGTTTGCCCTCATTCTTCATCTGAAGGTGGAACCTCTGCTCCTTTTTCTCTGTAATATTTTTTGAGTTTTGGCATTAATAAGAAAGGCTTTGGAGGCCACATTGTGAGTTCATGTGATGTGTGGATGTCAGACGCTTCAAGATCTATTGAGGTAACTTGTATTTTTGCATAAGAATTTGTTCATTGTTGGGATTGCACTGACCTTGGAAGGAAATCTATTTTCAGTTGGGTAAGGAATGAAATTTAATGTTTGTTTCTCATTGTTAATCATATGAAAATGCTTTGAATATTGTGCATCTCTTGTTTGAATGCCTTATATTTTAAGTCTTTTGTATGGTTAATGTTATCACACTATAGTAGCTGGGCTACTATTCTTGCTGAGCAGATATCTGCACTTTTCAGAGCTTTGCTTTTACAGAGCTCAACTATGATGAGCATATTTATTTGAGATCACTTACAGATCAGAGCAGTATATATCAGACATTGAGTAGACCTTGTGCCAAGGCTGAGCCTTGAGAGCTTAGATTTGATGACCGATGTGACCTTTTGTTTCATACAGTTTTAGTTCAGTGCCTAGTTTTATTGTTGCAGTAGTGTTTCAGTGGTTCTATATGATGGCTATTTATGATGTGCATTGATATGACCATTTAGACTTATGATTGTTTATAATTGGATTTTTATTTTGTTGTTTTAGTCATCTTCATAGCATTGACTTGGTATATAACTCATGATGTGGCAGTGCTATTTAAATAATGAAATGAAATATCTTGGATGGTTTTATAAAATATAAAATTGGATGTATTACTTGCCAATACTCATTAGTTTCATTACCCTCTTGTGAGGATGGACATGGTTTTTTCTGACATCTTTGTTTGCTGGCCTAGGCACCATATCCACTTGACTCCATCCCATCCATGACTTTCCTTATTTTGGTTTTCACCTTGAATTGCTTTTTTGAGTTTTGATATGGAAGACTTTCCCATCTCTACCTCTATGTTGGATAGCATCCACGTTTGTTTTGTGTCTCGGCTCTGAGTTGGTGACAGAACTTGCCTTTGGTGAGTTGGATTTTATGCCTAGATCATTCTAGTCGGTTGCCCCGATGTGTGGCTTCGTGCGGAATTCCCTCTAGTCACATGAGTTGTTGTTGGCTAAAACTGGAAGCACATGTACTATTTATGGAAATGATTGGAAATCTCTTATGAAAGCCTATGGAAATTAAATTCTAGAATGTGTTTTTAAACACACGATGAATTAAAGGCTAAAGCAATGAAATGCTAAAGTACCCCTCGAAGGGTCCAAAAAGGTCTAAAAATCAATGGTTAAATAAATGCTATATCTAAAGATTGCTGACCTCATAAATGTAAATATGCCCCGGACGCAAGCTGCGATTAGTTGTGCTTTTAAGCGCATGCAAAATCCCAGAGGGGTCATATAGGCCAAAAAGGCCATGGAAATTAAATGAATGATCCTAATGAACTTGGATCAACTTGATGTAGACATGATGCCAAGGTTGAATAAACGCTCTCTAAACAACTTATCCATTTGTGAGGCACTTCCATTCCCTTTGTTTATCTTGTCCAGCACAGTGTGTAGCTCCCCCTCTCCCCTTCCAAAGTATCACTTAGTTGAGTTGGTCAAGTCATCCCTTTTAACCTAGCCTTGTCCTTAGCCTTCACCCTTTGCTAGCGGTTAGGCCATGTCCATTGGTGAGTATGTCTTTAAAGCTTTGGTGCAAGTAAGTTATAAACAACATTAAGTATCAATGTATTAACTGCCACTTGATGGATGTTTATACTTTAAGTTAAGCTATGAATATGGTTAAAGGAACATGTCTTAGTCATTTGTTATAATCTAGTCTTTGGTTGTATTTTGACCTAGTCAAACATAGTTTGACCATGGTCATTCTTGGGATCCGTGATGTGATGGACCACTCGTGCTTATTGATGTTGATTTATGGTTCCACTTACACCTATTGATGATTCCATTTGTCAGACATATGCTCCAGATGATGATTGATGCAGTTGGTCAGTTTTATTAATATTTCCAGATCATCATATTTTACACTGGTCAGGTATGGTGGACCCTACAGATGACCCCACAGGTTATCATGAGGTGTATGAGTAAGTCATCTCTAGTGGATTTGGACCTTCTGGATTCATTGAGACAGTTATCTTTTAGTTCCGGGCACTCCTGGGCATGATAGTAGCAATTATCCACCTATTGACCAGTTTGGGCATGCTGATCCAGCCTGTCTAGCAGGAACATTGGAGGCAATTCGTTTCCTAGGACGTTGCAGAGGAAGGGGGTGGTCCAGCCACTTGTTTTTACCATTATACCCCCCTTTCAGACATGATGGCACCTTCAGTTTGATAGCGCAGGCACCCTAGAGGCTGTTTTGGGCACCTTCAGGGTTTTCAGGAGGATTAAAAAATGGAATAAAAAGGTCATTGAGGAATTCGATTTGGGCAATTGAGGCAAGGTTTTGGCACTTGGTTTGCTCAGAGGTCATCCATGGTGTATCTCCCCTTCTTCCAGATCAGTTTGCACCAGTCAGTGGGGTCCACATGGGCTACAACAACTCTTTTATTGTACTTCTCTCTTTGATGATGGGGACAGGATTTGATCATTTGTATACTTGGACATGTCATAGACTCATATTTTATATTATTGCGCCATGGGGACATGCTAGTGAAGGGGATTAATACCTCCTAGCCCCACCATGTGCTCCTAGTGACTTGTCTTGGTCTTATTGTTGTGGCACATATGTTATTAGCCATCTCCATGTATGCCGTCACACTCATTGAGCCTTTTAGGCTATGACGTCATCACTTAGTTGAGTGATCCATGTCTTATATTGTATTGGCTCATCTTAGCCGTTGATTAGATTATTATATCTTTTGATCTCAACCACTAGTTTTCAAAAGTGGTTTAGGGTTTTGGTCTTCCTATCCTATAAAAGGAAGAGACACTCTCATTGTAAAGCACCTTTGGAGCTCTTGAAGGTTGGAATAAAAATACTATTTTGTGGATCCACCTCTTTTGTCTTTGATGGATTCTTTTGCAAGTTGAATTATAAAATCTTCTTGTTGTGTATGATTGTGGTTCTTGGGGCTTCAAGTTGTTTTCTATAGGGAAGGCCGAATTGATGAGGAGGAGGACGTTTTGAAGGAGGCTATTGTTGGGGGAACCCTCATATCTTGCTTTGGATTGTTCTTTGTGACAGGGAGTATTATTATTGTATCTTAGTGACATAGTTGATGCTTTATTTTACATCTCTTCATCATTTTCATCATTCTTTTGTTGGGCTTGTTTCTCATTAGATCTCGTCTTGTAGGAGGAGGACGATTTGGTCATCTTTGAGGGAGGACGTTTTGGCTTGGAAACTCTAGATCTCACTCTTGAATATAAACACAAGGAGAAGGTTATCAATTTGCGAAGTGGCCACAAGCATTAGAGGTATGTTCTACAAGGTATGTACCTAGATCCATTCTTTCTTCTTCATTGGTCATAAAACTCTTAAAATTCAAAACCCTCATTTTACTTTTTTTTAGATCTACTTGGATCTAACAAGCTTTTGGGGATATTTTTTAAGACCCACCTCTATAGCATCCACGACAATTCGGATCTATAGTTTGGTGGTGATTGGCCTCCATTTGACCCTTTTCCCAAGGCACATTAGCCTCTCCAATGCAATTCGTATTCCCTTGAAGAGGCTAGTTTGGCTAGTTCCCAAAAGTGGGTAGGTGAGATTGTTGTTGCTTTGAATAGATCTACCTTGAAAACCTACCCCTAGTGCTTCACTTTTGTGATTTTCACCTTGTGGGCCCCATTCCTCATTTTGAGGGTTGTGCCCCACTTGGGTCACTTAGTGATGCATTAGATCTAGGGAGATCTAGCCATGGCTTGTACTTGATTTTGAAAACCCACCTTGCTTATCACTTCACTTGCCCCGATCTATAATTTGGTGGACATCCGACTCCATTTGGCCCTTGATATAAGGCACTAGTCACCCTTAGGGCAATTCACACTCCTTGGGTAGGTGGCCATTTCCTAGATCCCACACTTGGGTATTGCTAATTTTTGGTCAATCCATAGATCCATGCCATAGCATACCCCTAGCACCATCCATTTCCAACTTTGACCTTGTGGACCCATCTTGGACCAATTTTCCACTTTTTAAGGAGTGGTTCCCACTTGGCTAATTTTTATGGTACTAAGTCATCTTTTAGATCTATTGATTAAACCTCATAGGTGGCCCTTGTCATTCATTGGTTGAGCTATTTGTCACTCATTAAGCCTCTTCAACCATACCTTAACTCTTGGGTCCACTTAATCTTTCCTAGATCTAACTCACCATTGATCTCCTTGTTTCATTTTCACATTTCCCTAGGAGTCTTTGGGTTAGCTAGTCTTCATTTATTGGCTAGGGTCTCCCCCTTGATCTTGATTTGTCTTGATATAAAGTGAAGAGTGCCTCGGTTATCATGACACCCAGCTTGCATTGGGAACTGTGGCATCTGTTGGGTCACCTCGTTAGTTGTTCATCTCCTCTACCATCCCAGATGGGATACCTTTAGGGACAACTACAAGTTGTATGATAACAGTTAACATCGGTGCCATTTAATCCTCTTGTGCAAGTTTTTTTCTATGATGCTTTGCTGCAGGTTACTGGAGCTGAAATATGAGGCAAGCATGTTAGCGTTGCCACTTCTTAAGCTGCTTCAAAGGAAACTTAGTCCCTCTTGTTCCCACTTTTATGTAGGCTCCATCCGCTTAACTCTTTCTTGCTCAAACTTGGGTTTCTCACCTTTTAGTTCAACCTTTTCTAATCTTCTTTTGCTTACTGGTTTGATAGCATTCTATATCTGTATTTGATAGTCTAAATAAGAAGTAGATCTAGATTTGTTTTCTAATGTTAGTATGCTATAAAAGTTTTAATCTCATTTCTAGCATTAGTGGTTAATCTCTTGCTTTTGCAATTTAAAGTTGAAGATCGCACTATCCTAAGTAAGAGAAAGTTTTCCTTAATGTGATTTAAAGTTAGATCTTGCATTTAAGTGCTTTTAGAATCGGTTTGCTAAAGACCCTAGCAAGACAAGCTTTCTAGCTTGCCGTACTAGTTAAGTTTTTTGCATTTTTCATCAGCTTTTCTAACTTAGATTTTTTCAAACTTTTTTTTGGTAAGTCCCAAGACACTTTCAAAGTGTTCTTGGGCATTTTTGGTTGATGTTTGCTTGCTGGTTTGCAGGTTTGGACGATTTATTAGAGAGTTATTCTGGCGAATTTTGGACTTATCAAGCAAGCAAAAGTGTTTCGGAAGAGCTCTTTTATTTCTAGAGCTTTTGTGCAAACTTGTAATCCTGTTGATCCTAAGTTATAAAGGATCAAAGGAATCCCTTTCAAGCCATTGTAATAAGAAAACAAAGAAAAGCATGCAGGCTACCCAACGCCTGCCCCCATCCCCCCTAGGGGGGATCTGTGTACTTTTCATGGTTTTTGCTTTTCGTCTTTTTTCTTGCTTTAGTTTAGTTTCTTATTTTAGGCATTAGATTAAAACAACACACGCACACAGTCCGTCCTAATGGGCTGAATAATTAGTTCTACTTTTTCCTTTCGCAAAAGTAATAAATCTTGATTAGTCTAGCTAAGCAACTTCACAGTTAATAAATTCTTATAACTGATCAAGGCTCAATTTCCCGTATGCTCTTGACCACTGCAACTTAGTCTACCAGTTGGCCAATCAAAAAGGGACTTGAGTGACTAGAGCAATAGGAAAATCCAGATAACTTATCTTTGAGAACTCGGGAGGTTGACTATCACAGAGTCAGGGGGCTACTTTAAGAAGGTTATTCCTCGCCCCATTGGATACTTGGTAAAGCCGCTTGCAGCGTTCAATTCAAGAAGTTAAGCTCATTTGGGCCATACTTTCAACTTACCCACTCCCTTATTCACTCATTAATAAATTAAAACTGATAACAAGACATCATCAACACATTCCCAACACAACAACAATTTACACATCTCGGCACTGGTCTACTATACAATTATGTGGTTTTAAATCAATCTACCAATATGTCATGAATGTTATTTAAATACAATGTTGTTGATTTAATTTATCTGCAGATGCTCTTATTTCAGTATTTTGTTCATCCATCTTTAACTCCTAGAATTTTCCTTTTCCTTTTGTAGTGTAAAAGCCATAGTTTCATTTTTATAGGGACCACCCTTTTAGGCTTCGCTAGGAGTAGCCTAGACGGAGGAGTCGAGTAATCAGGTGACGAAACTTGACTCTGACTTGCCCTCAGGGACACACCGAGAGTCTTGAAGATTTCTACCGCATTCCCCCTAGGTGTGTATTAGGCGGCAATAGTTAATTACTTCTCTCCATGGCGATCTGTTCAACTCAATGGGGGTTGTTGGAATTATTGGTGTAAGATGTACATGTGGCCTTGACCCATTCATATGTATTATCGTGTATTTGTAATTATGGCTAAGACCATATTTTATTTCATTTATTGTGTACTAGGCTTATGATTAATGCCAACGTAGTCAAACTTGATATGTTGGCTCAATAGCCCTCTTGTGGTGTGTGCCCTTGTTTTGTGGGCATGTAACCCTTTCTTGAAGGGATGCCTCTCATTCGTATCATCTCATCTTGTGACCTTCTTGATCTGTCATATAATGTGTTTTATGACCATCTTGTGATCTTTTATGTGTACTTATGCATTTCTTGTATAGTGAGCTTGTATTTGGGCATCTGTCTCTCTCTTTAGCGCACTAGGGTTATCTCTCTCTAGGGAACTTGTGATTGAGTTACTGCAGAATTTGGGTTTGTTTTGGTTCCATTCGATTCCCTGCTTTCATTTGTGAAATCTCAACATAAGTCACTGCTTTGGTTTTATTTTCGAGACTTGAGAATAAGCATCTTGTGCAAGATAGGTGATAGGGTGTAGTATTCAGTAAAGAGTGTGGGTAGCTAGGAGAAAAGCATTTGGAGAGTACTTGATTCAAAGAAAGAGGTTGGGCTTCTGAGAGGAATTTCTTTAGAAAAGATACTATCTCTTTGGAAATATGTTTTAAGTTTTAAAGACTAATCTTTTTTCTTTTTAAATGCAAGGTAGCAGTCATGGCTGGTGACAATGCTGAGGTTCTTTAAAAAAGAGACTATCTCTTTGGATATTTGTCTAAAAAGGCTAATCTTTTTTCTTTTTAAATGCAAGGCAGCAGCTATGGCTGGTGACAATGCTGCAAGGTCATTACTTGAGAAACTCACACAACATGCATGTGCTCCATACCTTGGCATCCTAGAAAGGTACTTCACAGATGATGGAACTGAAGCTTATCATAATTCATGGCACATGCATTTTAATTTTAATCTTTCCATTTTGTCTTTTTAGAGATGCATTTTTGGATATTTGTTTGCATTGAAGAAAGATGACACCAATTTCACAGACAAGTAGTTTTTTTGTCATACAGGTGGGTGTATGAAGGAGTAATCGATGATCCATACTGGGAATTTTTCATTGCTGAGAATAAGACTTTGCAAAAGGTATAAAATATTAGAATTATATTACTAAAACTGTGCCTGTGTTAGTCAGATTGGTTCTAATTTTCTAAAGATTGCACTCTCTTCTATTCTTTATAGGAGAGTCTCACTCAAGACTACAATGCTAAATATTGGCAACAACGTTACAGCCTCAAGCCTGGTATTCCAAGTTTTCTTACAAATGCAGCAGAAGCAATTTTAACAACTGGAAAATATTTGAATGTCTTGCGAGAATGTGGTCATCATGTTCAGGTGTGATCCTGGCAACTCTGATATTTGTTAGGCTTCTAGTACAAAACTCTTTCAGATGAAAACCCTCACTGAAATCCCAATATAACTTTGAGTATGCGCTTACAGGTTCCCATTGCAGAAAATGCCAAATTAACAAATTCAGATTCTAACCGTCCCTATCTAGAATGCATCAACATAGCCTACAACTTTGCCAGTGCAGAGCTTTTAAATCTTATCACTCGAAAGGTAAGGAATCTTCAAGAATTAAGAACACTAAGTACACGTCATATATTTTACTAAGTATTTGATAATGCTAATTGGGCAGTTCTCAATCTGATGATTGCTTATTGGTGATGCAGTATGATCTTATTGCTAGACTGCGATCTATGAAGCATTACTTTCTCCTTGATCAGGTAGGCTTTTGTTCAAAATATGTTACGGGAATTTCTTTTCATTTTTGATTGACATTATAACTTATACTGGAGTGAATTCAAAACACACACAAGACTGGTCAAATTATAAATCTATCTTCAATACATAAAACAGTAAATGCAAGAGTCCTCATGTTGCTGTTCATTCTTTAGCCTCAGTGTTCGTTGTCTCTAAATGACTCTGTTTCTAATGATATTTTCTTATTGAGAGAAATTCACTAGGTTAGTGATACCATCCTTGAAGTTGTAATGGCCATCTTAACTTTTCTTGAGTTGTATACTTCAAAAGGCCACCTTTTCCAGTCTATACTTGCTCTTTCCATTTTACTTGAAGATAGTGTGAGTTTGTACTGATTTATGCTTTCATCTATCTCTTCTTCAATCATTATCACTCCAAGTGGTCTTGGTCTTTTTGGTAACTGTTATCACTCAACTTGTAGTTGTCCCAAAAGGTGATCCTATCCAGGATGGTAGAGGCGTTGGACAACTAAAGAGGTGACCCAAGAGAGCCACGATTCCCAAGGATTGTTGGTTGTCACGTTAATCGAGGCACTCTTCACTTTAGATCAAGACAAAACAAGACCAAGGGGGAGACCCTAGCTAACCAATGAAGGCTAGCGAAACTACTCAAGACCTCCTAGGGGAATGTGAAAGTGAAAGGAGAGAGATCAAGAGTGAAAGGATCTAGATCTAGGGAATGTAAGTGGACAAATAGAGTTAGGGCTTGGTTGAGGAGGCTTATAGAAGATACAAATGCTCTACCAAGGAATGAAAATACCATTTATGAGTTTAATTGAGTAGATCTAGATAGATCTAATGCCAATCAAGAAAACCCAAGTGGGGCCCACCCTTAAAATATGGAAAATGAGTGAAATGGGGCCCACAAGGTGAAATTAAGGTCCAAATGGCACTAGAAGGTTGGCTAAGCAACGGATCTGAAGTTTAAAAGGAAAAGTAGCACAACCCAAGTGATAGATCTAGAAAAATGCATAAAACCCACAAGTGCGTCCTCCTCAAGAGAAGACTAGTGCCTTATATCGGGGGTCAAATGGAGTCGGATTCCAACCAAAATTTAGCTATGAGGTTCTTTAATTAATTTAGAAGTGGGTTTTATGTTTTAAACCCAAATTATCGCTAGATCTATCAGATCTAAAAACTAGGGTTTTAAATGATGAGGGTTTTAAGTGACCAATGGGAAAATGCATGAAAATGAATACGTACCTTGTAGATCTTACTTGAAATGCTTGTGGCTGTCAAGTACATCGATGATCCTTGCATTTATTTACAATTCCAAGCTTGAGGATAAGCTTGAATGGGCTGATAACTTCCGAGCATGGAAGTATAGGATTGCATTTGTCGTTGAAGAGAATGAATTGGACACATTTGTAAATGAGGAGATTCCAGCACCAGAGGGAGATGAGGCTAAAGCCTTACACAAGAAGAACTTGGTTAAGACCAAGAGGATCCTTGTAGATTCTAGTAAGGATCCTCTCATCCCACATGTGTTATCTTTGAAGACACCCAAAGAGATGTTTGATGCCTCGACCAAGCTGTTTGAAGGGAAGAATATAAATTAGAAGATGACCTTGAGGAACCAACTCAAGAATGTGAAGATACAAAATGCAGAGACCATGCAGTCTTACTTTACAAGGGTCTCTCAGATCAAGGAGAAACTTGAATTTGTAGGAGAAAATGTAGAAGATGGAGAAATTGTGATGACTGCCTTGAATGGTCTCCCAAGATCATGGGGCTCATTCATTCAAGGGATTTGTGCTAGAAAGAAGTTAATCACATTAAGTAGGCTATGGGAAGAATGCTCACAAGAAGAAGCTTGACTTGTGGCTTGAGAAGAAAAGATGGGAGCAAACGACGATCAAGCTCTCACAACACACACTAGGAGGAATAATAACAAGAGGGAGCACCATCACAGTAAGAGGGAGAAACACCACCACCAAAGTCAGAGGGATAACTTTAGAAGATCTAGGAGAGATCTATCTAATATTAGATGCTATACTTGTGATGAGAAGGGACACTACTCCAGGAATTGTCCCAGAAATAAAAGTGGTTCCCACAACAAGAAGAACTACAAAAAAAGGCACCATTCTCACACTGCAGAAGATGATGAACCTCCAAGGAAGAGAGCCAGAGAAGAAAGTGATGAATCTTCAAGTGATGAAGAGTATGTCTTGATATCAACACTCACAAGCACTCTCACACATGTAAGTAATGATTGGCTTCTAGACAGTGGATCTTCCAAGCATATGACGGGATATAAAGAGTCCTTGATAAACCTGTCTGAACATGAGTCACCTCACAAGGTGAAACTTGGGGATGATTACTAATACCCCATAAAAGGAAGTGGAGAAGCTTCTTACAAGCTAGACTCTGGGAAATCTCTGAAGATGAAGGATGTCCTGTATGTTCCAGGACTAAAGAAGAACCTTCTCTCCATATCAGCACTAGATGCAAAAGGTATGAGGGTTGCATTTATTGATGGCCAAGTCTTAATGTGGCCAAAGGGAAAGACTATAGATGATGCAGTTGTGATTGGAGAGCAAGAGGGAGGTTTGTACAAATTGAAGGGCCAACTTGAACAAGCCTTGGTCCATGACTCCATGGAGCCAAGTGAATTATGGCATAGAAGGCTTGCACATGTGCACTATAGAGCACTACCCATTGCAAGCAAAGCAGATGAAGGACTTCCAGAAATCCAGTCGAAGCATGAAGGCGTTTGCAAAGGATGTGCAAAGGGAAAGAATGTGAAGAAGGCATTTCCAAGTAGTGAGACCAAAGCAAAATGAATATTGGAAATCATCCACTCTGATGTATGCGGTCCTATGTCATCCAATTCATTGAGTGGGTATGTATATTATGTTTCATTTATTGATGATTTTTCCCATAAGACTTGGATATACTTCTTGAAGATTAAAGATGAAGTATTCAACAAGTTCAAGGAATTCAAACCATTGATCGAAAACCACACGGAGAAAAGAATAAAGACCTTTCGATCAGATAATGGCGGAGAGTTCACCTCAGAAGATTTCAAGAACCTATGCAGGGAATCTGGGATTAAGAGGGAGTTGACCACTCCATACAATCCACAACAGAATGACGTTGCAGAAAGAAAGAATAGAACAATAATGGAAGCAACAAGAGCAATGCTTCATGACCAGGATCTTCCGATGCACCTATGGGATGAAGCTGCGAGGACAACTTTGTATGTACAAAATCGTACTCCTCATAGAGTACTAGACAACAAGACACCAGAAGAAGTGTTCTCTGGAGAAAAACCAGAAGTCAACCATCTCAGGATATTTGGTTGCCCAATGTACATACACATTCCGAAGGAGAAGAGGATGAAGTCAGATCCTTTAGGAAAGAAGGGTATATTCGTAGGATATAGTGAAAGTTTGAAGGCCTACCGAATATACTTCCCAGGATTTATGAAGATTGATATCAACAGAGATGTGACATTTGACGAAGACTCAGCCTACAACAAATCCAGAAAGTTACATATTGAAGAGACTGAAGAACCTGAAGTTCCGAGGATCAGAGATACAACAATGGAAGGAGCGATTCCAGAAGACCACGAGATGGAGGAACCACAAGAACTTGTAGATCCACCTCGTGAGAAGAACTCCCACAAGAGGAAGCCAACATGGGTACGAGAGGCAATACAAGATGTAGAGAGGTATTGCGCTCTAGAGGGGATGCACAGAGAAAGAAAGAGACCTTGGCCATACTCCAGCTATGTAGCCCTGTTGTGTGACATCATTGACAAAGAACCTACCAACTATGAGGAAGCAGCATAAAAGAAAAAGTGGAAGGATGCCATGATCGAGGAGTACCAGTCTATCATGAAGAATGATGTCTAGGAGATAGATCCGAGACAAGAAGGGAAGTCTGTTGTGACTTCTAAGGGGATCCACAAGATCAAGCATGCTGCAGATGGCAGCATAGAGAAACAAAAGGCAAGGTTTGTGGCACGTGGCTTCTCCCAGAAGGAAGGCATAGATTATGAGGAGACATTTGCACCTATAGCCAGATAGACTTCCATCAGATCAGTACTAGCATTGGCTGCAATGATGAAATGGAAGGTACACTAGATGGATGTCAAGACAACGCTCTTGAATGGTGTAGTAGAGGAGGAAGTGTATGTGGAGCAACCACTCGGATTTTAGACACATGATAGGCAGACTCATGTGCAAATTGAAGAAGGCCTTGTACGGATTGAAACAGGAACCCAGGACGTGGTACGACAGGATGGATAGTTTCCTGATGAGCTTGGGATTTACCAAGAGTAAAGTAGATTCCAACCTTTACTACAAGTTTGAGGTGGGAAATCCAGTGATACTTCAACTCTATGTAGATGACCTATTTGTAATAGGAGAGGATGGGCTCATTGCAAATATGAAGAGGAAACTTGCCGCAGAATTCGAGATGAAGGACCTGGGTATGATGCATTATTTCCTAGGCAGGGCGATGTGGCAGAATGCGGATGGGATCTTCCTTGGACAAGGGAAGTATGCAGTAGAGATTTTGAAGAGGTTCAGAATGATGGACTGCAAGGCCATGTCCACACCCATGGCATCGAACTTGAAGCTACTGTGTGATGCTTCATCAGAGTCAACTGATGCCACGATGTATCGTCAAATGATTGGGTCATTGATGTACCTGAAGAATATGAGACTAGACATATACTTTGCTGTGAACACATTGAGCCAGTTCCTAACGGATGCAAGACATGTTCACCTGATTGCTGCAAAGCATATATTGAGGTACGTGAAGGGTACAGTTGATTATGGGCTCAAGTATGGTGCGAATCAAAAGATTAACCTGCAGGGTTATGTTGATCCGGATTGGGCAGGCAGTGCCGCAGATAGGAAGAGCACTTCGGGATTCTGCTTCAGTATGGGATCTGGTATGATCTCTTGGTTTAGCAGGAAGTAGTCGTGCGTGGCACTAAGTACAGTCGAAGCAGAGTATGTTGCAGCATGTTTGGCTAGTTGTGAGCAATTTGGCTTAGGAAGCTACTGTTTGATTTGTTTGATCTGCAGTTAGAGGCGACTTGTATATTCTGTGACAACTAGAGTTGTGTGAAGTTTTTCGAGAACCCAGTGTTCGATGACAAGTCGAAGCATATTGAGATCAAGTACCACTATATCAGGGATATGGTGTAGAGAGGAGCACTGAAGTTCCAGTATATTGTGACGGACGAGCATATAGCCGATATGTTGACCAAGCCGCTAGCCAGAGTGAAGTTCGAGTACTTCAGAGAGAAGCTTGGTGTTCTCCATATCGAGGTTCCTTCCAAGAGGAAGTGATGAGTCTGGAAGACGTAGATGCACATGGGCCATTATCGCATAGTGGTAGGTTCGTGCCTCCTATGTTGGTAGATGTAAGGGCCGAGCCATTCTTGCATAGTCGTAGGTTCGTGCCTCCTATGTTGGTAGATGTAAGGGCTGAGCCATTCTCGCATGGTGGTAGGTTCGTGCCTCCCATTTTCGTAGATTTAAGGGTTGAGCCATTCTCGCATGGTGGTAGGTTTGTGCCTCCCATGTTGGTAGATGTAAGGGTTGGGTCTCGCATGGTGGTAGGTTTGTGCCTCCCATGCTGGTAGACAAGGTCTTGTATGGTGGTAGGTTCGTGCCTCCCATACTGGAGATGTCCACCGGTTAGTAGACACTGTGTGTGTGCCTAGGTAGGATCTCGCATGGTGGTAGGTTCACCTCCCATGTTGGTAGATGCGGGCTAACCGTTGTGGGACATGTGATGTGCATCTGGGTTGTGCTCCGTGTGATGATGAGATGATCTGAAGACGATGAGGCGACAGTAGGAGACATAGGTGTTTGTAGTGGCAATGTAATGACTTGTCCTGGGCTGTACCTACTTGATGGCTTGCTTGCAGAGATGATGAGGACCTACATGAGGGCTAGGCCTACATCCAGCATGAAAAAGGGATGGCTCTATAGAACTTCCCATGACGAGTAGATTCGAGAGATGTCACGAATCAATAATCGACATGATGAGGATTGCAGCAGCGACGATGATGATCCAGTGTTGATGATGATGTTCCAGCATTGAAGATGATCCAGCGACGAAGACTTGTGTCCAGATTTGTTGATGACTGTGTCATGAGAATACCTTCTTAGTTAAGAGGGAGTGTTAATGTAATTGTAACTTCGGAAGATATTCACTTATATTTTATATTGTTATTATTATTGTATTTTATTTGTACCTCCGACGGAGATGTTTATTCTTCCGGTCAGGGATGTCATTATTACATTTGGTCATGTAAAGTCTTTGAGG
This sequence comes from Larix kaempferi, assembly GCA_027924585.1. Lineage (NCBI taxonomy): Eukaryota > Viridiplantae > Streptophyta > Pinopsida > Pinales > Pinaceae > Larix > Larix kaempferi. The sequence continues at coordinate 5,482,270 of BSBM01000961.1, read as the reverse complement.
TAAATCCTCCTTTGTAAGTTGGGTCAATAGTTCCCCCTACGTTGCACAATTCATGGATCTGAGGGACGATCTCATTGTTTGGCCCCAATACACACTCCGCCATTGGGCACACGCTCTTTGTATTCCTTTAGGCCAGTTTAAAGTGGGCTCCCATTGTCCTAGGGTAGAGATAGATCACTAGATCGATCGATCAAACAGGATCTGCTAAGTTTGTCACCTTCGAGAGGTTGAGATAGAGGAACACTTCATCTTTCGGTGTCGCCTCTACTATGATACCTGTGGGCAGTTCCATTGTCTCTTCAAGGAACTTATTCTCATCGAGGTATCTTGATAAGAGATGTCAGGCCTTATATTTGCAGGAGGCCCTTGGGGTTCGCTCGTTTATCCTTCAGCGACATTATTAGTCGAGACTAGCCTCCATTCAACGTATCACTTCCTTCTTTCCAGTGCTTCCTTCCTCTAGGGACACTAAGAGATAGACGAACGACGATACTTCCTTTGATTGCAGATTAGTTAGCACATGGATGACCACTTCCACTTCCAATTGACACCAGCAACGTGGCTAGTCTCAGCCCCATCCCACTAGCTGGATGACTCCACCCAAGACACAGTAGCAAGCTCCCCACTCCAGGCAGTGACGTACTACCCACTACAACTCCTCTTCCAGTCTTCCTCTAGACAGTGGACTCCTCTGAGATTTCTCCATTCGGACTCTAATGGTAGGAGACATGCTTCAAGCTTTCCATGATGGACTCACCATTTTTGTATCACAGCTTTCAGATCCACTCTCTCTTCCGGATCTGATCTCTTTGTATATTTTTCTTCTGGACCAGCTCTCCATCTATGGAGTTAGCTCCTTTTGGTTTGGTCTTTAGGTTAGAGTTCTCCTTCTCGCTTTTTATAGGAGCCACCTTAGCACTCCCACTTTGTATTGACATCATGTTACAACACAGTCCCATTGACCTACTTTTGTGGTCATTTGTTGGACATTAATATAATTATTTTATCTTATCTTATCTTATCAATTTTGGCCATTGCTGATCTTGATGGTTTATGAAAGAGAGATGTGGTGTTCAATGTGTGATCTGGCCTTCTACTCAGCATTAAGGGGAAGTAAATATTGTACTCCTGTATCAAAATGACTTATCTTTGTGGTCCCCTATTTAACTAAAGAGGGGTTGTTGGAATTATTGGTAAAATCTGTACATGTGGCCACAGCCCATTCATATGTATCATTATGTAATTGTAATTTTGGTTGTGGTCATATTTGGTTTCATTTATTTTATACTAGGTTTATGGTTAAGGCCGACCAAGTCAAACATGATATGTAGGCTCAATAACCCACTTGGGGTATGTGCCCTTGTTTTGTGAGCTCATAAGCGCCTCATGAAGGGATGGCTCACTTGAGTAATGAGTTGTGTTTAAATACACAACTCAAGCTCTCATTTCTATCATCTCATCTTGTGATCTTCTTGATATGAAATACCAAGTGTTATAATTCTAAGGGCACTAAATTCTGGCATTTTGCCTGTGATTAATATTTTTCTCTTCGGAACACTTGTGTATTTTTGTTTTCAGCACTTGTGATTGACTTTTGCACTCTCTATCGCATTAGACCTATCTCTCTCTAGCACAATTGTGAGGAGGCTATTTCAGGATTTCAGTGAGAATCGAGATATGTGGTTCCATTGATTCTTCTATTGACCCTTGTGAATCTGAGCATATATATTTCTTAAGCTTATAGACTTGCATTTTACTATTTTCCTTGATTGAATTTTCTTTTCCTGTTTCTACCTTCTACTCATTGATGGTAAAGCTTTCTGCCATTTGTTAAAAAGCAACCCTGGCTATTTGGGTTTGTATGATGAACAGTGTGTATAATTGATTATAGGGCGATTTCCTGGTTCACTTTATGGATATAGCTCGAGATGAGCTTGTTAAGAAGCCAGCCACAATATCTGTGGAGAAGTTACAGGTATATCATTTCACTTTTGCCAGTTTCATTCAATTATTGCTTAGGTTTTGTAGGGCACACACTTCCAGGACTCATACTTGAATTGTGTCTTTGTTGATGTTTTTATGCTCTATTGTAATGAATTTATTAGAACTGTTAAGCTTCTTTTATTTTCTCAGGTTTGTTTACATGTGTAACAGTCATTACTGGATCTTGCTTTGCGAACCTCTGTTGCTGTATCAGATTCCTGTCATGAGGACCTTACCTGTTGTGTGGTAAGAAAGTTGTGTTCATGGTATTGAATTCTAGTGTAATGATTTTTAGGGTGTAAAGGATATATTGTGAATTTTTTCTGAAATTTTATATTTCTGATTCAGGAGAGAACGTCATTGCTAGCTCAACTGGATGTCCTTAAAAAAATGGGTAATAACATGTCAGACATATACACTCAAACAGATTCTTTAGAAGGTGACAAATCCAATTCTGAGAATTTCAGTCAATCAGCTCCAGTAAACATTACTGGTTTGGAGACATTCACCCTCAATTACAAGGTATATTAGCTCAGGAGTTTATAACTTGGGTCTTGTCATAAGCTTTCATATGCTTCTTTAGTTGTTTATTGATTTTTTTCTGCTTGCATGCTATTCCTATACAGGTGCAATGGCCATTGTCTCTAGTTCTATCAAGAAAGGCTCTTACTAAATACCAGCTTATTTTCCGCCTTCTTTTCCACTGCAAACATGTGGAACGCCAACTCTGTGGGACGTGGCAAACTCATCAGGTGTGCTTTTTCAGAGAACCAATAATTATTTTGGTTAGTTTCTTGTTAAAATTGTAATTTCATGCTCATTTTGTATTTCCTTTGATTGACAATCAATCCTGGTTGGTATATGTACATTCCTCAGAGTACTCGTAGTCTCAACTTACTGGGAACGGCGATTTCTGGATCTTATGTGCTTTGCCAAAAAATGCTGCATTTTATGCAAAGTCTGGTGCATTATCTTACATTTGAGGTATGATTCAAAATATGCATATCTGTTTGAAGTCAAGTGCTCAGGTTCTGACTTTGATATAAATGATCAACTGGAATCCTAACTAAATTTGTATGTTTCTAATCATGTCTATTTAATTTTGTGCATTTTGAACAGGTTCTTGAGCCCAATTGGCATGTTATGTATGAGAGGCTACAGAACCCTAAGAGCATAGATGAGGTTCAAAGCATATGTTGGATTTGGCTCTTTGGATGCTATTGTTGATATATCCCATGAGTTATTGTGGATATAGCCCATGATTTGTCTTTCTTGGTTTTAAGTAGCAGGATCTGGATTAGATATCATTATTTAATTTGAAAATAAGTTTCCCAATATTTTTATGATAATGTCTTTCAGGTGATGCAGCACCACGATTATTTTCTTGATAGATGCCTCAAGGAATGCCTTCTTCTTTGGCCAGAAATTTTACAGGTCTGTAAGCATGATTCCTCTGGGGATGCTTGATCAAATTGTGGTTGTTTTACTTCTTATGGTGTGACAGCATAAACACTATATATTTTGGGCCTTTTTGAAATTTTTGAGGGCATGGTCTTGATATTCCCCATATCTTCTTTTGATCTCTGGATGAAAATACCTTCTGAAGATCTAGATTAAAGATTAAGAGAACTACACATTTGGATTGCAGATGTGTAGCATCCAAGGACCATCAATGTGGAGAAAACAGGAAAAGTGAGAAGCTAAATTAAGAACAATATATTCAATCATCCACATAATAGTATAATACCATAACACTTGGTGTTGAATGCACTAAAAAATTGGAACAGATTCAACAGAATTCTTTGTTACATCACTGCTTTCATTAAATGTCATACAAGACTGTTCGATAATGGGACAGAACTATTGGATGTCATACAAAAATTAGAGGAACAGATCTCAGAGAGAGACATACTAACTACATATATGAAATCATATATAGCTGCACATGATTTGAAGATTTCAGAACTTGAGAAGAAGTATGTAAACTTTGAGAAAAAACACTTGGAACTTGAACTTATGTAGTCAGATCTGCAGTATATATCCTCAATCCTTGAACAGTGTCCTTCCACTTTTGGGGAAATCCAGCTGCTGCAAAATGAAATAACAGGCCTAAAAATGAAGCAAGATGAAATCCTGAGAGCCAGCAAGAGAACTTTAAACAGGAGACAATAGCACAAAACAGGTCTTACTGAAGAGAATTTGAAGAACAAAATTATCAGGTATAGGTTTTCAAAGGGAAGACAAAGCACTAATTGTGGAGCTTGCAGCGAGGAGAAACTTTGAGGAGGAAAGAGACAGGTGCACCTGGGAATTTAATCTTTGAATTTGTGACCTACCCTCTTCTAAAACCTTATTCGGACTAACCAATCTTTCTTTCATGACATATTACACTTTAAGGATATCTGTCTTGAGGAGCATGGGTGGCAACCCACTCTATTCTTATCATCTGTATTTGGTCCTCTGAGGATTACCATCGTACATTCAGAACCAAGAAGAATCTCACAGTGTTTTGTAATCAGATCTTTCTAGACAAGGATCTCACGCGGCTGCAGTGATCCGTAATCTTATGCTAGTTATTAGGAACTTTCCCCAGGATTGTCACGCCCTTAGAAACCTAAATGACATTGTTATCGGGTCAAGGAAGGGGCAACAACTATGTCTATTGTGTATTGGAGTTACAATGGTTCTGTATGGTCTTCCCCAGGGACTTTCTAGGGTGTGATTTCCATCGGAGACCTCATTTTCCTCACAAAGACACGTGAGAGCCCCAAGAGAGCACTCCCACCTATTGTAGGTATCATTGGGCATGAACATCTAAGAACATGACATGGAAATCTGGTGATGTTCATGGCTCTAGAGGTATTGCTTGCCTCATTTGTGGTTTCCTTTGCTCCAGGGTGTTAGTTTTAGCCTATGCTGCATGGGAGCGCCCCCACACCCTTGCTCCTACTCCCGAAGCTCGCTTCCTTCGAAAGCTCGCTCCCAAGGCGTTGCCGAGGTGCTCCCTACCTCTCCTATACTAAAAGCTCCTATACTAGGTTAATCATTTGATGAAAATGTTATGGTACCTCCCTTCATTGCCAAGTTCATATAAAAGTAGTTAGGGTTGATCATTTGATGATAATGTTATAAGTTATAACTACTAGATGTTTGATGTTATATGGTTTAATCCATGTTTTCTATAGCTAATTCAACATCCTACATGTTTTCTAGATATAAATCCATCAAAATATATCAAAATATATACTATATAAAAAATGCTCTCGGAACGCTCCCAAAATGGGAGCTTTTGAAAATTTCTCTTTTTGCTCCAATCTCGCTACCCGCTCCCGCTTTTCACTCCCAACAGCATAGGGACTCTTAGCCTTTGACATGCACTCTAGATGTGGTTTCAACTTTCAAGTTCAACTGGGTCCACCTCCCTTTTGGGACATCTTCATCGTAGTCTACTATTTACCCCCTGCTTGTAACTGCATGCTTCATTGTGATGTCGATCCCTTTCTTGATCTATATTTGGAGATTCCTAGTACTGCTCTATGGGGAATATAATGTCTTGATGATTTTAATGCCCACGCTAACTCTATAGTTGTTGATTCAGGATTTGTGCAAGCATGCACTAGGCCTTCATGAGATAGACCTAAACAAAGTCAGTTATAGAGGCACTTGACATATGGACTGTTGATGATTATAGCTCGGACATGTACTCCTCAATAGGTTAGGTGTTAGGCATGCAGGAGTTGTCCATTACTTCTCTAGACTTTTTTTATCTCTTTCCTAAGTCTAACTTAGGAAAAACACATTAATTAATTTATTGTTGGCTAATGACTAAAAGTGAACTTAAGATTAAGTCACAACCATTGATCTTAAGTGAAGGTTGAGATCTAATCTTAGCCATCCATCACTTTGGAGATTGAGGGTTAGGTTTTTGGTCATTGAGATGTTATAAAAAAAACCCTAAGTAGAGGAGGAGATACACAGAGTGAGACAATGAGATCTCATTGTATTGGTTGGAGAAGGACTTTCATCTAAGTGTGTAGGGGGCTAGGGGCAGGGTCCAAGGAAAGGAGCAAGGGGCAGCAAAGGAGTAGCAGCCAAGTGTGATAGGCTAAGCTATTTTGTTGTATTGTATTATTCCTCAGGTGGGCCATTATCCCAGGACGGGAGCCCATATTTTATCTTAATAAAATCATTGAATGCTGGTTTTTCTCCATTGGGGTTTTTGAGGGTAAACACTGGTGTCAAATGTGATTGATTTCCTATTTATCCCACAGCATTTTATGGGATAAAATATCAATGTGTTTCTTTTTATAATTTCAGCAATAAACTACAATAGTAATTTATTTCTAAGCGTAAAAATGATTGAGAACATAAATTACATTTGGTATTGAGAAATTAACATGGCCTTAGTCCCACCATGAAATATGGTGGACATTGTCTACATTTGAGGGAGTCACACATTGTCTCTATTATTAATTGGATCTTCAACTACTTGAACATAAGCATACATTGTTTCCTCCACAATGGTAGATCAAGTGTGGTTGGGTAATTTTTGGCTAAACAAAGCTTGATCCCCCATTTCAAGAACCTTTTTGTTTCCTACCCACTCCCTAACGCCAACCATGCATACATTGCATTTACAATTTTAGATGTACCTGTTATCACACAACTTGTAGTTGCCCCTAGTGGTATCCCATCTGGGACGGTAGAGGAGATGGACAACTAAAGAGGTGACCCAAGAGATGCCACGGTTCCCAAGGCAAGGTGGGAGTCACGTCAACCGAGGCACTCTTCACTTTAGGTCAAGGTGAATCAAGACAAAGGGGGAGACCCTATGACCAATCAAAGATGATTGGACCCAAACAAAGGTTCCTAGGGATGAGTAATTGGTAAGTTACGGAAACCAATGCAAGGTAAAGTGGACCTAGAAATTAAAGTATGGTTGAAGGTGGTTTGAGAGATGATTAGTGTTTCAACCAATGTATGATTTAGGCCACATGATGAGCTAAAAAGACAAGATCTAGTACCATGTATTACACAAGTGCGACCTACTTTCTTGGGATATGTGAGATGGCTTAAAGTGGACCCACAAGGTGAAATTAAGAGATGCAATTGGCACTAGAGGATACGTAATGAGTAGATCTATGGATCTAAGTTGAAATTAGGAATACCCATGTACCGGATCTAAGGTTTGCCAAAATTCCCAATGAGTGCGACTTGCTTAAGGAGGACTAGTGCCTTGTTGGATGGGTTAATGGAGTCAAAAGATATGTCAAAGTGTACATCGGGACACCTAGAGGTCAAGTCAAGTGGGCTAATTGAGATAGAATGGTTGGATCTTGCTAGATCTAGGATTTCATGAAATGACCCAAGTGGACCACAATCCCTTAAAACAAGGAATGCTACCCCCAAGGCAGATCGTCACAAAATGATACTCTAGACCTAGGTTTCAAGGTATGCCCGTTCCAAATCCACAAAAATCTCAACTACCCACGTCCTTAAAGTGGGCAAACTCACTCACCTAAGGAAGTGCGACCTTGCTCAAGGAGGGCTAAAAGGTGGATAAAGTGTGTCAAATCAAGTCCAATGGCCACCAAATTGTAGATCCAAGTAGCTTAGGCACTGATCTATATGGATCTAGAAAATCAAGTCAATCCAAGGGTTAGATCTTACTAGATCTGAGTTTTAAGGTGCCAAGTAGTTCAAAAGGGGGTTTTAATCCCTTAAAATGTGGAATGATGCCCACAAGGTAGAAATCACCCAAGTAAAAGTCTAGGGGTAGGTTATCAAGTGTGTAGATTGCAAATAAAGTGGGATCTCACCTACCCATGTGCTAGATCTAACCAAACAAGCCTCTCCAAGGAAGTGCGATTTGGTTCAAGAGGGCTTTGTTGCCTTGAAAAGTGTGTCAATTTTAACCCAATCACCACCAAACTATAGATCCAACTAGGGGTGGATGCTATAGAGGTGGGTTTTTAATATCTCTTCAAAAGCAAGGCTAGATCTAAGTAGATCTAAGAAAAACCAAAATGAGGGTTTTGATTAATTAGGTTTTTATGATCTAGAAATTATGGATGATTCAAAGAAAAAGAAGATCATACCTTTGGAGCATACTTGAATGAAGAGATGAATGCTAGTTGAGATGAGGATTACTTTTGCCAAAGATCAAATGGAGAATTTTTGGAGCCCTCTTGCCAAATCGATTTTTCCAAGCCACATATGTGTCCCTCTAACCTGTCAAAACCAAGGAGCAAAGCATCAATCAGTTTAACATGTTGAAGGTAGATACAAGCAAGAAAGAGATAAGCAAAGAATAGTTGGTGCAAAGACAAAACCACTCCCTGTTTAACCCAAAACCTCCTCCTCCAAGCTTGAAGGGCAAGCCTCCCCACCAATTCGCACTTGTTGAAGAAGTCTTCAAAACCTGTAAAAAGATATGGCAAATATGCAAGATAGCTACAATAGATCCTCCAGTGCAATGGACAAAAGCATTTACAATCAAAACAACCAACATCCACTCCAACCCAAGCATGTACTCCAAAAGATAGAAATTTTATTCCAAGAGACAAGAGCCAAAATCTCTAGATGATTTTACAATGAGAGGCTCCCTCCTTAAATAGGATGGGGAGAGAGCATAATCCTAACCACTTTTTACATGAGTGGCTAAGATTAAAAGATCAAAAGATCTAATCAATGGTTGAGATGAGCTCAACAATAAAATACATGGATCAACCATAAAATATAACGATAAGTGGACAAAATCGCCCTAGGAGAGGGGATCCCACCAAATCATGATGACAAAATATAATAATAAGCTTATGGTGGGTCCAAGGGGTAATTTTAGCCACCCTTGGTCAATCCCCATAGCACAATAATAATAAAATAGTCATCAATATACCAAGTCGTGCCTCTATGGACAAATCGTAGGCCTCAAAAGACCTCAGAAATCACCAGAAAGTGCCATAAGTGATGGATGTGGGCCCCGATGAAGCTGAAACTGTTGGAAAAGGTGCGGAAGACATCCCACTCATCATCACTGATCATCCCATGCCAAAACTTTGCCTTAGTAGCCCAAATCGGATTCCTTTGTAGCCATTTCTACCAATCCAAAACTGCCTCGGGAAGCGTGTACCTATCCCAAACTGCCTCCTAGAGTGCTTGCGCTGTCAAGGTGAGGGCACCAGTGTGTCTGGAAGGGGGGTAATATGGTAAAAACAAGTGGCTGGACCACCCCCTTCATCATCAGCGCCCCAGGTGAACCAAAAAAAATCATCTCTGCTCTGAGAGGGTCTCCGACAGACCAAAACTGCACTAGGACAGCCTACTGAGGCAAAATCATCACTGTAACTGCCCGGAACTGAAAATAGACTGTCTCATTGGACTCAGAAGGTCCAAAACTATCCAAGATGTGTACTCATACACCATATAGCTCTTTGCATAATCATATAATATACCCAATATACCGGAACAAGTGAAATAATAACAATTTGTAAATGATCAAATAATGCTGAAAACCATAGATCATCATCATAAACCTGTATCTGATGCATAGAACCATCATGTACATGTACATAGACCATATATCATCTACCTGTGCCATCATAAGGTCCAATAATCTCATGTCATGTGATTGACCTTGGTCAAACTAGGTTTGACCAGGTCAATATTGACACAATATAACTCAGACTACCATCTGAAGCTGCTGCAAAGTGTCAAAGGTTAATGCATGCTCTACAACTCATTCAAATAGCAATTATAACACAAAGTAGTCATTACTGGCGATCTAAATCCAAATATATATTGTCATTAATTATTTATATGACTCAGACTAGACTTTCAGGACCATACTCACTTCATAGTTGTGATCAATTTGCTAGTGAAGGGTGAAGGCTAAAAAGAAACCAGCTAAGCTAAAGGGTGACTGGCTGACTTAACATTGTGACACTTTGGATATGGGAAAGGGAATACACACCATAATATATACTGAATGAACAACAACACAGGGAATGGCGGTGTCTCACAAATGGATAAGTTGTTTAGAGAGTGCTTATTCAACTTAGGCATCATGTCTACATCAAGTTGATCCAGGTTCATTAGGATCATTCAATTTCGTTTCATGGCCTTTTTGGCCTGCATAACCCTTCGGATCTCAGGTGTGCTGATAAGCACAACTAGTTGCAGCTTGCATCTAGGGCATTTTTTTTATACATACATAAGGTCAGCAATTGTTTAGATATAGCTTTTATGAATCATTGCTTTTTGGACCTTTCTTTTATACTCTTCAAAGAGTATTTTTAGCAGTTCATTGCTCTTGCCCTTTTTAGTTTCCATGGGCGAATTTAGAAGTTTCCATAAGTAGTACATGAGCTTTCAGTTTTAGCCACCAACATCTCAAGTGACTAGGGGGAGTTCGAGCCAATGCCAAACATCGGGACAACCGACCAGAATGATTTAGGCCTACAATCCAACTCACCAAAGGTAAGTTTTGTCACCAACTCAGAGCCGAGACACAATAAACAGGGAAGCTCATCCAATACAGAGGCTACAGTGGGGAAAAGATCCTCCATGCCACTAGTCAAGTAGTAAGTCAGGGTGATAAACTAAAAGGTAGGTAATAGATGGATGAAGACAATGAGTAATGGAGCCAACACTAGCAAGCCAAGGTATGGTGGAATGATCACCTCTATTCTCCCTTAGGAGGGTGCAACCAATGAGTATGAGTAGTGAACTTCTAAGTTTGAGTAAGGACAGTAGAATATATATATAATAACATCAACCAGGTCCACATATCTATATGATTGCCAGATCATGACACTAAGTGCTAAGACATGCCATAAGAATGAATATAAAAGCAATATAACCATAACACCATGATATACCTGCTGAGTCATATACCTGAATGCTCATCCTCTGAACCATCATCTGTCCTCTAAAATTGCTACTGTAACTCTGGGCACTACTGACTGCTCCGCATAAATGGTATAATGGCTACATCGGTCATCTCTCTAAGTGTCCTGAGACTCAGTCATGGCATGGGGAATACATATACTGTCCAAAATCTGATAGTGATCCATACATAGATGCTCATCTCATCATCTCAATGTAAAGGAACTGGCTGAAAAGTGCTCTGGAATCTGAAAAATAATGTATGGTAGCCCAACTACTATATATGTGATAATAGTACCCTCACTTCTCCCACTTTGCCGCTTGCCTAGGCCTTGCAAAAACTCACCTATCATTGTTTACATTGATGTCGAGTTTGTTGAAGCCTATGATACTCACATTTCCCATCTTGTTCCCAATGTTTCCTACTTTTCTTCCCTTCCCACCTCCATGTCTAAGAACGAGTTGTTATCGAAAATACTTTGGGAGGTTGCCATAGATTCATAACCCAACACAATGCACCACAATAAATATATTCACTCTCCTCTAACTTCCCATGAACCGTTGGTATGATGAAGACTGCAAGACGATGCATGCTAAGTTATCTGGTTCGATGAACATGAAGCTTCAAATTCAAAGTTCGTCGAAATTCAAGCTAATCCGAACATAATCATCCATGGTCACAAAGCCTCAATTGGAATTGAATGTTGAGCCTAAAGGCAAAGCGATTGGGTGAATAAGTCAATTAGAGTTTGTCCAAATTCGCTAAAATTTGTTCAAATTTGGCTAGAATTTGTGGGTTCATTTGTTTAAAAAATTAAGAAAGTAAAACACTCAATTCTCTAAATTAGTTCCATTTCCAATTTGCATTGGTTTTCGTCTCTCATAGCTCAATGCTCTCTTCATGGTCCAGTTGTGGTCACCTCTCAATGGTCTCTCATGCCAAAGCATGATTTACTCCACGATTTATGCTCATACCTTGTTATCACCAAACTTGTAGTTGCCCCTAGAGATGGATCCAAGGTGGATGGCCGAGGGGATGGGTAACCAAAGAGGTGCAACCAAGATAGCCTCGACTCCCAATGGATGTTTGTCATGCCAATCGAGGCAATCTTTACTTTATGTTATCTGGCCCAAGACAACAAAGGGGGAGACCCAGATCTACTCCCGATAGGAGAGATCAGACCAAGACACCAGATCAAATCAAGTGTGGATGAAGTACGTAAGGTGTATGGTAAACCCTATATCTATAGATGAAGTCACAAGATGAGTAATGGATTGGATGAAGAGGTTTAAGCAGTGTTAATTTAGTCCAACTTGGTTATGTGAGTGACTTATGAGATCTAAAACCAGATCTAGGATGAGGGTACTAGTCAAAGATGAGAAAATCCACTGCCTTGGGAAACGTGTCCAATGCAGGGTAGTTAGGAACAAATTGGGGCTAACCAGTACCAAAGATAAGCTTGATGAGTGAATATGACAATGTCTAGGTGTTCAAGCAATAAGACAAAGACCAAACCACAAGCCAACTCAACAACCCAGAAAAGTCGTGAGGGCTTGGAAAAGGATCAGTGCCTTGGAAAATGGGCCAAATGGAGTCGGATGTCCACCAAACTGTAGATCAGGGATGTTGAGGTGTAAAGCTAGGTGGGTCTTGAAGATTAGGATCATCCAATGGCTAGATCTCAGTAGATCTGAGATTGAAATGCATCACCAAGTGACCCAAGTGGGGCTCAACCCTCAAAATGAGGAATGGGGCCCATAAGGCAGAAATCAACAAGGTGAAGCACTAGGGGTAGGTTATCAGCTGTGGAGAGTTAGGATCAAGTGGGATCTCACCTACCCAGGTGCTAGATCTAGCAAAACTCACCTGTCCAAGAAGTGCGACCTCACTTGGAGAGGCTAATTTGCCTTGGGAAATGGGTCAAATGAGGGCCAATCCACACCAAACTATAGATCCGAATTGCAGTGGATGCTATAGGGGTGGGTTTTAAATATCTTACCCAAAAGCCAAGTAGATCTAAGTAGATCTGAGAAATTGTAAAATGAGGGTTTTGAATTATGAGGGTTTTCAGTAACTTAGACAAATGGATAGATCATGGAATGAGAAATTTACCTTGAGATGATACCTGAGTGATGGATGAGGTTGCCTTGTTGTTGAGGAAGATTCCCGTAGAGATCAAATGGGAGATCTTTGATTTGCCTTGCTTTGAGATGATGCCCTAGTCCACATGTGCGACCTCCTCTTCCTGTCAACCAAGGAAAGTGATTTCAATCAGTTGAGCAACAATGGAGGAAATACAAGTGAAAAGCGAATGATAACATGAAATAGAAGGTCCTAGGACAATAATACTCCCTATTACCGACGAACAAACCCAAAGAAGAAGGATAGAGAGTCTTCCCCTACCAATGCATCCTCCACCTGTAGATTAAAATACATGGACAAAAGTATAGCAAGATAAATCTCCAATAACCCGGTGTAAAGGAAGAATCAACGAGCGAACTCCAAAACCGTTCACCACAACACAACAGATAGATGCAATAGTATTTTTCTATTCCAATAATCTAGAGCCAAAAGTCCCCTTTACAATGAGAAGGTCTCTCCTTTAAATAGGATGGAGAGAGGCCATAATCCTAACCACTCTTTGAATGAGTGGCTAAGATTAAAAGATCATACGATCTAATCAATGGTTGAGATGAGCTCAACAATACAATACATGGATCACTAATAAAATAATTCATCAATGGACCAAATCGCCCTAGGAGAGGGGGGTCCCACCAAATCTCAATGATAAAATATATGATCTAGCTCATGGTGGGTCCAAGGGGTAATTTCCTATGTTGCACGGGGACCCGTCCGCCCTAAAATTTCACACGTTTCCTGCGTTCCTGCGTTCCGGGGACTTAGGGACTCCTCGGAAATGTCCCCAAATCGTCGGGGACTCCATCAGGGACTTGGGGACTTTTTGGACGTCCCCTAAACGTCCCCTTCCAAATCAACGACTTTTTGGGTACGTCCCCGATGTCCCTCGAGCAACAGGGGACTCCTAGATGTCCCTCGATCTCTGCACATGAAAAATAAAAAATAAAAAAATAAAAAAAATAAAAAACCTAATGCTAAAGCCTAAAAGTAAAACTAAAAAGCTACTAACCTAACCCACGACCCCTTACCTTTTCTTTCCCCTCCATACTCCCGCGGCTACCATACTCCCGCGACTCTAGCGTTTGACCCCGAGCTCCAGTGTTCGGCTTCGAGCTTCAGCATTCAGCTCCGGGCTCCAGCATTCCAGTTATCGACTCCGAGCTACCAGCATTCCAGCTCCTCGACAACACTCTCCTTCCTCGCTCCAACGGCTAGCCTCCCCATCACAACACACAGTCGCAGCTCCACGGTGGTCATAGCTCCTCGGTCGCAGCTCCACGATGGTCATAGCTCCCTGGTTGCAACTCCCAGTCGACTGTGGTTGTTGCAATCCACTCTCAGCTTACAACTCAGCGAACAACTACAAGTATTTTGTCTCACTGTTTTACATGTTAAAATTTTTATTGCATTTTTGTATTTTAAATTTTTTTTGGGTATAATTTTTAATTTTTAATTTATAAAAAATAAAAGGCTCAGCAATGCTGCCTATCTGACTATTTTTTTTTTTAAATCTTAGACTCAATTTCATAGCATTACTAATTATTTGTTCAAAAAACTAAATTTTAAAACATAATTTGTAATTAAAAATTTTCATTGTCATTATTGGAACATTTCAGACTTAAAATTTCCTCCAAAAGAAGTGAAATGGACAACAATACTCCTGCACGTACTGAATCAGAGTCTGAAACAAGAGCAGGGGAAACTGAAATGTCTAGCACAGTCAACGTGAAGAAACCATTGTTGCAATTTGTCAAAAAAATCACCCAAAATAAGAGGAAAAACAGTGGTGGCTCACAGGAATGGCAATGCAAACTCTGTAATCATACATTTGTAATCAAACTTTGATTTTAATATCAATGTGTTTATAATTAAAATATATATATTAAATTTAATATAATTATTAATTATATATAATTTTAATCATATATATATATATATATTTTTATTATTATAAAATTGTCGTCCCCAACCTGCCGTTCCCTGAAAAATTGGGGGTGCGCTTTAGCCGTCCCGGAAACTCGTCCCCGCGTCCCCCGCATCCCCCCGTTCCCAAGGCCAGTGCAACATAGGTAATTTCTAACACCCTTGGTCAATCCCTATGGCACAATAATAATAAAATAATCATCTAAGCACCAAATCGTGCCTCTCTGGGAAAGTCGTGAGCCTTTGGAGGCTCCAGAAATCATCATAAAATGCCAAAAGTGATGGATGTGGGTCCCACTAAAAGCTGAAACTGCTGGAGAAGGTGTGGAAGACATCCCACTCATCATCACAAGTCATCCCATGCCATAACCTTGCCTCAGTAACCCAAATCGAATCCTTCAGTAGCCATTTTCACCATTTCTGGACTGCCTTGGGAAGTGTGAAATTGCCCAAACTGCCTCCTAGAGTGCCTGCGCTGTCAGGGTGAGGCCACCAGGCTCTCTGGGAGGGGGTAATATGGTAATATCAAGTGGCTGGACAACCCCCTCCATTCACAGCGCCCTAGGTGAACTCATCAACTCTCTGCTCTGCTCTGACAGGGCCTTTGATAGGCCAAAACTGCACTAGGATAGCTAGTTGAGGCTAAAAATCACTGTAACTGCCCGGAACTGAAAACAGACTGTCCCATTGGACTCAGAAGGTCCAAATCCATATAAGATGTGTACTCATACACCATATAGACCTCTGCATGGTCAAAAATAAATACTCATCATATCTGGGCTCTGGCAGACCAAATAATAATAATCTGTAAAAGTGCTAAAAAGCACAAATCATCATCATAAGCCTGAAACCACTGCATAGAACCACCATGGTGACCTGTACTAGACCATATATAATATCTCTGCATCATCTGAGGTCTGCCACCTCATGTCCGATGGTTGACTTGTGGCCAAACTGGGTTTGACCAAGTCAACAATGACCCAAAATATAACTTAGGCTATCATCACAATGCTGTAAGGTGTCCAAGGTTAAAGCATGCTTTACAATCCATTCAAATAGCAATTATAACAAAAAGTAATCATTACTGGCGATCTAAATCCGAATATATAGTCATTAATTATTATTATTACTCAGATTAGACTTTCAAGACCATACTCACTTCATAGTTGTGATCAGTTTTCTAGTGAAGGGTGAAGGCTAAAAATAAAATGGCTAGGCCAAAGGATGACTTACTGACTTAACACTGTGACACTTTGGATATGGAAAAGGGAATACACACCATAACATATAGTGGACAAGCAATAACACAAGGAATGGCGGTGTCTCACAAATGGGTAAGTTGTTCAAAGAGTGTTTATTCGCCTTGGCAGATGTTCACAATCCATAATACAAATGAGGCCAACAATCTTTTTGATACAGAATTTAAGTTCCATTGCTTTTTGGGCCTTTAGTTTCCATAGCCTTTGATCTATGTGTGTTTATAAACACATTGCATAGATTTACATTTTCATAAGGCTTCTTGCTGCAAGTGTGTTTTTAAGGCACTTGTTTACCTGAGCACTTCCACATGTGTTTTTTTAGACATCTTGTTTACCTGGGTATTACATTTCACAATAGATATAACATTTGATATTTCTTTGCCAGATTCATTTGGCTTTTCACAATAGATATAACATTTCCTTTTCACAATTTGCATTCATGGCAGTATTATTTGTTTCAGGTTTAGCCAACATCTTTAGTGACTAGGGGGACTTCGTGCCAGTGCCAAACATCGAGACAACCGACCGGAATGATTTAGGCCTACAATCCAACTCACCATAGGTAAGTTTTGTCACCAACTTAGAGCCGAGACACAATAAACAAGGAAGCTCATCCAATACAGAGGCTACAGTGGGGAAAGGTCCTCCATGCCACTAGTAAAGTAGTAAGTGAAGGTATTGAACAAACTGGGTAAGTAATGGATGGTTAGTTTGTAAAGACCCCTTTCTTTCCCTAATTACACATTCAATTCATGCACCCACAACTACTTTAGGAATCTAGGCTATGCACCTTATCATAGGGTTTCACATGTGACAAGGACTTAAAAAGCATCACACTAATGTTAGACTAGATGAGTAAAGGTTAAATAAGTCCTTGAGTTGTTAGAAAAGTGTAATTGTATTTAAATTTCATGTATTATATTCATATTTGTGAACATTTCCTAGGTTCTGACACTTGGTATGATGTTCTATCAAGATAGCTAGGTGTTTCATGAGGAGCGCTACCCTTGGCAGACATTTTTTTGATAGGACGTTTTGGGAGGGATGTCCTAAATTTAAGAGTAGTTATCTTTTTGTAAAGTGCTCAGAATTGTACCATCTCAACCATATTTGATGTAGAGTGGCCGCAGGATTTCTGAAAAGTGGTTATAATAGAAAATCCAATAAATATTGAGGAAGTTGGAAAATCCAGAACTTTTGTTTAAAGTGCCGCACTATATTTTCATCACTTGTTCCTTTTGGAAGCCTTTTGATGTAGAGTGTTCACCTTTTGAGGAAGCGCTCCACCATTTGGACCATTTTTAGTGGAGTGCTCCCATTGTCTTCGGCTTATTGTTGGTTTATGAGAGATGTTTATCAATTTTGACCATGTCTAGAGGTTTCTTTGAGAATCCCTAGGATAGATCTAGGGTTTTGGTAGATCTATTATTGTTTTATTGTAAAGGAAGTTGAGCTACTCTCCTATATAAGAGAGCCTCTTTTGCATTGTATCTTGTTGTTGTTGATTGAAGATAAAGCTATCCTTTGCAATTGAGGATCTTGGTTTCTTTGGGATCTTTCTTGCATGTGAGGCATATCTTGGTGATTCTATCTTGAGGTAACATGTATTTTTCTTGCATTGTCAAATTTCTAAATCTAGTCCAATAGAAGGGTAATCTTACTCCTTTGGAATTAAGTAGGGACTAATCTCTTTACTTGTTTTATGTTTTAGTCTTGTAGCTTTCTTGTGATTTGTCATCTTGGGAGGGGTTGCAAGTTCAAGTTTGCATAGGTTAGGGTATGTGCTAGAATCTAGATGTTGAAGGTGTATGCTCTAGGGTTACCCTTCCTTGGAATAATTTGCATGAAACCCCAGAGTCTTGGGAGGAATTTGTCATGTTTTGCAGGTGTTCTGGCCAAGTATTCTCAAACAAGGTCCAAGGAGAACTATTCTAGGACCCCATTTGCCCAAGGATCAAAGGCACTGGCCCACTATTCCATCTAATCAACCGCAAATCCTCAAAAATATTTTTTCCTTTTTTTTCTAGGGTGAAATCTGGTTTCTTCAACGATGCAATAAATTCCAGATTTAATCTTCCATCAAGCCAAGGTAAGATCTCATACTTTAATATCATTTTAGGACTTGATTTCCTTAGTTTGATTTCTGTTTATCTTCATTTCATAACAACAAAAATAAAAAATAAAAAAACCCTAATAACTTCATAAAATCTCATTTTAAGGTTAGGGTTTCATGCTAAAGTAATCGCATTAATTTGTTGGGTTTTATACTCATGTTTCATGGCTCAAATTTCATCTTAGACAATTTTGGAAATTTTTAATGGCAAACTAATTTAAATTCTGGATTTTTAGGGGCAACTAGCATCTTGAAATTTTTTGTTTTTCATGGTTTAATTTTCTGATCTTCATCATCTACTGAATTCTAGAATTTTCTATGCTTTCTTGCTTTAACACACAACGGCAATCATCTTCTAAAAACAAGTCATTTTTTTACTGTTCATTTGGTTAATATTGGATAATGGTTTAATGTTTATTTGAGACACTTATATTGGCTAAATGGTTCACTATTAAATCTGAAAATTGTTTTTCTAATTTTGCTCCCATTGCTAAACCTTTTCTCTTACACGACTCTTGATATATTTCAAATGTGTTTGGATAATTTAATCATGGACAAAGTGGATATTGTTGTCTAATTTTCTAATTAAAGCATTGGTATTAAGTCATTGAATCAATTCGACATTTGGAGAAGTGATTCTTATCACTTCAAGAAATATAGAATATCATCTAATTCTAATACTTTGAGTGACACCTTGCTTCAGAAATCTTTTCAGGCAAGTCTTCACTTGGTGCCATAACTTCATATAATTTAAAGTATTAATTGACAACTTATTCCACTCTTAATTTTAGCTTTTGGGATTTGTTTATATTGTAAGAAATGAACCCACTGTTTAAACATATGTGGCATTGATCTATTGTGCGTTATATTTCTGTAAACATCTTTAAATTTCCAAAATTGATGATCTAAATGTCCATGGTTTATTATTGTTCAAATGATATCTTGAGTATTTTCAGTCAAGTGTTTGATGTATTTGGCATTTCTACTTTACATGTTCAAGCAATAGTTGGGGAATTATAACTTTGTTTTATCATACACATCTAACTAAGTTACATTTCAATCCCCTTAGTTCTCTTCATTAAATCCACTTCTAATCAACCCTAGGGAAGCCCCCCTTGACCGTGAGAGCTGGTCAAAAGAGAGGGACGTTTGCACTAAGGTGATAGTGGTGCATTCTTCTGAGGTCGCTCCTTGATAGCACTAATGGCTTGGGACTTTCCACCAAAGTGCTAAATCAAGTTGTAATAGGCAGCAAATGAAGTCCTAAGCAATGTCGGGTGGCTCTCTATTAGCATCTTACCGACAGCCACATAATTAGCTGCATTATTTGTTATCATTTGCACAACATGTTCCAAACTAATCTCTTGGATGAATGCATCCAACAATTCACACAAGAATGTTGCATCTTTAACATGCATTGATGCATCAATAGATTTAATAGACATTGTACACCTATGACAATGAATCAATAAATTTATAAGGGTCTTACCCTTCCCATCTGTCCAAACATTGGACATCACAGTGCATCCAATGGACTCCCAAGACTTCTTTAGCTCTTCCAATCTAGTATTGATATCTTTCTTTTCTACTTGCATAATTCCCCCCCGCAACTCCTCATAGGTAGGCCACTTATACCTCGGGATAGCAACAACAATAGCTTCACACATTGGCTGTAAAAATGGATTTGTCTTTGTGATGCTCAAAGCTGAATTACTCCAGAAAATCATCCTCCCCATAGCCATGTATGCTTCTTACTTCTCATTTCTTTTAATCACCGACCAGATGGAAGGTTGAACCCCATCTCTAGTTCTTGGAACAAAGAAAGGTGAGGTCCTCATGGAAGGTGAATCCATGGAGTCCCTCTTGTTTCCTTGTATCTTAGATCTACCTATGGTTTTTGAGGATCTAGCCACCCCATCAGCAATAACTTCAAATTTGCTAGCAACTGCCTCTTCCTTCTTTCTATCCTTCTCATAAATAGAATCGTTGGCCATCCGCATAATCTCTGAGGGTGATTCAGTGCAAATCACAACATCATGCCCTAGGATTTTAGCCAAGTGGTACTTAAACTAGCTAGTCATAGGTTGGCCATGTTGACGACTGTAGCTCGGATAGGTATTTCCTTGGGGATGATTTTTCTCTCGTTCCTGCCTCGCCACCAACACTTTTTCCAAGAGTGCTTGGTATTTAGACAGTGGTGCATCCCGTCACATGACAAAGGAACAAGAGCTATTTAGTGGGCTATCCGAGGATAACTCAACGATCCATGTGGAGCTTGGCAATGATGCTAAGTATGTAGTGAAGGGACAAGGGACAATTTAGTTCCATCTTGAGTCAAGGGGATCATTTGATGCCGAGGAGGTGCTCTATGTACTAGGCTTGAAGAAGAACCTATTGTCCATTTTAGTCATGGAGGACAAAGGTTATGCAATTACCTTCTAGAGCGGACAAGTGTTCATTTGTCTAGAGGGACCCAGTCCAGACACAACTATGAGGATTGGCGTGAGGGAAGGAAACCTATACAGGCTATAGGGAAAGCCTATTCAAGCACTGTTGCATGACAGTGAGAGCTTGTGCGATCTGTGGCATAGGAGGATGGGACATCTGCATCACAGGGCGCTACCCATATTAAGGGAGATAGTCACTAGTATTCCAGACTTCAGTATTGAGTAGTAGGGGGGTGTGCAAAGGATGTGTGCTTGAAAAGAATGTTAAGACTTCTTTCCCCAACATCGAGAGTCGATCCAAGGAGATCTTGGATCTGAACCATTCAGATGTTTTTGGGCCTATGTTAGTTGCATCAGTCAAGGGACCATCTTACTATGTATCCTTCATTGATGATTTCTCCATAAAGACCTGGATCTACTTCATGAATACCAAGGATGAGGTCTTCAGTCGGTTCAAGGAGTTCAAACCTTAGGTAGAGTACTATCTAGGTAAGAAGATCAAGGTACTAAGATCAAAGAACAGGGGTGAGTATGCATCCAATGAGTTCAAATATTTTGCGGCAGAAAAACTAGGACACGAGATCCATATTGAATAAGATATATATTATTGAATTGATAAGATGCTTAATGCTTTACAAGAGCTCGCCTTTTATAAGGTTGAGCATTTCTTAAGAAGGGTTACGTCCCTTCAATTAAACTAATTAATAATTTATTGATTAATTTAATACAATATTTAATATTCATAGCATTGCCACTCCCTTTTAAAGAGCTTTGTCCTCAAAGCAATGGTAATGAGGAATGTAATTGTCGAAATTGTTCTGATTCCCATGTTGCATCTTCTTCGGGAAGATTTTTCCATTTTATGAGGTATTCTTTAATGACTCGCGTTCTTAATCTCTTCTCTCTAGTAGCAATGATAGATTCTGGCTCGAATATGATTCTTCCTTCTTCATCTAACAAGGGAAGTATTGTTTGTGCCTTCTGGTGTTGACCTATCATCTTTTTCAAACATGAAACATGAAAGACATTGTGGATGCGACTTGTAGTTGGCAATTCCAATGCATATGCCACCTGACTAATCTTCTTATTGATTTGATATGGGCCATAAAAACGTGGAGCCAATTTATTTTTTCCACCTTGTTTAAGTGATAATTGTTTATAGGGTTGTAGTCTTACATATACCCAATCTCCAATTTCAAATTCTCGTTCTGTTCGATGTCGATCTTCTTGTTGTCTCATTCTATTCCTGGCAGTATTCAAATTCTCTTTAAGTACTTGGACAACCTTTTGGTTTTCTTCTAAGTGGTCATTTACTGATGCGACCCTTGCTTGGTTGGTGATGAAATCCTTCCATTTTGGGGGTTCATATCCATATAGGGCTTGAAATGGTGTCATTCTTGCAGATGTATGATAAGTAGAATTATACCACCATTCCGCAAGATGTAGCCATTGGAACCATTTATTTTGCTTATCAGTTACAAAACAACGGAGGTAGGTTTCTAAGCATTTATTGACAACTTCTGTCTGTCCATCTGTTTGGGGATGATAAGCTGAGCTCATGTTAAGAGACGTTCCAATTTGCTTGCAAAACTCTCTCCAAAAGTTCCCTTTAAACTTGGCATCCCTATCACTTACTATAATCTTCGGAAAACCATGTAATTTGTAGACATTTTTACAAAAAGCTTCGGCTGTTTCTTTTGCCGAATCAGTTTTCTTCACTCCAACAAAATGTGCATATTTGGTTAGCCTGTCTACCACAACTAGTATTTTGTCTTTTCCATCTGATATGGGTAGACCTTCAATGAAATCCATTGAAATTTCCTCCCATTTCTTATTTGGAATATGTAATGGATGGAGTAACCCCAGACTTGAGATATTCTCAGTTTTATTCCGCTGACAAATGTCACAATCTGCAACATACTTGTGAGTGTCGGCATACATACCCTTCCAAAAGAATGATTGCCTTGCATTATAGTAGGTTTTAAAAATTCCTACATGACCAGCGGCTGGGCAGTCATGTGACTCTTTAAGCACCTTGGTCAAAAAACTGGAATTGGAACTTAAGTAAATACGTCCTTTGTACCATAAGAGATCATTCTTCCATTCAAACTTCGGATACTGATTTATGTTGTTAATTATGGAGCAAACCTTTGAATTCTTGGCATATTCTTTACGAATTTCGTCCAAAAATTCTGGGATCACCATGGATACGGCGTAGACTTATATCTCTTCATCTTTCCTTGATAAAGCATCAGCTACTACATTGTCCTTCCCCCTTTTATGTAGGATCTCCATATCGAATGTAGAGATTTTCTCTATCCACTTTTGTTGTTCGGTTGTTAATGTCTTTTGCTGTAACAAGTGTTGTAAACTATTATGATCTGTTCAGATTAGGAATTTACTTCCCAAAAGGTATTGTCGCCATTTAGTTAATGCATGCATGATGGCAAGCATTTCCTTCATGTCTGGAACTGGATGTACGAACAACTTGAGTTTTCGTGCCACTCTTATATCAAGAAAGTTGTGAGTGCTTCCAGTGTCTACTAGCACTGTAACATTCTCATTTTTTATATGCCCTTCTAACTTGAGAGTCTGTGGTTGACTAATGCCTGTCATGGCTGCTAGGGAGATTTTGGGGGTCTCGTCGTTCCCGGCTGCCATATTTGCGGTTTCATCCTCTTCATCTTTTGGCTCTTCTTCTTCTTCTTCTTCTTCTGATTCACTATTCTCCTCTGCTTCACAAGTATATAATTTCTTTGAGTTGTCCTCGGGGCGACACCTATGTTTAGGGTTCCATTTGTCTCCACATCGTCGACATTTTCCTTCCCTCATACGTTGATTCTCGAGGCTCTTCCTATCGTCTCTTCTAGGCGGAGGGATGTATTTGTTTGTATCATCCTCTGGAGTCGACTGGATGTTTCTTTGTGAGTATGACTTCCCTTTATTTGATTGAAAACTGTCAAATTTGGCCTCGGCTGCTTTTTGCTTTTCGTCTTGCTGCCTCGACATTTGTTATGTCATGCATTTTTAACTCTTTTTGTATGTATGGTTTTAGTCCTCCCAAGTAGGTTTCCAACCGTTGTTTGTCGGATAGCCCAAATACTCTGGTAGCGAGGGATTCCCATTGATGCGTGAATTCTTCGACGCTTCCCCTTTGTTGTAATCTGGTAAGTTTTGAGAAGAATTCATCTTCTGTGATTCCTTGAAACCTTTTTAAGAAATCATTCTTGAATAAGTTCCAAGTGTATGCGAAGTTGTCTGCCTTCCACCACATATACCAGTTGCAGGCATATCCTTCAAGGTGCATTGAAGCATACTTGACCTTTTCTTCGTCCATTGTAATGTTATATATGTCGAAATACTCTTCTGCTTTATTCAACCAAGCGACGCATTGGTCTTCTCCTCCATTATATTTCGTCATCTCTATTTTTGCTCTCGGCGGGTACATTACGAATGGTTGGTATTGAGCACCTTTCATCCTGTTGTGTTCTGGTGACTCAGAATTGGAAGATGGGGTAACCGACATATCCGAGCCATGTTGTTTATGATTTTTTTCCTCATCATTCATTTTTTGTAATATCGCCTCGATACCTTTCTGGCTCTCAATCACTTTTTGATCTAACATTTTTTGTTCCTTGCTTATAATGTCGAACTTGTCGTCTATTTTCTGCTCCATTACCTGAATGACTTCATCCTTAATTTCTTTCTTAAGTGCTTCCTGGCTCTTGGTGATCATTTCCTTGAAGGTTCGAAAATCCTTCTCTATTTTCTCCATTTGGGCTTTTAACTCTGTCGTCATGCTTCTTAGGTGTGGTGGTGAATAATTGGACGCAATTTTGGCTTAGGAGGGGTGGAAAATGAAAATGACTTGGAAAAAGTGGAATTACTATAATTTTTGGTGTGGTTAAAAAAATTATATATAATAAATATTATATTAATATATATATTTTTTTTGATTTAAGGATTTTTTTAATAAAAATCAATATTAATTATATAATACTAATTTTTTTTTGAAGTTAGGGTTTGAGGGGGTTTACGTGGAGGCCGAGCGGGGGATGGACGAGAGGTGGACGGGGGAGCCCAAGCGGATGGGAGCGTTGGTTGTAGGAAGGGAGAGCGGAGGGGATGCACAAGTGCGTGGGGATGGCGTGGCTGCAGAGACGGGGATGAGTGCGTAGGCGTGAAGTGTAGGGCAAAGGTGAGCAAATATGTAGAGGGAGTTGCGGAGAAGAGAGGGGAAGAGCTTCGGGGGATGAGGAGCGCGGGAGAGAGAAGCGTTGCGTGGAGGAGGTGCGGGAACTGGTGGAGAGGAGATCCGTGGGGGGGGGGGGGGCGGTAAGGCGATAGAGTAGTGTGCAGGAGTGGGGGAGTGGGGATGACGAAATGGAGGAAGTGGAGGAGTGGGGGGCGCGTTAACGTGGATGCGAGGGACTGAGAGGAGGGATGAGGGAGAAGAAGAAGCAATGTGCAGCGCGGGGTGCAGTGGAGAAGAAGGATGGGGTTGACGAGGATCCCAGCTGGAGCCTGGAGTGCAGAAGCTGATGTCGAACGCAGCTCTAATACCAAATGCGGCAGAAAAACTAGGACACGAGATCCATATTGAATAAGATATATATTATTGAATTGATAAGATGCTTAATGCTTTACAAGAGCTCGCCTTTTATAGGGTTTGAGCATTTCTTAAGAAGGGTTACGTTCCTTCAATTAAACTAATTAATAATTTACTGATTAATTTAATACAATATTTAATATTCATAGCATATTTCTGCAAGGAGGAAAAAATCAAGAGGGAGAAGGTATTTGCCTACAAACCACAACAAAATGGGGTTGCAGAGAGGAAGAACGGGTCTGTTATCACACAACTTGTAGTTGTCCCTAATGGTATCCCATCCGGGATGGTAGAGGAGATGGACAACTAAAGACATGACCTAAGAGATGCCATGGTTCCTGTTATCACCAAACTTGTAGTTGCCCCTAGAGATGGATCCAAGATGGATGGCAGAAGGGATGGGCAACCAAAGAGGTGCAACCATGATAGCCTCGTCTCCCAATGGATGGTTGTCACGCCAATCGAGGCAACCTTCACTTTATGTTATCTAGCCCAAGACAACAAAGGGAGAGACCCAGATCTACTCCCGACAGGAGAGATCAGACCAAACTACTAAATCAAATCAAATGATGATGAAGTATGTAGGGTGTATGGTAAACTCTAGATCTATAAATGAAGTCACAAGGTGAGTAATAGGTTGGATCAAGGGGTTTAGACAATGTAGATTTGGTCCAACATGTTTATGCAAGTGACTTATGAGGTTTAGAATAAGATCCAGAATCAGGGTACTAGTCAATTGTGAGAAAATCCACTTCCTTGGGAACCGTGTCCAATGTAGGGTAGTTAAGGACTGAATTGGGGCTAACCAGTACCAAAAATGAGTTTGATTGATTGATATGACAATGTCAAGGGGTTCAAGCAACCAAAACAAGGATCAAACCACATGCAAACTCAATAGTCCAAGAAAGTCGAATTAGCTTGGAGAAAGATCAGTGCCTTGGGAAGTGGGCCAAATGGAGTCGGATGTCCACCAAATTGTAGATTTGGAATGTTGAGGTGTTGAGGTAGGTGGATCTAAAAGATTAGGATAATCCAATGGCTAGATCTCAGTAGATCTGAGATTGAAATGTGCCACAAAGTGACCCAAGTGGGGGCTCAACCCTCAAAATGAGGAATGGGGCCCACAAGGTCAAAATCACTGAAATGACATGCTAGGGGTAGGTTATTGAATGTGTAGATGAAGGATCAAGTGGGATCTCACCTACCCAGGTGTTAGATCCTTGCAAACTCACCCTCCTAGGAAGTGCAACCTCCCTTGGGAAAGCTAATTTGCCTTGGAAAATGGGTTGGGTGAAGGCCAATCCACACCAAACTATAGATCCGAATCGCCATGGATACTATAGAGGTGGGTTTTAAATTTTATACCCAAAAGCCAAGTGGATCTTGCTAGATCTGAGAAAATGTAAAATGAGGGTTTTGAAATTATGAGGGTTTGAAGCATTTAGACAAATGGATAGATCATGGAAAGAGAAATTACCTTGAGATCATAGCTGAGTGTTGGAATAAGATGCCTTCTTGTTGAGGAAGACTCCCGCAGAGATCAAATGAGAAATTGTTGAATTTGCTTGCCAAAATGATGCCCTAGCCCACAAGTGCGACCTCCTCTACCTGTCAAACCAAGGAAAATCGATTCAATCAGTCAGATCAAGTATGGAGGAAATACAAGCGAAATGCAATGATAACATGAAATAGAAGGTCCTGGGATAGTAATACTCCCTGTTACCAACGAATAAACTCAAGGAAGAAGTAGGGAGGGTCCTCCCCTACCAATACGTCCTCCTCAAATGAATTCGACCTCCACCTGTAGATTAAAAAACGTGGTACAAAAAATATAGCAAGACAAAATCTCCAAGAACCCAGTGCAAAGGAAGAATCAACGAACGAACTCCAAAAGCATTCACCACAACACAACAGATCGATGCAATAATAATTCTCTATTCCAATAATCCAGAGCCAAGAGTCCCCTTTACAATGACAAGCTCTCTCCTTTAAATAGAATGGAGAGAGGCCACAATCCTAACCACTTTTTGAATGAGTGGCTAAGATTAAAAAATCAAAAGATCTAATCAATGGTTGAGATGAGCTCAACAATACAATACATGGATCAATAATAAAATATAACAATAAGTGGAGAAACTCACCCTAGGAGAGGGGATCCCACCAAATCATAATGATAAAACATAAGAAATAGCTCATGGTGGGTCCAAGGGGTAATTTCTAAGATCCTTGGTCAATCCCCATGGCACAATATCCAAGAGTAAAAGATCAAGACACCAAATCGTGCCTGTCTGGGAAAGTCGTGAGCCTTAGGAGGCTCCAAAAATCATCAAAAAGTGCCATAAGTGATGGACGTGGGTCCCGATGAAGCTGAAATTGCTGGAGAAGGTGTGGAAGACATCCCACTCATCATCATTGATCATCCCATGCCATAACCTTGCCTCAGTAGCCCAAATCGAATTCTTTTGTAGCCATTTTTACCATTTCTGGACTGCCTCGGGAAGTGTGAAACTGCCCAAACTGCCTCCTGGAGTGCATGCGCTGTCAAGGTGAGCTCACCAATGAGTCTGGGAGGGGGGTAATATGGTAATAACAAGTGGTTGGACCACCCCCTCCATGCACAGCGCCCTAGGTGAACCAAATAAATCTCATCATTGCTCTGACAGGGCCTCTGACAAGCCAAAACTGCACTAGGATAGCCAACTGAGGCTCAAACATCACTGTAACTGCCCGGAACTGAAAACAGACTGTCCCATTGGACTCAGAAGGTCCAAATCCATCTAAAGTATGTACTCATACACCATATAGACCTCTGCATGGTAAAAAATAAATGCTCATCATATCCGGTAGACCAAATAATAATAATCTGTAAAAGTGCTAAAAAGCACAAATCATCATCATAAGCCTGAAACCACTACATAAGCCCACCATGGTGACCTGTACCAGACCATATATCATCTATCTGTAACATCTGAGGTCTGCCACCTCATGTCCTGTGGTTGACTTTTGGTCAAACTGGGTTTGACCAAGTCAACATGACCAAAATATAACTCAAACTGTCATCAAACTGCTGCAAGGTGTCCAAGGTTAAAGCATGCTTTACTATCCATTCAATTAGCAATTATAACAAGAAGTAATCATTACTGGCGATCGAAATCCAAATATAATAAGTCATACTTATTATTTATTACTCAGACAAGACTTTCAAGGTTATACTCACTTCCTAGTTGTGATCAATTTGCTAGTGAAGGGTGAAGGCTAAGAAATAAGTGGCTAGGTCAAAGGATGGCTTACTGACTTAACACTGTGACACTCTGGAAATGGAAAAGGGAATACACACCATAGCATATAGTGGACAAGCAATAACACAGGGAATGACGGTGTCTCACAAATGGATAAGTTGTTCAAAGAGTGTTTATTCACCTTTCACAGATGCGCACAATCCATAATACAAATGAGGCCAGCAATCTTTTTGATATAGAGTTTAAGTTCCATTGCTTTTTGGGCCTAGACTTTCCATAGCCTTTGATCTATGTGCGTTTACAAACACATTGCATAGATTTACATTTATTTAGGCTTCTTGTTGCAGGTGTGTTTTTAAGGCACTTGTTTACCTGAGCACTTCTAGGTGTGTCACAGACAGCTTGTTTACCTAGGTATTTACATTTCATAATAGATATATCATTTGATATTTCATAGCCATTTTCATTTGGCTTGCCTTTCATTCATATGTGTTGAGAAACACATTGCATGAATGGGCTTTTCATACAAGATACAACATTTCATTTCCATATTTTGCATTAATGGCAGCACTAAAAGTTTCAGGTTTAGCCAACAACATCTTTAGTGACTAGGGGGACTTCTCAAGAAAATCCAACTCACCAAAGGTAAGTTTTGTCACCGACTCAAAGCCGAGACACAATAAACAGGGAAGCCTATCCAATATAGAGGCTACAGTGGGGGAAGGTCCTCCATGCCACTAGTCAAGTAGTAAGTCAGGGCAATGAACAAACTGGGTAAGTCATGGATGGATGAAGACAGTGAATAATGAAACCAACACTAGCAAGCCAAAGTATGGCGGGAATGATCACCTCTATTCTCCCTAGGGAGGGTAAAACCAATGAGTATAGGCCAAGAACTTCTAAGTTTGAGTAGGGACAAATATGATATATATAGTACAACCAGGTCCACATATCTATATGATCGCCAGATCATGATACTAAATGCTAAGACATGCTAAGAGAATGGAAATAAAAGCAGTAGAACCACATCACGATAATATACCTGTTGAGTCATACACCTGAATGCTCATCATCTGAACCAACATCTGACCTCTGAAACTGCTGCTATAACTCTGGTCAATACTGACTGCTCTATACAAATGGCTAGATGGCTACATCGGTCATCTCTCTGAGTGTCCTGAAACTCAGTCATGGCATGGGGAATATATCTGCTGTCCAAAATCTGATAGTGATCCATAGTAGATGCTCATCTTAGCATCTCAATGTAAGGGAATTGGCTGAATAGTGTACTGGAATCAGAAAAATAATGTATGGTAGCCCGACTACTATATATGTGATAATAGTTCCCAATGCAAGCTGGGAGTCATGTCAACCGAGGCACTCTTCACTTTAGATCAAGATGAATCAAGACCAAGGGGGAGACCTTATAGCCAATCAAAGATGATTGGACCAAAGCAAAGGTTCCTAGGGAAGTGTGAAGGACAAGTTATGGAAACCAATGCAAGGTGAGGTGGACCTAGAAGTTTAGGTATGGTTGAAAGAGGCTTAAGGAATGACTAGTGCTACGCTGTTGGGAGCGGGAGCAAAGCGAGGAGCAGGGAGCGAGAGTGGGAGCGAAAAGCAAAATTTTCAAAAGCTTTCGTTTCGGGAGCGTTTTTTGTATAATATATATATTTTAATATATTTTGATGCATATAAATTAAAAAAACATGTATTATGCCAAATTAGCTATAGAAAACATGAAAACATAGAATCTAGATATTCATATAACCATTTAGTACACATTGATATAACATTAATCATCTAGATTCTAGGAGCTATAACTTATAACATTGTCATTAAATGATCATCATCAAATCATCAATCATCAATCATCAACAACATCAACCTTCAAATTTCAACATATAATATTTGCCATCAAACTAGGCCATAATGTTTACAAAATAGGCCAACCGCCAAAATAAACATGAAAATGAAATACAAAGTACTATGAATCTACTAAGCTTTCTGCTTGCCACGAAAAACTTCCAATTTCTTTTCTCGTGGTCTAGGTGGAATAGGTGCTGGTGGAAGTGATCGTGGAACATGGGAAGAAGATGAATGGCTCCCACGGGATGAACCTGGACGTTGTGAAGTTAAAGGAAAAACTCTTGCATCCGGAAAGCTGCTTCTGCTTGGGGGTGGCATTTCTGTACGGGTGCTTGTGGTTGTAGTCTGAATTGGATCATCATGATCACCCAATAGTTCAGCCTCCAAACACTCTAATGCTATGGCTCCATCCTCCACATTAGCCTCCTCTGGATTGTTGTCCCAAGTCACAAATGTTCTATCATTTTTGGCTGCCTCACAATAATGGGACAACAACCTCAAGTTGTAGTGCACATAAACCAAGCTTTTTGCGCGATCTACATTCAGACTGTTTCTCTTTACACTGTGGATGAAGTTGTAGGTGCTCCAACACCTCTCTGCAGAAGAGCTATTAACCACTTGTGATAACACTCTCACTGCCAATTTATGCAAATATGTGTCTCCAGAGCCATGCATGTTCCACCAACGGATAGGATCCAATCTGTCTCGATCTTTGGTTGCATACAGGGAACCAAAGGCTCCATGCTCACTAATGTATTCGCTCAATTCACTCCGTACTTGAACACACTCTTCGTCATCAGGGACCAACTTGTCTAATGCTTGCATATACTCAGCAGCAACCTCTGGATCTATGTGGAGTTTTTTCCTAACTCCACCCCCAGGTGCAGGTTGGGCCAACCAAATTGGAGAATAGTATTTTGGGGTGAGGACATATGCAAGGGCATGGAGTGGAACATTTAGATTATCCCACCTTTTGACCACATGTTTATGAATATGGTCATACAAGATTGCATCTCTTTGCTCAACAATGTCTTTCATTTGACCAAGCATGCTATCCATCTACTCATATACCTCCCCAATCATCCACTGATCTGTATCTGCAAAACGAATCATGTTATAAACTGGCTTGGTGAACTGCAGAGCACACCTAACTTGTGACTAGAAATGACCTTCAAGAACGGTGTCCTCCACCTCTTGAAAGTCACTTCTATCTGATGCGCTTGTAGCTCTGTCTTTCAATTCCTGCCATGGATCACTTGAGACCATACTAGCCAATGCCTCTTGTTATCACATCCATGTTAGTTGGAGCTACCATGCTGCAGATTGTATGGTCAAGGACCGTACTATACTTTTTTTTCCAGATCAGAGATCAGATGCCTTCAGAGGAGGCACACAGTTTTGTTCAGATTGCCTCGAGCAGATATATCAGTGGGGACAGATGGTTTTATTGTATTGTCCAGACATGTTACTTAGCATTTACCGCAGGATCACCCTTCCTTGCCAGGCTTTGATATGAGCCCATTGAGATAGTTGCCTAGTCTTGCTTTGATTGAGACTATCACAGAGTATTGCTGGTTTACTATTTGTGCCTGGATTCAATAGAGATCCAGTTTAGAGACAGCCTCAGCAGTAGGTATATGGTGTGGTAGGTATTGCATTTGATGTTTATTGCTCATGATTGTTGCTTAGACTTGTTTATACATGATGGTACACTAACTTTGCATATGACGATTGATTTGGTGATCTAGCTATTGTTATGATATATGATTGGGCCCTTGGTGATGTCAGTCCACCCCTTCCTAGTAGGCCCTTGTATATGCACACCGGGTCACACCCCTACTCTTGGTATAGACTTGGTCACCTAGTCCCCCTTGGCAGCTGACTTTGGATCCACCTTCACCTCTCCATCCATCCGACTTATCTGTGATAGTCTTACCTGACTTGGATTCCGATTTGTGACCTCGAGGATCCCTTTCCCCACTGATCTCTGAGTATGCCATGATTCCCTGTCTATTGTGCCTCGACTCTTTAGTGTGTGAGATGCACTCTCAAACCTGGGATTTGCTCCTGTCGGTTGCCCTCGATGTTGCAATGCAGTTAGGATTGTGTAGCCTCACCGGGTGTTCCCCATTGTTCATCGAAGCATGTATTGCTCACCCCCATTACTTTGCAGTATGAGCACCATGATTATATCTATTGAGATATGTATGTAGCCCAAAAGGGCCTTGATGTAAAATGAAGAAATGAAGAAATGTAAAGCAAACCAAAAAGGCTTTTTGTAAATGTAAAATCTAGCCAAAAAGCGCTAAGTATGAAATTCATTGTAAAATCCATGCAATGTGTTTGTAAACACACATGGACACAGGTTAGCCGTACATGTCAGCATTTGCAGTGGTTATTTCCTCACCTAGTCCTGTGGGGCAAGGAGGTGAGAGGGAGCAAGGGACAAGCTCAAGATTGTCCCCTAGAGTCTCAAGTTACGGTTTGTCGGAAACACAGTTTGGCAGCTCTAGAAAAGAACCTCACAGAGTCTTTGGGCACAGATGTGAGTTGTGAGATACTTGTTAGATGACCAGTGGCGGTTTCCCTGCACTATACCCATTCGTGAGGCACTGCCCTTCCCCGTGTTTTTGTCATGGTATGCTTATCTCAGTGGACCTTGCTTTCCCGAGTTATCCAAAAGGTCACATGATCTTTGTCCTTGTCATCCCTCATCCTTCACCTTGTATTCCACATCACCCAAAGTCAGCTAGGTGGTCAAGTCTGTAGGTTGTGCATAGCAGTTGAGTCTTTTGGATGTGGTGGGCCCACCTCACCTGGGTCCTTGTATTTTTCCGAGATTTAATGCATTTTTTATCACCATATTATTGTCATATTGTTTAGTGATGTACTAACTTGTATAATGAAGCCTTTCACTTCATGATTGCATACATGTATTCAGCTAGCACCATTGTTGACTAGATTTGACTTGGTCAAACTGGGTTGACCAGGCCAAAAATGGTCCCAAAAAAAATGTTGCGACCGAAATTTTGATTTTGGTCAATTTTTATCTACAAGGGACCCTTATGAGCCTCCAAGTGACAGAATGTAAAAAGATCGAGGCGTTTGTGAGATTTTTAATTATTATTGGTCATTAATGACCTGTTTTAATTAAAAATCATGGATTTTGGGCAAATAATGCCTAAGTGATGGATCGGGGTCGTTCGAGTGATCATTCCTACTATTTTTGGGGTCCACGATCACATTGCAGCAGACGGTTCGGCAATCCGGGCACTGTAAGTGGGTCAAAATCCCAATTTACTCCTTCAGCAATATAAACTAGCAATAAAATACATGGAAAATCAAAATTGACAAAGGCAACTATAGCAAAGGGAAAAATCAAAGGCTGGCTAATTCAAGGGTGATTTCTAAGGGGAATGTTGGTATGTTTGGACATGGTATTGTGCATTGTGGGGCTCTCTCTTGCCCAATTCACCTAGGTGGATGAATTGTCCATGGGGGGGTGTTTTCCTTCACTTACGAAAATTCGATTTGGTTGTATGCTTGGGTGTGGGGCCATGATGTATTAGCTAGGGGACTAAAACACCATATAGACACCCCCTAGCATGTATTTGATGTTTGAATGGGCCCTACAAGGGACCCCTCCTCCACTTGTGCGCTATCCTTGGGCAATTTGCACCCCCACTTGGGCCCTCTCTCCACCATTCGATTTGCTTAATGGGGGATCGATCCAGCCCTCCATTTTGGGGGGAAATAGTTTTGAGAGTGACCTTTCTCTATAAGAGAAGGCACTCACTCCATTGTGAGCTCTCTTGGCATTTTGTAAGCTTGTGACTTGTGAATAGAGAAGCATTTCCTTCGATCTACTTGTGCATATGGTGATTGAGTGTTTAGATGATGATTCTTAGCTTATTGTTGATGCATTGTTGAGTGTTTGTGCGCTATTTCCATCCATTTCCTTGGCCAAACGAACTGCAGGTGAACTGACCACTCGAAGGGGGACACAGCCATTGGGCTGGCAGCTCCACGTTGCTCTCTCTTCAGGATTTCAACAAAAGGGAGTAAACTTACTTTGCTATCTTATTTCCTTTCATTATTTGTCGTTTATTTGTTGATTTCTTCTTGATATTTGCCATAGTTTTTGACTTAGCTCTCTCTCTGGCAGGTACAAGGGCGCACTGGGTCAATTGGTTGCTCCAAATGTTGAGGGAAAACGCCCAGCTGCTCAACACTTGGTCTTCAGAATTTGTGCTCATCATCAAGCTCCTCATCTCCATTGTTTCAGATAGGCAATCTTCGCTTGTTTCTCAAGTTTCCATTTCCATTGTGAATGCTAGGTTGCAAACTACTTAATAAACCCTAAAAATACAAAAACTTAAGATTTCACCGTTAGAATTCGTTTTAATTTAAAACCCACTAATGAAACACCCTTAGAATGCTATATCCTAAGTTTCATTTCCTTTAGACTCCATTTACCCATAGATTCAACACTGGTCTACTTGGTAAAAACGCCTCACCTGGGGCGTTTTTCTCTTCTGCCTGTTTGGGTTAGTTTGGGGTTCTGGGTAGTTTAGAGTTGGTCTTAAATTGTCTTTTTACTTGTGGGAATCAAACTACCAATTGCTAGAAGTATCTTGAATCATCGTTTTGTTGCTGCCCTAGTTGGCCATTTCACTACTTAACTCACCTTCTTGGGCAACAACAATCAAGTCCTCCACTTCTAGCTTACTGAATGTTCTTTGCTTATTTCCAGCCACACGATTATCTAATCCATTTCTATTCATCTTATCTGATTGCTAGTCACATCTCAATTATACACTCATTTCATACCTGTGTCCAGTGCGTGGCTGAGATTAAGCTTAGGACCTATTTACACTCATCTCATGTCTTTACTTCTTTCTATCTTTTGGATTTGGGTGTGTTTTGTCTCTCGACCATCACCTGGTTGAGCGGGATCTCCCCGTTGACTTGGCTACGTGCCTTGTCTAAAGTGACAGTAGCCTTATCCGGTGTGACTTCCGTTCCTTGAACGAAGGACTTGGCTATTGCCGGTTACACCTTCATAGCTGTTCACCCTCTGCCATCCCTATTGGGACACTCTTTATCCACCAGCTAGAGATTATGTGATAACACCTCTCTTACCTTCAAAAGCCTCTTGAAGGTGAGGTAGTAGCTAGCAAATCTAGTCTTTGCAATCTTCAATAGCTCCAACTTAGAGTGATTGTGAAGAATGTGGTGGGCCATGCTATGATTGGTAATAAATTTGATCATTTTCTTACCTCTCTTGTACAAGGCACCAATCCATTGGTAATTAGGGTCCTTCATCTTAACAATATCATGCATCAAAAGGTTCAATGTGTGAACCAAACACCCTAACCAAAATATGTTGGGATACTTATCCTCAATGATTGCTCCTGTTGCCTTACAATTAGCAGCATTATCAGTGATGACTTGAATGACATTGTATGGCCCAATCTCCTGAATGGTTTTAAGTAATGGTTGTGCAATATTAATAGTGGTCTTGTAGTGATTTGAGTAGTCATGGGCTGAAAGGAAGACTGCATCGCTAGCAAAAATGCCAAGAATATTTATCAATGGCTTGCCTTTAACATTTGTCCACCCATCAGATACAATGGATACCCCATCGCTGGACCAATCATTTGTGAACTTTCCAAGAGCACCATTGATTTTGGCTCTTTCCCTGTGAAGTCCCACAGTTCTAGCTTTGTCATACCCAGGGCTTCTGTATCCTTGAGGGGCACCATTGATGGCTTGTACCATTTCATGCCAATAGGGTGAGCGAAGAACATTGAATGGCACACCACATGCATAGAGAAACCTATAAACTTTTGAATTCACATCATCTCTACAACCTATGTCAAGGAAATCGGATAATGTTCTTTGCATAGGCGAGACTCCATGGGGATATGAGGGTCCCGATCGAGTTGATGATGATCCACCTCCACTACCAAACATTCTCTATGAGGCTTCAGATTCAACCCTTGATCTTTTGGAGTTGTTTTGAGCGGCCTCTTCTTCCATCCTGTATTTGCTTCTCTCTTTAGCTCCCACTTTGTCACAAGTTTTGATTCCATGAGACTTACCTTCATCGCATAGCATAACCCCACACAAATGCTTTCTCACCCGGGTATATGAACCTGTGTATGTTTAATTGCAATGGGGGCATGTAAACTTTGTGGTTCCACCTCTCCCTCCCCCTTGCCTTGTCACATACTTCCACAAAGGTGTTGTGTCTTTTTGTTTTTGCCCCACATCACCCTCATTCTCATCATCATCACCCTCTTCCCCTTCCTCCTCTTCTCCTTGGTATGCATCACTCTCTACCTCTTCCCCATCATCACTTCCACCACCATATCTGCTTCCCAACACCATCATAATGAGAAGAAGTGGAATGAAAAACCAAAACCACATACCCATCATGTTTCTTGATTCAAGATGAGAGTCACTTGTTCCCTGCAATAGAATGATGGAGAAGAAGAAATTGGAAAGAGTAGGAGAAGAGAAGTAGAACATTGCAAGTTTTCCATTTTTTAAAATAGTGAAAAAAATTGCAAAA
This sequence comes from Larix kaempferi, assembly GCA_027924585.1. NCBI lineage: Eukaryota > Viridiplantae > Streptophyta > Pinopsida > Pinales > Pinaceae > Larix > Larix kaempferi. Next base: position 5,445,228 of record BSBM01000961.1, on the reverse strand, counting down.
ACAAACAAAGATGAGTTTTAAGAGCCTACATTTTAGCTCTTCAATGGTGGTTGAATGTCTCTGTGGAAGCTTCAATCTCCCTTGCAAGCTCTCCCCTTCAATCTCCCACTCAAATCTCAAAGCTCTCAAACAACTAGCAAACTCACTCCAAGCTCAAAGCTCTTCCCAATCAAGCAAATGAGTAATGGAATGAGTCCAAATGGACTCATCAACCCTTTATTGGCCCAAAGTAACCTAGCCCACCAACCCCCCCCCCCAAAAAAAAAATGCAAAAATCAAAATTTTTTTGTCATGAATCCGCCAAACTCGTGGAATCGATTTTAGGAGCGAAGTCGGGTTCGTTTTTTAAGGCAGGGTTCGATTAGGGTTCGATGAGGAATCGACCCGGAATCGACGATTCCGGGTCGATTCCTCATTGAACCCTAAAAATCCAGAGGTCGCTTTTTTCAAGGCAAATTCGCGAATTACAGAATCGATTCCAGGTGGAATCGATGGGGATTCACGATTCCAGAATCGATTCTTCATCGATTCCGTCCGGATCGCGAATTGGGATCGATTCGTGAGGGGGAAGAGCGATTCCCAGCAGCACAGGATTAGTGTTCAACCAATGAATGATTTAGGCCACATAATGAGATCAAATGACAAGATCTAGTACCATGAAATACACAAGTGGGGCCCACTTCCTTGGGATATGGAAATGGTCCAAATGGGCCCACAAGGTGAAGTTAAGGGTACAAATGGTACCAAGGGGTATGCAAGGAGTAGATCTATGGATCTAAAGTGAAATTAGAGATACCCACATATGGGATCTAGCACTTGGCATTAATCCCAAGGAGTGCGAATTGCCTTAGGTGGACTAGTGCCTTGAAATGGATGGGCAAATGGAGTAAAAAAGATGTCAAAATGTAGATCGGGACACTTAAGAGGCAAATCAAAGGTATTGTTCAAGATCAAGTAAATAGGATGGTTATATCTTGCTAGATCTAATGTTTCACTAAGTGACCCAAGTGGACAACAATTCCCCAAAATGAGGAATGACACCCCAAGGCAGAACTTCGCAAAGTGAGACACTAGATGTTGGTTTCAAGGTATGCTCTTTTCAAATCAAGCAGGATCACAACCACCCATGTCCTAGAAGTGGGACAACTCAAACCCCCAAGAAGTGCGTCTTTGCCCAAGGGAGGGCTAAATGCATGGAAAAGTGTGCAAATCAAGTCCAAAAGCCACGGAACTTTAGATCTGGGTAGTTTAGGCAATAGTCAATGTGGATCTTGAAAATCAAAGGCATCCAATGGCTAGATCTCCATAGATCTGAGATTGAAAATGCATCACTAAATTGACCCAAGTGGGGCACAACCCTCAAAATGAGAAATGGGGCCCACAAGGCAAAAATCAATGAAGTGAAGCACTAGGGGTAGGTTATCAAGTGTGAGGATCATGAATCAAGTGGGATCTCACCTACCAATGTCTTGGAACTACCCCAACTAGCTTCTCCCAAGGGGTGCCAATTGCCTTCAAGAGGGCTAGGTGCCTTGGAAAGTGTGTCAAATGGAATCCAATCACCACCAAACTATAGATCCAAATTGCTGTGGATACTATAGAGGTGGGTTTTCAATATCTTTCCAAAAGCCAAGCTAGATCCAAGTAGATCTAAGAAAAAGTGAAAAATTAGGGTTTTAATCAATTAGGGTTTTTATGATCTAGAATTCATGGATAAGCCAAGGAAGAAGAAGACCATACCTTTGGAGCATACCTGGATGAAGAGATGAATGCTAGTTGAGATGAGGATTACTTTTTCCAAAGATCAAATGACGAATTTTTGAAGCCCTCTTGCCAAATTGATTTTCTCCAAGCCACATGTGTGTCCCTCTAACCTGTCAAAACCAAGGAGCAAAGCATCAATCAGTTTAACATGTTGAAGGTAGATACAAGCAAGAAAGAGATAAGCAAAGAATAGTTGGTACAAAGACAAAACCACTCCCTGTTAACCCAAAACGTCCTCCTCCAAGCTTGAAGGGTAGGCCTCCCCACCAATTCGCACTTGTCCAAAAACACCTTCTCAACCTGTAAAAAGTATGACAAAATGCAAGATAGCTACAAGAGATCCTCTAGTGCAATGGACAAACGCATTTACAATCAAAGCAACCAACATCCACTCCAAGATCCAAGCATGTACTCCAAAAGATAGAATTTTGTTCAAAGAGCTAAGATCCAAATTCTCTAGATCCTTTAACAATGAGGGGGTCTCCTCCTTATATAGGATAATAAAGACCAAAACCCTAGATCTCAAAACCACTTTTTGAAATGAGTGGTTGAGATTAAAATATCTCACAACATAATCAATGGCTAAGATGAACCATAACAATATAACACATGGATCACTCAAAATAATGATGACGTCATAGCTAGAAAGTACTCATGGAGGGTGACGTCATCCTCTAGAGGGGGCAAAAGTACATGGGCCCACCTCATATGACTAGGACATGACAAGTGAAGCTCATGGTGGGGCTAGGAGGCATCAATCCTTGCTAGCTCATCCCCATGGCACAATAAAATAATATAATATGTCCAAAATAATACAAATGATCAAATTTGTCCTCAAAATCTATGACAGACATGCAGTAAATGGCCTCCTGTGGCCTCTGTGGACCCCACTGACTGATGAAAACTGGCTGGAAGATGGGGGGTTCACCCTGGAAGACCTCTATGAAGACCAAGTGCGAAAACCTTGCCTCAATTGCCCAAATCGAATCCCTCAGTGACCCTTTAATTCCATTTTTAACCTACCTCGGTAACTGTGAAAGTGCTGAAACTGCCTCCTAGGGCATCTGCGCTGTCAAATTGAGTCCACCAGGATCTCCAAAAGGGGGGGTAAATGGTAATATCAAGTGGCTGGACCACCCCCGCCTCATACAGCGCCTTAGGTGAACTGGCCTCTCATGGCCCCTGTTGCTCAGTCTGGGAAATCAACCCCAAATCTGGTCAACAAGTGGAAAATTGCATCTATCACTGTTAGAAGTGCCCGGAACTGAAAGATAAGTTTCTCATTAGATCCAGAAGACCCAAATCTACTAAGAATGTGTACTCATTTACCATGGGTTGCCCTGATGGGCTAGCTGTAGGGTCCACTATATATGGACAGTGCATAGTCTAATGATCTGAAATAATAATAAAACCTACTGAACTGTATCAATCACCATCTGAATCATATGTCCATCATATAGTATCATCATCAAGAGTATGTGGGCCCATCAATCATCATCAATAAGCATACATGGCCCACATCATCACGGATCCCAAGAAAATGACCATAGTCAAACTAGGTTTGACTAGGTCTATATACAACCAAGGATAAATCATATCAATAGACTAAGACATGTTCCTCTAATCATACTCACAGCTTAACTTAAAGTATAACATCATTTAGTGGAATTAATCATGTTAGCATATTCCATTGTTATTTATATTCACTTGCATAATAGCTTAAATGACAAACTCACCCATTGGACATGGTCTAACTGCTAGCTAAGGATGAAGGCTAGGAACAAGGCTGGGCAAAGGGAGTGACTTGTCTACTCAAGTAAAAGACACTTTGGATTGCGAGAAAAGGGGAAGCTACAAACTCTATGCTGGACAAATAAAACACGGGGAATGGCTGTGCCTCACAAATGGGTAAGTTGTTTAGAGAGTGCTTTTTCAACTTAGGCATCTACTTTTATAAAAGATGATCTAGTTTCATTAGGATCCATTGATTTCATTTCATGGCCTTTTTGGCCTACATAACCCTTTGGATCTCAGGCGTGCTGATAAGCACAACTAATTGTAGCTTGCATCCAGGGCATGTTTGTATATTTATATATAAGGTCAGCAATTGTTTAGATATAGAACTTAAGTACCATTGCTTTTTGGACCTTTCTTATACTCTTCGAGGAGTATTTTTAGCAGTTCATCGCTCTTGCCCTTTTTAGTTTCCATGGGCGAATCTATATAAGTTTCCATAAGTAGTACATGAGCTTTCAGTTTTAGCCAACAACATCTCAAGTGACTAGGGGGAGTTCGTGCCAGTGCCAAACATCAGGACAACCGATCGAAATGATTTAGGCCTACAATCCAACTTACCAAAGGCAAGTTTTGTCACCAACTTAGAGCCGAGACACTAAACAAACAGGGATGCGGTCCAAACACAGAGGTAGAAAAAAAAGGAAGTCCTCAATATCAGAAAGTCAAGTAAGGCAAGTCAAAGGTTAAAGCCCAAATAAGGAAAGTCATGGATGGATGGAGTCAAGTGAAAGTGGAGCCTAAGCTAGCAGACAAACAGTGTCAAGAAAGACCATATCTATGCAAGGTATTAAACCAGTAAGTTTTGTCAAACAACCTAAATGTGCAAGTAAAATGTCCATTTTATAATTTATCATCAAGATAGTCCATTTTTAGTTTATAAAGTTTGCCATATCATGAATCATATACCAAACTAATGCTGTGAACATGACTAAAGCAACAAGATAATAATCCACAGTCAATGATTAGAAATCCATAGGTCATACAACATCATCATAAGAATAGTCATCATATATCATCTGAAACATTGCTGCAATATATCTCTAGGCACTGAACTGAAATTGTATGGACTAAAGGGTCACATCGGTCATCAAATCTGAACTCTCAAGGCTCAGCCTTGACACAAGGTCTAACATAAGTTTGAATAATATATTGCTCTGATCATGAATGATCTCAAAATATAAAGTCATCATAACCAAGCTCTGAATAATATAAGCTCTGGAATGTGTAGATATCTATTAAGCAAGAATAATAGCCTTGCTACTATGGTGTGATAACAAGGTCCATCACCAGTCTCGTGAAGGCCATGATCAAGCTTTCCATTATTTTTGTGGACAGAAGCATGCAACACAGTCGTGTATTTGAAGAATAGGTTTCCTCTCAAGATCTAGGAGGAAAAGACCCTAGATGAAGCATTCACTGGGGTGAGACTTGAGATAAGGCATTTCAAGATTTTTTGTTGTCCAGTCTACATCCACGTTCCTGTGGAGAAGAGGACAAAGTTGGAGCCTTCTGGTGAGAAGGGCATCTTTGTGGGATACCATGAGAATTCGAAAGCTTATAGAGTTTTCATGCTAGGATAACGAAAAACAGTGGTGAGTCGGGATGTCATGTTCGAGGAGAACTTGGCCTCTTGGAAATATCATTATTTATTCATAGTTGTAGAGGGGATAGAGTAGTTGGCTTTGAAGGATGAGCAAAGCTCACAGACTCCTAGTGCAGAGAACCTTCAGGGGAAGAGGAGGAGTTAGCCCTTTCTAGATCAACCGGGAGACCTAGGTGGTTTGAGCAAACACTAAGGAATGCTTGGGAGCATGTAGAGGCACCCGAGAGTACTTTCAGAGAGAGCAGGCCTCCTAGGAAGTCCCAACTTATATGGTCTTGATGACCAATGTCATAGACTAAGAGCCTTCCAGTTTTGAGGAGGCAACCAACTAGTATGTATGGAGAGATTCCATGGTGGAGGAGTACAACTACATCATGAAGGACAATGTTTGGGAGATTATACCGAGATTAGCAGGGAAGTCAAAGGTGACTTCTAGGTGGCTGGTCAAAATCAAACATGCAGCAGATGGCAGTGTGGAGAAGTTCAAGGCAAGATTTGTGGCCAAAGGTTTCTCTTAGAGAGAGGGAGTTGACTATGAGGAGACCTTTGCTCTTGTTGCTAGATATGCTTGTATTTGAGCAATGATATCTATTGCTTTAGAGGTGGGGTGGAGGATTCACCAGATGGATGTGAAGACAACCTTCCTCAATGAGATCATTGAGGAAGAGGTATATATAGAGAAGCCATAGGGATTTGAGGTACATGACAGAGAGTTACATGTGTGTAGGCTTAGGAAAGCTCTATAGGGACTCAAACAAGCACCCAGGGCATGGTACTCCAGGATTGACAACTATTTGCAGAGGATGGGATTCACTAAGAGTGAGGCAAAGTCCAACCTATACTTCATGCTAGTTGGACCTGAGCCACTCATCTTGGTGCTCTATGTGGATGAATTTATACTCATAGGGGTAGAGAAGCTGATTGCAGGATGCAAGTCAGACTTGGCGACAAAATATGAGATGAAGGACATCGGGTTGATGCATTACTTTCTGGGGCTGGAGGTACTGTAGAGAGCGGGAAAGGTCTTCCTTGGATAGGGGATGTACACAGAGGAGATTCTGAAGAGATTCAGAATGGAGGACTGTAGATGGAGGGTCACACTGATGCTGACCAACTTGAAGAAGGTTGATTTTTCAGAGGAGTTGGCAGATTCTAGATTGTACAGGCAACTTATGGATCCTTGATGTATGTCAACACTAGGCCAAACATCTGTTTTGCTGAGAACACCTTGATCCTACATGGGGGAGCCAATGCATTTGCACTGGATCGCAGCAAAACATCTGCTTAGATACTTGCAGGGCACAGTAGAGTACGGCTTGAGGTACCTTGTCAGAGATGAAGGTAAGGTTGCAGGGCTACTTAGATTCAGATTGGGCAGGGAGTAATACAGATCGGAAGAGCACTTCAGGGTGTTCATTTAGCTTGGGGTAAGCAACAATTTCCTGGTTCAGCAGGAAGCAGGCTTCAATAACACTTGACTCAACAGAAGCTGAGTACATGGCAGCCAGCTTGGCAAGTTGTGAAGCAATTTGGCTTTGCAAACTACTTACAGGGTTATTTTGTTAGGAGTTGGAGCCTACAGTGATTCATTGTGACAGTCAAAGCTGCATAAAGCTCTCGAAGAATCCATTGTTTCATGACAGGTCAAAGAATATTGAGATCACATACCATTTCATAAAGCTCTCGAAGAATCCATTGTTTCATAAGAGACAGGGTCCTGAAGGGAGCAGTCAAGCTCCAGTACATTCCTACAGATGAGCAGATTGCAGACATATTCACCAAACCTTTAGTGAAACGGAAGTTTGTCTTCTTTTGAGACAAGCTTGGAGTAATGAAGAATACCTTCCTCGCTAGGAGGGAGTGTTGATGACTGTAGCTCGGATAGGTATTTCCTTGGGGTGTGTCTAACCCATGGAAATTGTCATTTAATGTACCTTAGCTTTTTGACGTTTCACTTTATTAATTTATTAATTAAGTGAAATGTGCTTTTTTGTAAAGTGAGTGTATATTAATTTAAGTTAATATGTGCCATTGATCTCAAGTCAAGATTATTAGATCTAATCTTAATTGTTGAGATTAGGGATTTGGCCCAACTCAAAAATACAAAAAGGCAGCAAGGGTTAAGGCAAAAGGCACATTCATTATTCACAGTTTCACGAGTAAAAGAAAATCAAAGGACTTTTGTTTTTTAGCATTTGGCGAGGAAGTAGAAGCAACAGAGTTTAGCAAGCAAGAGAAGCAACCATTAAGACAGTGAGCAAACTGTACAACAAAGGTCATACAACACAACTGTACAACAAACTGTCCAGTGTATGGATTGCTGAGACAGCCGCATGTGTGAGCAGCTCTGCACAGGATCAGGCTATATAGCTTAGGCTAAGATTGCTTGAAGACAGATTTGCAGCTACAGGGAATTTGCAGGTTTGTTGAAAGTGTTTGTAATTTTCCTCAAATCCATTTTCCCAGTTTGGGAGCTCTTGTAAGTTCTAATATTATTTTAATGATGAACTGATTTGAAGAGCAACAAAATCATTGTGACTGTTGGATCTGTTTTGTTGACTTTTTGCTTCTGCTGAAATTTTATCAGTTAATTTATTCCAGTAGTGTAAGAAAACTCAGATCCGAAATCTTATCTAGGCATTGCTTTAAGAGAAATTAACAGTCCACACAGTTTACAAAAGAACCTTTGACGGTTTGTCCCATCCTCACGTTCACCATACTGCCACATCGGATCCAAATTCTTTGGCATGTTGGCAAGGCAATATTAAACCTCCAACTTGAACCCTGGCGCCATAAAAAATGGAAAAAAAGTAACATCAAACAATGCTGAAAAAAACAGTTTGCTGTTAAAGAAAAAACAGAGCTCTAAATTGTTCTTTGAACCATAGAAAATGATAATAAGAAGCAAGCAAACATGGACTTTGAAAATCCTGCAAATATCTAGGAAAAAAAGAAGGTAAGAGTGGAATTTGAAGAAATACCTGGGATTTGAGATGACCAACACCAAAAGCAGCTAGCAATTGATTTGTGCTCCAATTAAAAATAATTGGATGGTGATGAAAACAAGGTTTTGTCCCTCCTAAACCTACTAGTTGATAATTGTAAACTCTCTCCCTCTCATTCCCCAACAGGTGCAAAAGAAAATAACCTCCCCAAGTCCAAAAATAAGACTTTAAGTTGCTAAACCCACAGACTGGGTGATTTTTTGGATTGTGGTGTGCTCAGAAAAAATCGTGATTTTTCGCGATGCCTTTGAAAATCGCCGATTTCCTCTTCAATGCGATTTACAATCTATAGGCAGGGATCTCTCATATGGAACTTGGAAGGCTTCCCCTGCTGTCTTGACTCTCCTTACAACACTTCATAGTTCACTTCATGCGATCATATTTATCTTATATCTTTATTTATTGTATTTATTTCATATATATCATAGGCATATATCTTTATTTATCTTATTTATTGTATATCATATATTCATTTACCATACTCGTATATCTTTATTTATCATATATATATCATATTTATTTTATTTTTATCATTTTGGCTTTATGAATTTGTATCATATTTCATTGAATTTTATTACATATATTTTTAAATTTTGAAAATTTTAAAAATTAGAGTTTCGTGAACTTAATTTTGAATTTTATTGCCAAAATTTAGATTGTTGAATTGTTGTTGAACTTCAAGCTCACCGAACTTGAACACGAACTTTAACCAAGATCCACCATCTATTCCTTTGTTACATAGGAAGTATTAATGTCTCCTCTGATGTAAGAAATAAAACTTTTTTGCTTGAAGAAGATGTAGATTTCTGGCATCCCTTCATACCTACCCCAAAGCCTTTTAGTGTAATTTCCTCCCGAAGAAAGTCATTACTCCCTTGGACATTGATTGCCAGTCTTAGGTCTCGCCACCTCCCTGTGTGACCTACTTGTGCAACCCCTAGTTCTTGTTCCTTCTCCATACTTCTTGCCTTTTACCACCCCATTAGACATTAAGAGAGCTTTCTGGACATCGAACCCTAGCCAAGCTGTAGATGGGAAAGGTCTTCAGGCTGAATTTCTCAAATATGGTAATGATTCTCTTGCATTTCATATTGTTTGCTTGCTCATCTTGTCTTCATTGTTGGAACATACCATCCACCACATTTTTATGGGCACACTTTTGTCAAGCTTTATGGTACGGTCTTGAACATATGGTTTTCTGAGCATTTGGAGAGGAATAAAATTAAGGCTAAGAACCATGCAGGTTTTAGAAAAGACTCAGATTATCGATTACAACTTTAACTCCAGGTTATTAGTGAAGAAGCTAGACAATGCTCCTTATTATCTCCCAGGAATTCCTTTGGAAAGATTGACTATCCAAAGTGTTGGGATAACATAAGGGGGTGTGTGCTGTCATCTTGTTCACTCTTTCTCTCATTTCCTGGCTGATTCTTGTTAGCTTGAAGGAGCTCTCCCTAAGGGGTTTGAAGAATATGACTTATCTTGATGAAAGTGCTTCAAACACATTTGTAAACCTTGCTGCTACCTTTTAATCTGCAACAAATTCATCCGATTCGGAGTTGACCCTCGACCGATTCCGATTTTTAAAACTATGGTCTTAACCAGTGTTGCAAATATCTTCAATTTCTCCCGATTTTTTCATGTTTCCTATTTGTCTGATATGTTCATAATTCTTCAGGTCTAAGTTTATTTTTGCCGAAATTTTTCAATAATTCCCGATAACTTTCCCCGATATTTCCGATAAGTTTCTTTCCAAACCCTCGGCGATATATTCCTGACACGATATTTGCAACATTGGTCTTAACACCTATAGGTTGATATTGAAACTTATCAAAGAAGCAATTTTACTTATATCTCATGCACACACACATTAATCCATGCCAAATTATTTCTGACTTTGCATTACCCTAGAGGAAGATGCAAATGCAGTGTTCTACCAATCAGTACATACAATTACAGATTTTCTTTGGTGACATCCAAAGGAATAAAAACTGTGCTCCGTAAAGCTACACCCAACATGAACAACAGGGTGATGTTGTACAATCTCTGCTAGATCTCAAAGTTATCATGTACATGTGTTTTGCTTCAAGACTAGACAACATGTGCTGAAGTAGGAAGAGGAGAAGTCTGGAAAAAGGAACAATGAATGAAGTGGAAGATTTGAAAGTGAAGGAACTGTCATTCATCTTTTGAACCTGCATTAAGTTGTTATCTTTTGGGGTTAGTCCGAAAGTGCTTACACCATGTTTGAGGGTGCTTCATGAGATTTGAGGTACAACATGATGTATGTTCATCCCTTGGATGGTTTGAGATGGATTTTGCACATGGGAGTTGGTCCATGATGGATTTGCATGTTGGAGATAGCTTACTCAGTGGTTGCTTGACATCAATTGGATGCTTTCTTGGCATTATTTCCTAGGGTGTCAGAGTTCTCTTGACAGCTTGGGTGACATCCTTTACGATGGCCAGATGGAGATGATTGCTTGCTTGGATAATTACCTACCTAGGAGAAGGAGCTTTGTGCATCTTAGAGGAGGGCATTGGGCCCTAGATAATAGAAGGGAGCTTGGATTCCTGTAAGGAGGCTTGGAGTTAGATTGGGGACTACTATGTAGTGACAATGTTCATGCAAGGGGAGTAGACCCGTGGAGTACATGGATTAGGAGGATTGATGGAGCCTTTGGAGGCTTTTGGGAGAACATTAGGCACACCTCATGGAGTGCCCTTGTATTTGGAGCCTTGCTTGTGGATGACACCACCATGGAGCTTGACATGTGTACCGCTGGAGTGTGTCACTCCGCTTGTGTGAGCCTACATGTGATTATTGTAGGTTTGTAAGGGCAATGGCCCACATTGTATTGTTGGCCTCTTGTACCACTCATATATATGGACGAAGGAGAGAGTCTGTCATTCACATATAATTCTTATTCACTCATGTAGAGATGTAACTAGGAGTGTACTAGTCATCCCCTACCTCTCTCTCTTATGTTTTCATTTGTACTTGATCTCTCTCTTGGAGTTGGTAGGGTTTCTTGATCTTCTTAAAGCATCATGAAGTCTAGGGTTAGGGTTTCATCCGTTTGAGATTGGAGATTACGGTTTTGAATGAAACTCTAGGTTGTATTTGGTGAAGAGAAAGAAGAGGAGACATCTTGCATTGGAGGACTAGTTTGAGTGATTCATGCTTGTTGGATCTCCTTGGTTGAGCCAAGTTTTTCATTGCTTTTTTGGAGAGATAGTGGATTGTACTAGCCTTATGATAAGGCTATGGTATGTATTACCCCTCGGATTGTATGATGCCTTATACTAGTGATTTTCATCACACATGTTAGAGACTTACAAGATGATACTGATGAAGCATTTGATGGGGCATACAAGTTTCTCTTGTAAATCAATGGAGGTAGATCATGGCCAAATTTGAAAAGAAGTGTATGGCTTGGTATCCCGTATCTTCACAACATGTCACTTGCTGGGTGCATTACAGTTGTGGACAAAATATTAGCAGCAGGAAATTTATATTACTCCTTGTGCATCTTTCATTCTAAATCAACTTATAAATGTTTGGAATGTGTTTGATGGTTTTCTCTAGGGAAACACCAAAGCTTTTTTTGGTGACTTGGAACATTTGTACCTTACCTTGTGCTCAAGGTGTTTTGGGCCTTCTTGATGTACAAGCCCAAGTGGTGGCCCTTGTAGGCAAATGGGTCATATGGGAAGTGGAAGCGGATGCCCCCTTGGCAAGGCTTAGTGCATCATTGAGCTCAACAAGCTCATCGTACTGGAGGAACTAAAGGCCCTTTCCATCTTCGTGACATTATTGGCAATGCAAAGGCCTTTGTGATCTTGAGTTTGGTTCCATTTTAAAGGTTGTGGGTGGCTCTATAAGTTTCGTAGTTGGTAGTTCGAGGGCCTTTATGATTGTCAAGATCTGGCCTCTCAGGCAATCTGGATGTTCTAGTGGTTTAGGTTTCAGCTTGGGCTCCTTCCAAGACTGAAGCTAAAATATTGGCATGGAAAGGCCTTTTCTTGGAAGGACTTATGGAATCCTAAACTTAGCAGTGGCCCACATGGAGGACAATAAAATGTGTTCAAATTTTTTTGGTATGGACAAGGCTGTTCTAGAGGGTCTTTGTTATATGAACGCATAATTTTTTTTGTATATAACACAGAGGTAGTTGGAAGTTCTTGTTTGAGTGATTGCAGATGGCATAGTGGGAAGCATATTTAAATTTAGGAGATGAAGGATCTTTATGAGTTGGTGTGGCATTGCTTTGTGGTCAGCTTAAATAAAAAATTGGGGCTTGGAGATCTGGTGGATCAATGGCTGCAGAGGTGTCAATCCATTTGGAAGGTTCTGTTATCATAGAAGTTCTAGTGACCCTTTTGTGTGTAATCTTCTCCAAGACGACAGAGAGCTATGATTGCTATGTTTGTGATAACTAAGGAATCCTACCCCAAATGTGCCACGTCGAGTAGGTTCCTCTCTGTTTAGGCTTCCCGGATTCACTTGTGGCGAACCCTGGGTCCCAGACTAACCATGAGAGGTGACCCCAACCCAACTTTCCAAAGGATGAACCAAAAGCAAACTCAATTCTTCCTAAGTAATTGCTAGACCAATTTTAAGAGGCCACAATGTAGTTTGAAAGAGTTAAGGGAAAGGTGGACAAATAGGTACCTTGGGGGAAGTTACTCTTGAGGGGAAAATACAGATAAAGACAAGACTACAAATCCCTAGAGTGACTTATTCTGAGTGACAAAAGATTATAAGATGATCAAATGGCCACTCAGGGTGAAAAACCCACTTTGGTATACCTGGCTTCAACCAAAGATAAGATTAAATGATAGCTATTCTATAACTCAAACCTTTCAAGAACACAAATCAACATTCATACAATTGATTAGCAAACTGAAATAAATGATATCCAAGTGATTTTAGTGCTAAGACACTTTCAACCCCTTTTACTAGCTAAAATAATGACAATTTAAGCAATGGAACACAAGGATGATGAAGTATGGGCAAAGATTGTTAGAGATAGTGGTATCTCGAGATGTCCTCCATGATTAGATGCCTAGCAAGGAGGTACATTTTCAGTATAGGCATCAGGACGGGGTAGAGGGTGAGATGCACTCTACCAGATGGCATGAATCCAATGGTGGATGCATGTGGACCTTTCAGGGTGATTTGCCTCATGCATGCAGACTTTTTAATTAAAAAGCATGCAAAAGAGGGATTTTTGCATGCACTCATAATAGGGTTTCAGAAACCCTAATTGATCAGTGAATTATTATAAGGAGCCAGGAGGTCACCGACAGAGGTTACTCAGTAGTTTCTTTAGAGAGAGAGGAGATTGAGGGTGAGGGTGACTTGTGCATGTAGAGTGGGCGACTACCTAAGAGAGGGGGGCGCATCTGCAGAGAGATAATGAGATCTCAGAGGGATCTGTCCTCACTTGATCAGAGTTATCAGTTAGCTATTTACTGTGGGTAGTGAGAGCATCACACAGGAGATAGCTTAGAGTTTGAGCTAGGGCGACTTTCCAGAGCAGCAGGGGCACACTTCTTGACGAAAGGAAGACGTGGTTGATTGGAGAGCAGTTCTGCTTGAGGCTAGGTGAGTCGATACTTTCAGGATTGATCTTCTTCAATGATTGAAGAAGATCTGAGACGATCTCATCAGAGATAGATTAAGATCTGAGCTAGGGCGACTTTACAGCTACAGAGAGAGGGCACATTTCCCATGCAGGGTGGGCGCATTCTACAGAGTGGGGTGGCCGACCTTCTTCTTTGAAAGAGAAGATCAGGGCTGTGGATTGAGAGAGGTGGTACTACATCCAAGATTGGAAGAGACAAACCTTCAGAGAGATCCAGATCAGAACAAACAGCAAGGGTGCATTTTCCAAGTGCATGCAGTAGCTACTGCATGTAGATCTAGGGTTTTATACCCGTTAGGTTCGATTGTATCTTCTGATCTTTTGTATGTAACTAGTCTCTCTTTATTTTCTCTTGGCTCGAGAAAGAAGAAAGCCCCATCAAGGCTGGTTTTCACCATTGAGGTTTCCAGGGTAACATTTTGAGTCAATTTGTGTGATTGCTTATTATTTGGTCAATGTTGTTAAGAGATCTATAAGTGCTTTCAGTTATAAGTCTATTTTTATATGTGATCTTCTTTGGCATAGAGAAGCAGGTTTGTTTGGCTTATAGAGGCTGAAGATCATTGAGATTTGAGGGTTCCCAGATCGAGTGGTGACATTTGGGATAAATTAACATGGTATCAAAGCCCTCGTAAGGGTTAGAGGGGCCATTCACATTCAGCTCTGCGAGCGGTATACCAGATCTGTGTGGAGACTCAGTTTGGATATTAGATTAGTGAAAATAGAGACCAGATCTATCGAATCTGAAGAGCAGGGTTCATATCTGAGAGTGTAGAGGTTAGATCTATTAGATCTGGAGAGCAAGCACTAGATTTGTGCAGAGACACATCAAATCTATCAGATTTGTGAGATTAGTGACTAAATCTGAGATAGATCTATCAAATTTGTGAGAGTAGAATCCAAATCTGTGGCAGATATATCAGATTTGAAGAGTAGTGTTCAGATGTGTGAGAGCAAAGGGCGATCTGTAGCAGATATATCAAATTTGAAGAGTAGTGTTCAGATCTGTGAGAGCAGAGTCTAGATCGGTGGTAGATATGTCAGATCTGAAGAGTAATGTTTAGATCTGTGAGAGCAGAGTCCAGATCTGAAGAGCAGAGTTCAAATCTATGAGTGCAGATATCCAGTGTTCCACGGGGATGCGTCCCGAAGGGTTAGGGACGCGTTTCGGCGTTTCTTGCATCCCGGGGACTCTGAAACTCCATGCAAAACGTTTCGGGACGTCTCGCTTTGGGTGAAACTTGGCGAAACACACAACGAAACGTTTCGGTGGGCGGCGAAACTTGGGGGGACTTCCTGGCGTCCCACCCGAAACTCCGAAACTTCGGTGAGACTTGTGGGCATCTCGCCCGAAACTCCAAAACTTTGGCGAGACTTGTGGGCGTCTCACTCGAAACTCCGAAACTCCGACAAGACTCAAAATTGAAATATCAAATGACAAAGACTCAAAAGTGACAAACATGAAATATGATGTTCATGTTAATCATAGATTCATATATTAATATAATCATGATGAATCATGTAATGTGCTTGAACTTTTCATTTACATTGCATGATTGCACAATGATGAATGTAGTGTTTAGTAATTCACTAATTTGCATGGGATGGTTTGTTATTGTTGGGATTTATATTTTGCATATTTTTAATATTTTAAAATTTTTTATGACTCTCGCGTCCCGCCGTCCCCCCCGAATTTCTCTAAAATTTGGCGGTGGTCTCCACACGTCCCGAATGTGCGTCTCCCCGCACTCGCGTCCTGCCGTCTCGGAACCTTGGGGGAGCATTGCAGATATTAGATCTGTGAGTGTAGACATCATAATTGTGAGGATAGACACCAGATTTATCATATCTATGAGTGTAGACATCAGATCTGTGAGGATAGATGCCAGATCTATCATATCTGTGAGGGTAGAGACCGGATCTATGAGAATAGAGGTCAGATCTAGGAGAGCGAACCCTATATCTCAGAAAGATAGGGTTAGCTTGTTCACCAAGGCACAGATCTACAGGTTGGTTCTGATTCAGAGAGTTTGAATCAATAGTGCTATTAGATTTACAGAGTCATGGCTTCAATACTTTGTACGGTTATGCATCTAGCCATATGATGGGAATACGAGAAGTGTTCCTTATTGTTTCAGAGACAGACTCAAAGTACAATGAGAGGTTAGCAGTGAGGAAAGTTGGTTCGATGATGTTCTAGCTAGAATCAAGAGGCCTACTGAGGATGGAAAGAGGGATGCATGTACTAGAGCAGACAGATTTACCCTTAATATCAGCTTTGGAGGATGAGGGATATAGTATTGTGTTCCGGGATGGACAAAGGCTTCTATATTCAGAGGGAGTGACCTTGGATGCAGTTGTGAGGCATGGCATCAAACAAGGCAAGCTGTACAAGTTGCTGGACAAGCTTGTATGTGGGTCCAGGGAGATCTTGGATGTAGTTTTAGTGTCAGTGACAAAGGGAGAGCGAGAGGCTTCTCTCAAGGTGACACTGATAGAGGAGGAGTGCATATCTTCATATTAGAGTGCAACAGATGCAACCAAGAAGTATTCCAGTTCAGAGGGAGTTGCTGCAGCAGTAAGGGATGTGTTTGATCTTGGGGGATGCTTCTCCAGAAGTACCTTCCTCGCTAAGAGGGAGTTTAGAGAACTCTTGGAGGTGTTAGGAGTCCTAGTCATTCCAAGACTGAGAGGGAGCATACTTTCAGTAGCAGCATTGGATGCTGCAGGTTACTCGGAAGTGTTTCAGAGGGAGCTTATATTCACCTATCCAATGGGAGGTGATCTAGTGTTGATGGGTCACAGGATTGATGGTGAGTATATGGTTCGGGGTTAGCCCACGCCCACGCCAGGAGCATCTAGTTGGTTGACTGCATCTTCATCTGAGTCAGAGACTGACAGGGAGCGAGATGCTCATAGTGGTGATGAGGCATGGAGGAGTGAGTCCTCCTATTCGATGGATGAGTGAGATGCTCACAGTATTGATGAAGCATAGAGGAGTGAGTCTTTGGACTCATATCCGATGGATGGGCGAGATGCTCATGCAGGTACCAGCCGAAGACTGAGTTGGTATGAGATGACAGAGTTAGATTTAGCTCAGGAGAGAGCTGAGTTAGTTCAAAGCAGGGAGATTACTTATAGGTCAGTGGATTCGCTTGATGGCACTCTCAGAGATTGGTTACAACAGAGATTCGTAGGGAGTCTAGATCAGAGATCAGTGACAGAGTTTGTGAGAGAGCGAGAGGCTTCACCTAGGGGCACATCTGTAGAGAGGGATAGTGAGGAGATCTGAGAGGGATCAGTTCTCACTTGATCAGAGGTATCAGTTAGCCATTTACTGTTGGTAGTGAGAGCATCAAAGAGGAGATAGCTCAGTGTTTGAGCTATGGAAACTTTTCAGAGCAATAGGGGGGCACTTCCTGATGAGAGGAAGATGTGGTTGATTGGAGAGCAATCTTACTTGAGGCTAGGTGAGTCGAGACTTTCAGGATTGATCTTCTTCAGTGATTGAAGAAGATCTGAGACGATCTCATTAGAGATAGATTGAGATTTGAGCTAGGGTGACTTTACATCTACAGAGAGAGGGCGCATTTCCCATGCAAGGGGGTGCATTCTACAGAGTGAGGTTGCAGACCTTCTTCTTTGATAGAGCGAATCAGGTCTGTGGATTGAGAGAGGTGGTACTACATCCGATATTGGTAGAGACAAACCTTTAGAGAGATCCAAATCAGAACAAATTGCAAGGGCGCATTTCCCAAGTGCATGCAGATCTAGGGTTTTATACCCATCAGGTTCGATTGTATCTTCTGATCTTTTGTATGTAATTAGTCTCTCTTTATTTGCTCGAGGCTCAAGAAAGAAGAAAGACCCATCAAGACTGGTTTTCCCCACTAGGGTTTCTAGGGTAACATTTTTGAGTCAATTTGTGTGATTGCTTATTATTTGGTCAAATTTGTTAAGAGATATATAAGTGCTTTCAGTTATAAGTCTATTTTTATATGTGATCTTCTCTGGCATAGAGAAGCAGGATTTGTTTGGCTTATAGAGACTCAAGGCCATTGAGATCTCAGGGTTCCCAGATCAAGTAGTGACATCTGGGATAAATTAACAAAGATAAGGGGGATGACCATGGTTTTGTATAGTCTAAGCACTTGAATGACCTTATTGTAGCAAAATATCAGATCTGGTTTTGTTATGATAGCAAGGAAAAGAGAAACTAGAGAGGAAAATAATAATACGGAAGTAGCTGAATGGGATACTAGAACCAATGACTATCTAAGGGGTGCTATAGAGTCTAAAAATGCAAACTTTTAACATAAAATGCAATCCCAAATACGACATGAAAGCTGCAACCACTAAATATTACTAAACACCCTCCATATTGCAAGCCAAAAAGAGATTAAAAGATAGTGAAGTGTGTTTCTAGTGGATTGACAAATACAGAACAACGGGAGAAGAGAAGAATCCTTACCCGGTTCTGGCGGTTGAGGAAGTTATCTACCTCGTGTTCTTGTAAATGTAACTTCAAAAGATATTCATTTGTATTTTATATTGATATTATTATTGTATTTTACTTGTATGTCCGACAGAGATGTTTTTCCTCCGTTTAGGGATGCCATTATTATGTTTGGTCATGCTAGGTCATTGAGGTAAAACCTCCATTGTAAATCGAGGCAATATATTATATTATTGAATGTAAAATATATTATTGAGTCTCCCTAGGACAGGTCGGCCCAGTCAAGTTAGTCAACCAACCTAATTAGGAAAAAGGTCACCCAAACATAAAGTATAAATAGAGAGCTTGCTCTCTCATTTGGACACACCTCTCACTCACTCAAGTTCGCATAAGCAAGAGAGAGAAGTCAAGTTTGCTAAGGAGAAAGAAGAGAGAGCTGTAGAAGACTTCCTATTTTTGGGTTTTCCATTTTGTGATATTGTATTGGTGACGAATCTATCTTTGACGAAGTTGCAGGGTTTTCTCCTTTATGGTTTCCCCGAGGAAAACTATTGTGTCTATTGTGTTTTGCTCTGCTTGTTATTCTTTCAGTTAAAGATCCTAGTTAAATTGAATTAAAGTGCAAACTCTAACACCCCGTCCTTGCAATATCTTCCAAATCCTTTCTCTACCAACTGGGTGCATTAGTTGTCCAAGTGTTTCAACTTGCAAATGTCACAAGACAGAGTCAACAAGGGAAATATCGGTGCCTAATGAAAAATAACAATTGCAAATTGAAATTGTTGTGAAAGGAACATAAAGTAAGAGGCAAGAAAAGGATGGGAGTTTAATCCTAATCAAACTCGGTAAGCTATCTCCCTTCTGCCAAGATGACCAAGGCGCCTTGAGGGTGCTATTGCTCTTCCAACCTACACAAAATCACCAAACATAAATGTCCAAATCGTTACAACAAAGATCCAATACACTAAGGAGGATAGCAAAGACAATATTCCCTCAACAAACAACTCGTTTGAGTCCCAGACAACATTCCTATATACTCGTTGTTACCGTTCAAACTAGCAGGCTAAACTTGCTAGTGAATGGCAATCATATGAGAAGGTTGAACCACTGTCACCTTAGCTCAATCTCTCGACTTCTTTGGGATTAATTATTGTCCCAAGGTGAGCCCTTTAGTGTACCTGTCAATCACATTCACACAACTACCTTCCACCACCTTACAACATAGATCAGTGCCTTTATGAAGTCAAGTAGAGATTGAAGAAGACATACTAAGTTTATTTAGGTCAAGCAAGTATTAGTGCAATGTGTGAGCACTGTTGTACTAGCAACCAATGTTATCATTGTAAGGTTAGGATACATCTATTGAACTGTCAATGTAATGCTGAAACAAATGATGGCTTTATGATGCAAGAAGATATAGATACCAGAACAATGGCAGCCAATGGCAATTAACCTCCATTCATACATCACCAACAAAAAGGTCTTTCAAGTAAACGAGCATGTCAATGAAATTATGGAGTTCACCATTCAAATAAGTGTAGGCATATCAGTATGAGAGAATATATTACCACGGGCCTTTAATTCAAATTTGTAACTCTTGTACTTGAGTATTCGATCACTAGTGCCACTGTGTGTAACTAAGACACCAATGCTTGACAATAAGTAATGTAGGCACCAATCATTTGGTAATTAGCATCCACCATAGATCAAATTTAACACTTCATCATTTATAACAACAGATGCAAATCTTGAGCACATACCACTCACAACACTTAGCAATTTACTCATAAAATATCTATCATGTAATCAAATCAGTCCCTAAGATTATTCCAGTCATCATTCAATCCATTCATCCTTGAGGTAACCATTGTGTAAGCCTGTCATTGACTGTCAAAGTAATTATTGTAACCATGTTCAAGGAAGAAGCAAGCCTAAAATCTAAGTTGTCATGACCGTGACAGGGGAAACAACATGAAAGACAGCCCTAAAAGGGGCTACCAACTATCTGGGAAAACTCACTTGAGCATGAAATGGCTCCTTTGAAGGAGGGCAAGGTCAGCAGGCTAGTTAATGTGAAGAAACGGAAAATCCTAACCCCTATAGAAGCCATTAAGTAGGTTCGACCTACCGTAGAAAATGATACGCTTTGGGCTTGAGAGGGAACAAGGGAGGATGTAGCCCTTAAGGGGTTCAGAACTTGCAAAATTTTTTATTTTGGGAATTTTTGGATTTTTTTGTAATTTAGGGCATGTTGCTACCGAAATGCAAACCCTGGGGGGAAGTGCAGCAGAAATCTTTCGAAGCTGCTCAGTGTTGCCTTGGGGGAAAGTCTCAAGTTAGGTGTTGTCACCTGATCTTGACTCCTCCATTTAGGAAAACTCCTAACGAAGCCAAGGGGGGTAGACCCTACTACAAAAAAGGTTTAGGGTAAAAAACTAAAAGAAAATCTAAGGTAAGTTGACCAGGAACAAAAAATTTGTTCCCGACAACAACGCCAAAAATGTTGCCACCAAAATGCACACTCGGGGGAAAGCGCAGCATAAATCTTTTGAAGCTGCTCGGTGTGGCCTTGGGGCAAGTCTCGAGTTAGGTGCTGTCACCTGATCCTAACTCTTCCATTTAGGAAAACTCCGAACGAAGCCAAGGGGGGTAGACCCTACTAAAAAAAAGGTTACTAAGACCTTGGGGAAAGTATCGAGTCAGGTGCTGTCACCTAATCCTAATTCCTTCGTTTAGGAAAACTCCAAACGAAGCCAAGGGGGGTAGACCCTACTAAAAAAAAAGTTACTAAGACTTTTTAGTTAATATTGAGTGATTGGAAAGAGTGTTGTTTTAGGAGTTTTTGATGCAAATTAAACAAAGTCTGTTCACCAGATTAATCGAAACACATCCATAGCATATAAAATCATAAAATAAACAACAGTTTTGTATGATAGATAAACACCAAAAAATGTAAAAATACTATTGCTAATGTGTAATGTCCTCTTCTGCTTAAGCACAGAGGACCATCCCGCTAACCTATCTGATTCCCATAGGTTCGAGCGGGCACTGACATGCAGGGAATCAACTGAGGATTGATGCCATATGCACCCTAAGAAGATCTCTAGCATGGGTATTATATCATGAGTAGGTAAATAGGGGCCACCAGAACTAAAGGCCACCTGCATGCATGACATCCGAGCATTATTTCATGATGCATGCACTGATTGAGTCTCCAAACACTCCAAAAGCACTGAATGCAAGTCAACTGCGAATTAGAAGATAAAGTGACCTAATTAGGTCAAAAGTTAGGTCTGACAGGTGAATGTTATAAAAGAAAGGTAAAGCTAGTGAAGAAGACCTACTTATATGATTATTGATTTGTGGATTCGAATTGGAGAGCTCAGCGAGCTAAGTTGGGGTTGAGTGCATGCACTCAACTAACTAGTATATTTCGGCAACGAAATCTATCTGCCCTAGTCACTATCAGGTTGGATCATCCAGATTCAACATTGCTTCATCATTAGGTATTACTATCATTTAGATTCTGCAGAGTTCGAGTTTATGTTATATTGAGGGATTCATCCTTCTTGCATGGGCGCATTGTCCAAGGACATTCCTATTCGCATTCCAATCTACAGAGGGCAAACCTTCTACATGCTGCTTCCATTCTTCTCAGAGCAGTGATATTACCCTTCCCGTGGAAGAAGGGCTCTTCAGTTGGAGTTTCAGGCTACTTCTCAACATATCCATCCTCAGAAGGATGTCTTCTTGCATGTGGGTGACTTTCCCAAGGAGGGGATTCACGTTTTAGGCTGAGGAGCCATCAGTTTGTCTGCATGCTACATCTATCTTCATCAAAGGGGCACTATAACCCTAGCACACCCTTTCTGGAGCTTCTTCTGCTGACTATTATTTTTTGAGGAGCATAATGAGATTGGAGAGGGCGAATTTATACCAAGGGCGCATTCTCTGGAGGACGTCCAGACTTATCTCCTTATTCCACCGACACAATCCATGCATGCTGGGTTTATATTGACCTTCATCAACTGATCTATCTATTGGTACGTACATGCATTACTCCTTCCTATTTTATAGCATTTCTGATTATCTGGGTATTAGGTTTGCATGCGGGCGCATGCAATCTTAGATTAGTACATCATACATTCCTGTGTTGAGACACAAGATCACATAGCAAACAAGAAAAAAAGAAAATTACCAGTTTGGGATATTACATAATGAATGAGACCAGTGCTAATGGAGTCACTAATATTTGGGGTGCTTTGTTGAAAAAGACTGTTGTGCGAATGTTCTTGGTTTATTTTATTAAGGATTTTATGGGATGAGTTTATTAATGGGGGAACATGGGACTCCTAATATGCCTTGCGATACGGAGAATATGTCTAGATTATGGTCTAAGTGACTTTGTACGAGGACATGTGGGCTGGAATGGAGTCTCGAGAGCGGTGTTCAACACTACACCAACAAGGGTGTAGCTTAACTGTGTTCGGAGGTCGCTTCCCAGTTGTTTCCGCTTCCTTAGTCAAAATTTACCCACTTTCGATCCCTTTCGAGGCAACGCTAAATTTTTGTTGGTTGAAAGGGACTTGATATTATTAGTGCGAGTGAATTAACTTAATGTGAAAAAATTAACAATTGCAATGCTACCACTTTTGATATCCCAAAGCTCAGACTAGCCTACGATGGGTAGAGCATACATGGAGAGAGCGAAGTATTCGTTCCAATTTGGTTAAACTCTCCGACAGAGAGCACTCTTGATCTACTTAAAGCGAGATTCAAGACATTTTAAAAAAAAGGGGAAAAACTCTCCGACAAAGAGCACTCTTGATCCACTTAAAGCGAGATTCAAGAGATTTTGATGAGCAATATTTTAATGAACAGAAATATATATATATATATATAAAGTACTCAAAATAAAGGAAAAGTCATAAATTGTCTAATTACTACCCAAGAGTCTCTTTCAGGTCAAAGACCGTACTCGGTGTTGCCGCCTGAAACACACTTAACCATAGAAAAGTCTCCCAACTATTGGGTGTGTTCTCGAGGGGAAACCATGAGTTGAGAACCCACTGTCACCTCGATTCCTAACTCCTCCGTTTAGACCCAACTCCTAAAGGTCAAGGGGGGTAGTCCCTATTTACTGAGTTTCTGAGGCTTTATTTTAGGAGTTAAACTTTTATTAAGCTTATTTAAGTTCAATGGAAAGCATTCATGCAAAGTGCAAATATTCAATGACAGGCAAAC
Organism: Larix kaempferi; assembly: GCA_027924585.1. Classification (NCBI taxonomy): domain Eukaryota; kingdom Viridiplantae; phylum Streptophyta; class Pinopsida; order Pinales; family Pinaceae; genus Larix; species Larix kaempferi. The sequence goes on along the minus strand of BSBM01000961.1, from coordinate 5,421,708 downwards.
CTTACTTTGACACTCAACCAAATAAGAATGAAACAATCAAATAACCAGTGCTTATTCTACTTGGGCTATGGAGTTAACAATAAATCAATACTTGTTCAATTAATCATGCAAGATATACAACAAATTACAATGATTTACATTCCCAAATTTAGAACATTCAAAATTGCTTGAATTGAAATAAATAACTTGCTTGCCAAAATCACTTAACTAATAATGAAATATACTTGGAATTGAAATATCTTGCAACTGAAAATAAAGAACTTGAAATGAAATAAATATGAGATTGAGACAAGAAAATTAAAATGTTTTGCAAGTGGTCCTGTAAATTTTAAATGATTTTAATGTCTCACTTTAGCTTAGGGAATTAATGTGTGTTGACAGTGCAAAATTGTAAATTGAAAATCCTAACTAATGTGACTACTTCCAACAATTATCCTTCTACTTGAGAGAAACTGTCGGGTGCTCAACAAGTGAACCGAGGTTCCCTTCTAGCTCCATGAGTCAGTTCCGAAGACTATCGGGTGTTCAATAGGAGGACAAGAAGTGCCACGAGGCTCCCAACAGCACCCCACTAACTGCTCAGGTCAATCCTCTTTTTCTCAATTTTCGAGATAAATAGTTAAAGTGCCTATTACTCTAGCTAATTCTATCTTTTGCCCTTTCTTGTCACCCAGGATCGGATTTAACGGCAAGGGGAGTGAATATGGGGCAAAAGCGAGGCAAGCTTTATTTGCTCTGAAAAGAAAAATACTTGAAAAGAATCACTAACCAGCACAATTTTGCAGGAGGGCAAAGCCACTTCACATGCAAGGTGTGGGCAACAATTTAAAACTGAAATAACTTAAATTTTAAACAAATTACTAGTCAGCACGATTTTGCATGGATGGGAAAAGCCACTTCACATGCAAGGTGTGGGCAAACAATATTACCAAATGCAATAAGAAATAAACCAATTTGTAGACCTTTCTCTTTTGCTTACAAGGGTGGGAGAAATCCAACTACCTTTGTAAGCAATGGATGGCAAAAATAAAAATAAAAAACAAGTTAATTAGTAGCCTAGCCACACAATCTTCTTCCTAGTGAAGAGATGGGGCAAAAGAATGAAATAAAATATAGAAAACAAACTAAGCACTAACTCCTAGCCTCTCTTCACTTGCAATGCAAGGGTGGGAAAGCCCAACTTCCTTTGCATTCAAGGGATGGCTGAAAATAATACTCAATAACACAATGGAAATAAATGTAGAATCAAGTTCAAGAGACTCTTAAACTTGTTACAATAAATAAGATTTCAACACTTTATATTTGAAAAAATGAGAGGAGGAAAGATTTTTGATCCGTTTCTTGCCAAGGACTGAAGATGGCAACTTGTGGATGCCCTTTATACTTGATTTTGGCCGAATTTGGGTAGCATAACCCCTTGTACTGTACAAAACTTGCTAAAAACTAACAAACAATATTTCACAGAAAATGCCGAAAATCACTCTTGGACACTATTAGTGTTAAGGTAAAAATTTGTAGAAAAATTTCTAAAATTTTACAAGTAATATTTGCACAATAAAAGAGCTTGTAAATGAAGTATAAAACCAGATTTTAATATGAGAATGTATGCAGAAATAAAATGCAGAAATTTGAAAGAGAAGGGAGGAGTTTGTGCTCTTTGCTCTTCAAATGCTCAAAGTAGTGGGGTATCCAACCGAGGAATTCCACTCTTCAACTAAAGCAACCTGCAACTTGTAAGATATTTGCTATACAACTAAAAAGAATGTGAGATCGAAATAATGAGCTATGAAATCATAAACTTCAACCGAGAGAAATATGAGGTTCTTAACTACAATAATGAAAAACTCACAAAACTTATGGCAGAAATACTAGAAATCTTACCAAAGCAAAGAAGTTTGCTTGTTTGGCCTCCCCCAAACTTGAGTAGCTATGAAGTGTAGAAGCAAACCACCATAGATCACAATAGACACAAGATTTGTTCCAAAGAATTCTATTAACAAAGCCAAATGGCTGAAAATTACAATGGCCCAAAATTAGAGCAAATGGAAGCAAGAGAGTGATAAGAGAGCAAGAATGCAAGAGCATGAGAGATTGTAGAAGAAGAGAGATTGTAATCAAAATGAGGAGGAGCCTCCTTAAATAGGAAAAGAGAGAGGGGAGAGTTCCTTTGCATGAGTGACATTTGTCACTTGGAGAGAAAGGGGGCCCATGTGTTGATTTTTAGTGCAGCTGCGAGACCCATTCTTAGAGAGAATGGTACCCTAGTCAGTTGACTAGGGTTCTTGGTCAAGTTAACCAGGCAGGGTATGAGTAAGACCCTAGAAGGTACCCTAGGGCCCCCAACTGTCTCCTGGGGTTCTTGGTCGAGGACCAAGCAGGTTGATGCCATGGCAAAGTCCCTAGCATGTGGCTAGGGCCCCTATTTGTCTCTAGGGTATTCTGGTCTAGAACCAGACGGTTTCTTGGTCATGATGACCAAGCAGATCCTGTAGGTTGAGACAGAGACATCCTAGGTCCTGCAGATGGTTGATCAACATTCAGTCTAGGACTGAATGCTCAGCTTGAGGCTGAGGACCATTCTCTCGGAGAATGGAGTTCCTGGTCATGGACCAGATGGTTGATCAACATGTCCCAGTCTAGGACTGAGGCTCAGCCTTGGGTTGAAAGCCATTCATTAAGAATGGAAGATATTGTCGTCCCCTCTCCTAGTCGGTTATTGCTAGGTTGCTTCTCAAGGGACTTGCCACCCCTTGACAATGTCTCTAGTACCTAACCCTTAGGAGCAGTGTTAAGGACAAAAGGATTGTACCATCCGTTTGGATCTTCTCCCTTATACAGTGATGACAAAATATATAAACTATGTATCTTGAGAGAGAGAAAAGTCTTTGGTCTTGTTGGTCCTATTTGATTGCTTGTCCACTTTGATCTTGTGGTTGTTGACCCATGGTCCTATTCTTATTGGTCCTAGCACTCTCACTTGTGTGTACCTTTGACTATGATGACTCCTACTTTATGGAGTATTTTTACCTAAGGGTATATTAAGGACCATGTATTATTATAGTTACCTTATGTTTTGTTTTAGGGCCCTTGTCCCACTTATGTCTTTGGTCTATTTACTTTATGTTGGACCCTTTGGTCTTTCACTTTATGATAAATTCATTAAATATTTATTTTTAGTCTTATTAATAGAATCTTTATGATTTTATTAATAAAGACTTTATGAGTTTATTAATAAAGTTTTTTTATTGGACCATTTAAGTCTTATCCTAATTTTGTCACTTTGAAACTTTGGACCTTGGTACTTTATCTTTTGACCTTTTTCATTTTATTATTTATTTTATTTTATTATTTACTTTATTCCTTTTTTTAATCCTAAGTTTTCTAACTCAAACTATATAAATGTTATTAAACTTATGCTCTCATCAATCTCACGTGAGCTCACTCTTCACCTTTTCGTTTACTTCTTCTCGGGTAATATTTTCGGGTCTGCTTCTATTCGGATTTCATGAGTCCATGCATATTTTTTCTGCTCCATGCTTCTTTGTTCACGTGTTTGCTCCAGCCACTACGGTTCGGTTGTTCCTCAATTTTTTTGTTCTTGCTTGGGGCTCACTGCACGAGATTGCTGCTCGAATTCTTGTCCTCGATTTTTTCAGCCTATTCACGGCTCAACCTGTCCACGATCTGTCTCACGTGCTTGTTGCTCTCTCATGGGTCCATCCCTTCTCAGCTTGCTTCATGGGCTCATCCATTCTCAGCTTGTCTCACGGGTTCATCCTCTCACAATCTGTCTCACGTGATTGTTCTCTGCTCAGGTTTACCTCTGCATTTCTTTTCTTACTCGGGCCTGTCTCATGAGATTGATCTCTGCTCAGACCTTTCTTACCTCTACAATTTACTTCAGCTATGACTGCGATTTACTTCAGCTGTGATTACGGTTTTGGCCTGTCCCTGTGTGAGTTCTTACGGGTGAGTGATTGCTTACGGGTTTTACTGATCTTTGCAGCACCTTTGTATCTGTGTTTTTTACTTACCCTTGGTCACTTGCATAATTTTATGATTGAGATTCTAAATTGATTAAAGAACCTGAGTTCTGTTTATTTTCTGCCCGAACCTTCTCTCTCTCAAGAAACGCATATGGTTTAATGAGTTTGACTTGTCCTTTCAGTGACAAGATCAAACTCAGAACTATTTGAGTATAAGGTGGATCCAAATAATGGTTATAATTCTTTAAATAAAGTTTTTCCTGTACATGGTTATTTTGCTGTAAATGATTCTTGAGATTTATTTTTCTGAACTTAGCATTTGATGATTCTAGAGGACCAACATTAATGTAGTGACCAAATGGAGCATTAAGTTGAAAGAGATGAGAATTATATTACTTCTGTTTTAATTCAGTTTTAATTTAATTAAGCATTACAATTGTTTACATTTTCTTGTATCAGGGTCTTATATGTCATAAAAACGTATCTAACCTGTATTTTCAACACGATGAAGGGGGGTGCACTTCTTTGGGTTAAAAATAACAAACAATGGGGGGGGGGTGAATCCCCCACTCAAGTTTCATATTTCATTGCTAGGACAAGGGGAGGGAATCATGAAGGTGGGACCCCCTTTTGGCTTATTTCAATATTTACCATTTCCCATGGTGAGAGAGGGTTTTCCCCTTAGGGAGACAACTTCAATCTCTTAAAAATCTTGCATGGGGGGGCCCTTTTGGCCTCTAACACCACCTTAGGCACATAAAATAACACTTGGAAACTTAATTTCCCCTCCCCAAGTGACTTTAGTCACTTTACAAAATTTTGCCATTCTAGTTAATGGACAATTTTTTTGATTTCTTTGACTGACTTAGGAAAATCCATCAAATTTTTTATCAAAACTCAACGGAATGACTTCAACCTTGGTCCAAGGGTGTGGGGGGTCTCTTGCCATTGATTTTGAGTACCCATACCCCTATTTATGGGCATTAAGTGCCACTTAACCCTCTTTTATATTACAACATTTTATGCTGAGGGACATTTTTTAATTACCAAAATTTAAAAAATCCTAAGTAAAACTTAATGAAATTTCACAAGGTTCTGGATAATGTCTAGCATGGTAATATAAAACATTTTTAGGCCCTAATCACCCCATGGACTCGATCATTAGAATGCCTTTCACCACTTTGGAGAAAATTTTGAGTGAAAAACTCAGATAATTAAAATCACTAAAATTGAATTTTAATTATCCAAGGGAAAAAACACTCGATGAAAGGACTTCCCTAATGATAAAATCCTAGGAAACTAAGTTTTACAAAAATTGACCCTCATGCTGACATATCATTACAAAATCCCCTGCAGGGGTGCAGAAATTTCATGGAGAAGAGTTAAGAAGAGAAAGAGAAAAAATTGCCTCACTTGAAAAACTTTGCTAGGTACATCTTTCTCGTCTTCAAAGTACATGGTACATGGTACATGGTTGCCCACCTAGTTGGCTTGGTGGTCAACACTCGAGAAAGCAAGGGGGTTAGTATTTGTTTTAGCATGCAAATAAATCTAAGAAAAGATAAAATTTGCAAAATTTAAACAACTTCAAGAAATTGCAAAATTGAAATTCTAAATAAAATGAATTTTGACTTTTTGTGAAATTTGAAAGCTAACCTAACATAATACTACTCTAGTTCAATGCAGGTAGAAAGCAAAAATAAAAATAGAAAGATACAGGGTCTCCCCAAATGGGGGAAGAAGGGTGTAGGAACCGTAATCCCAGTTGCTCTTTATTAAAATTATTACAAATTTTTTATTAATAACTCTCCGATAGAGAGCGCTCTTGATCCGCAAAAATTGCGAGATTCAAGAGACTTTAAGCCTTCACAGAAAGCTGAGGGAGAGAAGGGGATTGAAGAAGAGGGATTTTTTATGGTTTTTACTCAAAAACTCTTCGTTTTCCTCACTTTCTTGTAAAACAAATACGAAAAACCAACAAACACAAAAGTATATTAGTATGTTAGTATGTTACTCTAAAACACATAAAAATACAATGTGAATACTTGCCAAAAATTAGAAAAAATCACTGCTTCAAGTATTAAGGAAATAAGGTTATATCTAAGCATAAGATAACAAGTTTGAAGCCCTTTCAAGATCTAACTTAGAAGCAAACAAATAACTCATTAGGATGTTTATTTTTTTATCTACTTTGCTTGCAAAATAAAAACAAGGTAAGAGAGAGAGAGAGAGAGAGAGAGAGAGATTGTTTTAAAGATTTTAGAGATGTAAGAAGAAGTGGCTCCCCGATCTTGAATCTTCTTGAAAGAGCCTTGGATTTCACTTGGTAAGTGATTGAAAACACTTGTATTTGGCTCCAAGAAGAGGACATGCAACTTAGCTCAACCTTTTACTTGGGAAGGTGATCTGCAAACAAAATCTATCACACTTGCAACACAGGTATGAGATCTAGTACTTTCTACTAATTGAAATAAACAAGCATGAAATATAACTGAATATGAAAGTGCTCTTTCAAATCTCTAGAAGTAAAGAAGTAAGTAGATAACTTGAGACTACAAATATCTACTCTTATGTGCTTCAAAGAGCCCTCTAAGGCATAGACTAATTATATCATTTAGATCAACAAAGCGTGAACAAATTGAAATTATATCATCTCATATACCAAGCACATGCCCAATGGATGCAAGGAACTCGGATGCCCATCAAAATGCCTGTAACCCACTTTTGGATGCCCGAGCACAAAATCTGATCGTACCATCATGTATGGAGAGGGGGTAATATGGTAATAACAAGTGGCTGGACCACCTCTCTCCTCTATAGCACCCTAGGCAAATGTGCCTCATCAATGCTACTGCTGGACAGGCCATTTCTGCATGACAAACTAGCCAAAATGTGGAAATCTGACAATATCATCTCTAGGAGTGCCTGAAATTGATAACTGAGTGTCTCAATAGACTCAAAAGGTCCAAATATACTAGGGATGAGTACCCATACACCCTGTGGAAACATGTAGGATCATCTATAACCTCAGCCATACCCGGACAATAATAATATAATGGTCTTGAAATAATAATAACCTCTGTTGCAAGGGAACCGCTCCCGGAGTTCAGGGAACTCGTTCCAGGGAGCTTAGGAACGGGAACGAAACGTTCCAAAATCAGCTGGAACGGTTCCGGGAGCTTTGGAACTTTTCGGGAACTTCCAGCTTAAAATTTCGGGAACTTGGGAACGTGTTTTTTGCCGTTCCAGCGGTCGGGAGTGTTACTATTCTTAGTGTTGGGTTTGCTCGTCCTCTGTCCCCCTTGCCGGCAGTTGCGTAGAGGCTGCGAGCTCGACATCCCGAGGCCCTGCGAGCTATGAGCCCGTGAGCCGCAAGTTGACACCGCGAGGCCGAGCTTGGCAGAGGCAGAGCTTGTTCGAATGAGCTACGCAGAGGCAGAGCCAAGTTGCTGGTGGCGCGGCTTTATTTGTGGCGTTGGCAGAGCTTGGGTTACGGGGACGGTCTTGGCGGCTCGACTGCGTCTTCCTGCTGGTCGGGTAACGACGACGGTGTTGGTGGCTGCATCTTGCCAGTTAAATGTGCTGGGACGGTGTTGGCTCGGCTGCGCCTGCGGCTGCTGCTTCACTGTGTTGGCGGCTACCAACAAATAAACATTTAAATTTTTTGTTAAATGTTTATTTTTTTAATTATTATAAAGTTTTAATTTTTTTTTAAAATGTTTATTTGTTTAATTATTATAAAGTTTTAAATTTTTTTGTTAAATGTTTGTTTTTTTAATTATAAAATTAATTTTTATTAAATGTTTATTTTTTAAATTATAAATTGTTCTAATTATTAATTATTAAATGTTTTTAATAATTATATTTAAGATTTTAAATTTTATTGTTGTAATGTTTTATATTTTTAATTTTTAATATTTTTTTATTTTAATTTATAAAATTTAAGTTATTAATATTAAATTACTATTAGTTTTGAATTTGAAAATTTCAAATTTGTTTATTTAAATTTTTTAAATTTATTTATTAGTTATAATTTAATTTTTTTATCAATTACATATTGTTTTTAAATTTTAGGTTATTAAATTAGTATCAATGTCTAATTATTAATTAATGTATTATTTCTAAATAGAAGATTTAGAACCTATCATAGAAGTTTAATTTTGTTTTTTAATTATATTATTTTTTATATTTTTTTAATATATATTATCGCCGCTCCCAACCCGCTGTTTCCTATAAATTTAGGGGAAACTTCTAGCCGTATCAGACACCTGTATTTGAGTTCCCTACGTTCCCGCATTCCGGAAACTTGTGCAACATAGATAATAACCAATAAAAAAAGTGCATCAACCATCATCTGAAACCTGTGTCCACTATATGGAGCCATCAATGGTGTATCAAAGGACCATATATCATCATCATACATCATTACTGGTCCAACTCATCACGGATCCCAAGGTTGACCATGTCAAACTAGGTTTGACCAGGTCAAGACTGATCAAAATATGATGCAGGCTGAAAAAGCCTACTGCTGCAAGCGCAAATGGTTAAGACATGCTCTTTTAATCATTTTCATAGCAAGACTTAAAGTATTAAGCATCATTTCACTGGCAGTTAATTAATAATAGCATAAATCATAAGTTCAAATAATTATTTATTTTACAAAAGAACCTCAAGGATATACTCATTCTTTAGACATGATCAATTTGCTAGCAAAGGGTGAAGGTGAAAAATACAAGGCTAGGACAAGGGGATGACTCAACTAACTCAACACTGTGATACTTTGGATTAGGGAAAGGGAATACACACTCAAGCATGTTTCGGATAATAAACACACAGGGAATGGCAGTGTCTCACAAATGGAATAAGTTGCTTAGAAAAGTGCTTATTCAACCTTGGCAAATGTCTACAAATCACATCATTATATTTCATTTCCTTGGCCAACAGTCTTTGGATTTAGCATATATTTAACCACTGCTTTCATTAGGCCTATATGACCCTTTTGGGGATTTTGCATGTACTTAGAAGCACAACTACTAAAGTCTAAAGCTTTCATCTAGGGTGCTTTTAGTTTCCAAAACATTTCATTTCATAACCCTTTTGGGGATTTTACATGTGCTCAGAAGCACAACTACTAAAGCTTTCATCCAGGGTGCTTTTAGTTTCCAAGTTATTCAATTTCACAACCCTTTTGGGGATCTTGCATGTGTTTAGCAACACAACTACTCAAGCTTTCATTCAGGGTGTTTATTCATTTGAGTTTCCAAAAATGATGGTAGTATAATTTGCTTTAGGTTTTAGCCAACACAACTCAGGCAACTAGGGGGAGTCTCTACAATCAAGACCAAACATTGGGGAAATCGACTAGAGTGATCAAGGTATCAAATCCAACTCGCCAAGGGGTAAGTTCTGTTGCCAACTCAGAGCCGAGACACAAACTAATAGGGATGCTATCCAACACAGAGGCAAAAGTGGGGAAGTCCTCCATACCACAGGCTGAGGTGTAAGTCAGGGTAGAAACCAAAAGTGGGAAAGACAATGGATGGATGGAGAAAGTGAAGGTGATGCCTAAGTTAGCAAGCCATAAAAGGTGGGAATGATCATGTCCACACTCCTAAGAGGGTAAAACCAATGAGTATAAAACAAGAGCTTCTATATGTAAGTAATACAACCATTTAGATAATCAATAAGAACCATATTCATTTTTATAGATATACTGCCAGATCATGATTACTATATATTAAGTCAAGCTATCAAAATGACCAAAAGAGCAAGATAATAAAACCAATGCACATCATATACCTGTATCTGCTATCTGAATCACCAATAACCACTGAAACACTGCTGCTGATACTCTGGGCACTGCACTACTCTGTATGGAATAAAAGGTCATCTTGGTCAACAAATCTAAGGTCAAGAGGCTCAGTCGTGGCATAAAGTCTACTGCATGTCTGATCTGGGGCTGCTCTGATGTGTGAGTGATCATAAGTAATACTGCTCATCATAGCTGATCTCACTAAAACTGTGTAAAGGCAAAGCTCAAAAATGTATACTGAACTGCTCTGCAATCATGGTAGCCCGGCTACTATGGATGTGATAACAGTACCTACACCACACCAAGCACAAGTCCTGATAGCAACCATAGAAAATCTATATGATCACCTATGCATAACAAAGTCTTAACATAAGTCAGTCCATCAATTAAATTCATGAAATCCATAGATATACCTCTGTTATATACCTGATCTGAGCTGCAGCTGCAAGTTATCCACTTGTGCTGACTCTGGAGGGCTAAGGGAGATGAGATCCAAACTGCATAAGAATAGTCCTGAATGTCCACTGTACCAAGGTCTACAATGTCTGACAGGGGATGGCATGAAGAGGGCTCTAAAATGACAAAGGTAGCTCCTCTGGTGCTATGCCACTGTATCTGCTCCGGCTGCTAAATGATGAAATAATCCCCACATCCACTGATAATCTGGTGGGACACTGCATCCACTGTAAGGACTGGCCCAAAACTGGTCGGCTCTGGCAAAAAATGTGAGAATACCCCCTTACAGAGTGTGTGATAATAGGTTCCTTTAAACATTAAATTTGGTGGTGGTTTTTTTTTCATCGTGATTCAGTTGTCAAGAGTAGGCTGCATAAAGTTGCCATCATTAGTTCAGCCTCTGTAGGTGTGCAGTAAGGAGTCAGTTCAACACTATGTTGCACGAAACTCTTAAAATGCCCACGTACTGGTACTGGAAACTTGCGGAAACTCGGAAACTTCTCGGAAACTTCTGAGAAGCCTCCAAGGGTCCATGAGCAATTTGGGACCCATTGGAAATCTAAAAAACCTCAAGTTTATGGAAAATGAAAACAAATTTACCTTGAAATCATTTCTAAACCTACCTTCAAATTAACATCTCATTCTTATTTTATTGTGAGATAATGTGTTATTAAAAAAACTATATATGTAAATATATATATCATGTTTCCCCCGACATACCCATTTTTGGGGAATCACGTTTCCAAGCGTTCCCGTTTCTGAAACTTGTACACGTTTCCACGTTTCAAAGCTTTCCCGTTTCTGAAATGCCAGCCTGCCAAATTTTTTTGGGTGTCGTTTGAGGCTGAATTTCCATCTTTGTTTGTAGCTCCACTTTTTTGGATGGGGCCCTTCCTAGGAGACAGTTGATTGGCGAGGGACAATTGTAATTTTTTTTGGCTTTCAGTTCATTTGGTTGCAATTGGCTTTTTGTGGAATCATCATTGCAAAGTTACATTCAATGAGGTTCCTCATCTCCTTTCTCTCGGGAATTGTGGAGTTTGATCATGAGTTGGATTTACTCTTGTGAATTCATCAATATGTGTTCTGTTGTGATGTTGAGTCCTTCCCTGTGGGGCCTGAGCTGAAACGATGGCCTCTTAAGCTTTTGGAGACCGGGAGTTCCCTGGTACATTTCTTGTCTGCAAGATGTAACCATGTTGAATCTTGTTTTACTTATTTGTTCTTGTGATGATATATGAAGCATTTTCAAAAAAGAATCTGCAATAAACAAGCAAAACCAGAATGGGGAAGTTTGCAACAATGGAAAAGTTGAGTGATGAGTGCAAAATCTGAAAATCAGCCCTTCAAACACCAAACTGTGTGCGTCAAACAGATTGTTGAACCTCCTCATGGTAATGGAAATCTCCACAAAGCAATTGATGGTGGATTCCAAGTGCAAACATCTATTGCAAGCAAAATGGCGAGTTTCAAAAGACAGAGTGAGAGAGACTAGTTCCAATTTGGCGATTTCCAAATGACAAAAGAAATGATAATGCGACAACTGGTGTAATGGTTTCCTTGTCTGTTTTATTTAGGTTTTATGATTTGGAGGTGTGGGGTCCACCTTACATGCTTTTATTTTATTTTATTTTTTAATTTGGCAGAGAAGGGTTTATCGTGGGGTACTCAGAGGAGCTCCCAATCTTGTTGAGGGACATCAGGTACATTCTGAGGAAGTCCCCAATTTGACTGAGGGACAGGGTGGGTATCCCAAAGTCACCGATCAAGTGTTCACCCTTTTCAGAACATTATCAAGGAGTACTGAAGCCCTGTAGAACACCAAAGTGCATGGAATGTGTGTTTCAAAGGAGGGAATGGGACCCCATGGTACATAGCCTGCATCATATCTGGAGACCCACCCTACACTCTGAATACATAGCCTGCATCATATCTGGAGATCCACTTAACTCTCTGAGTGCTTTAATTCATAATTTATCCTTACGGCATATATGGAAAGACAGTTTTCATTCACAATAAAGACAATATGGATAATAATGTTTCATATTTCATATAAGGAGGTGTGACAATCTGACTTGTTTCATAAACAACTATTACTGCTCATGTATAGCAATTGACTGACCTCTGACTAGTTCATATTTATAATGCACAAATCTTATCCTCAACAGCATAATTGATTGGTCAAATTGTTATGCAATTGATTGGTCACTTCATTAATGATTGATTCTGTCTGCAGTTAACTTTCAGGCCTAGTTATTAATCCACATTGGTAATCAGTGTCTTTGACTCTGATGACTGCCAGTTAAGTTTTAACAGATGTTCTATTACTGGCAATTGGTATTACCACTGGAAATAGAAACCATGGGTGTGGACCAATGAGACCATCTAAGTAATGTCTTCTGCTAGCAACTTTCTCTTCCTTGAGACATCAGAAACTTATCTTGAAACAGCCAGTGATCTTGTTGTCACAACTAAGGCTCCTTTTGTTAACCTGTCAACTACTTGACATTCTGGTCGCTAAATGTAATGCCCATCTACTGTATATGATCTTTAAGCATACAACAAAATGGCATCAGAGATCACAGATAACATAAAAGAGCAATGGTTAATCATTATGTATATGTGGAAACATTTAGGTACAAAGTTTTTTCTCAGTACTAACACAGATAATCAAGATTAAAACTTTCATATAAAACCAAACTCTGCATCTAGTGCCGTTATGTCAAAATTTAAAATAAAAAAGATCACTAGAGTTCCCAAAATAATACATTTGTTTGCTAGATTCCTAGTATGTGACTTCCTAGTATTAGGGGATGATGGTGGGATGTGTTGCAATCATCCATCCGTTCTTAATATTAAGGATCATCACGTTAAACATAATGATGCTCTGGGGATCGAGGCCTCTTTGTTGATTTTCAATGGATTTTCACCTTCAGTTTATTATTCTGTCATGCTGTATTGTATTATTTACTTTACCCTGATTCGTAACTTTTATTTGTTGATCTGCAGAAAGTGGAGAAGCTGAAATCCATATGTTTACAGTATGCAGCAGCAATACAATGGTTGATACCATCAATGTCTGTGGCAGATTCAGTTGTTCCTAGTGTCAATTCTTCAGACACTGTTGTTCTCAAAGAAATATCAAACAAGGGAGCAAACAGAACAAGATCAAGGCACAGAGCCCAGACAATACGAGCATGGAAATCAACAGATGATGCAACATTTAAGGCTACCCTTGGGTAAGGAAGTATCACAAATTCTGATATAGATGAATGCACATACTTTTCTTTAAGGAATCTGAATGATGTGGAATAAGCAATTCTAAGTTTTAACCTATAGTGTTAATCTAAGATTGCGTGTGCTTGCATAGATTCTCTCTATGACCTTGAAAGTTGAGACACTGCATTACAAACTACGTATTTTGAATATTCATCAAGGGATATGCTGCAGATGCACGGATATGCATGTCATTCCTGCCAATACAGCCATACTATAATCTTGTAATTATCTACAGTGTACTTTACAGAAGTGCAAAAAGTGTTTCTTTGAAATGGTTGAAATTTAATCCATCATTCTGTTATTCAACACAAATATTCTTGTAAGAGCAAGAGTAAAAGATCACTTTAGTATATTGAGTTTGGACAAAATTTGTGAGCAAACATTAAAGTTTACACTAACAAAGGAAAACAGAGAAATTTAAAAAGTGAGGTGATTTCCCATTTATATAGCATCTGTGTTTGTCCATACATGTGAACCCCATAGCTTATAGGGCAATTAAATAGAGAGAATTTGAGCAACTATGCCTAACAGCTAGTTAGATGTATTAAATAATAAATCATAGGACTCGAGATTATTTTTGTGTTGCAAAAGCTTGGAATTTAAATCAGATGCCATTTTGGTGTTTTTGTCTGACAGAAAATATGAGGAGGAATTTACTGAGGAGATGAAGAGTCTAATCATTTTCTTAAGCAGCTGTTCACAGGCTGAGCCATACTTGGCTCACTTAGCCCAAGGGCTACAAGGTCTTGGAAAGGATTTGTAAATTTCCCACCTACGTACTTGAATTATGTTCACGAGTCCTTTATTTCCAAAGTGTTATTTCAGACTTAATAGAAACAGTAGTAATGCAATTGCAATTTTGTGCCAATGCTTTCTGTGGATATTTATAATGTCTTTTACTGCACATCTACTAAGTTGGACTGTCATACCATTTTCATTTTCTTGTTATAATGTCTAATAGCTAATGAGTTAGGAGGTTCCATTATGTGATGAAAGGGAAATTACCATATTTTTTATAGCTGGTAAACTCAGTTTCCCTGTGATTATCAACAGGACTTGTTTTAAAAAGTTCATGTTCAACAAATGGCTTGAGAAAACAACTGGATTTATAAAATATGCACCAATGTTCTAACAGTGGTCTTTCTGATTAAATTGTCCATACTAGTGAAAATCATATAAAAAACATCCTAACATATTTGATAATACAGATCTGTAAGTGGTCTTTATCTTTATATTCAGCATGGATCAAATGGGTAAGATTCTCTCTGCAGCAATTTTTAGAGTTATTAGAGATAGATAGTTGGGCCATTTTTCATGAGAGTAATTTATTCCTAATATACGTGCTTTGTCCTGTTACTTCTAATCATGTGCAGAGGGCCAATATTGGCACTGTCTTATCTCAAGCATAGTCTCATTGGCTTCAATACTTAGGCTTTTTACATAGGATTTTCTAGACTTTGTTACGCCTCAGAGTGCCTGAAGCATTCCTTCCAGATAAACAAGAGTGAGGGGTTTCTTTTTCTTATGTAAAGGCCAAGTTTTTGGGCTATATTATGTAGAGTGTTGATTTTGGGATTAAATACTCCTGATCAGGTCATGGCAGGTCCTCTTGGTTTTCATTCCAAGAAGTGTTGGCTTAGCGGCATTGCTGACTGCCTCTTGATGGGCAGAAGTCCCCATCTTGTTGGGCTATTTGGACCCCGGGTTGGTGTTTGGTGCTTCTTCGGATGGGTCCATTAGGGCACATGA
Source organism: Larix kaempferi (assembly GCA_027924585.1). Taxonomy (NCBI): domain Eukaryota; kingdom Viridiplantae; phylum Streptophyta; class Pinopsida; order Pinales; family Pinaceae; genus Larix; species Larix kaempferi. The sequence continues at coordinate 5,406,426 of BSBM01000961.1, read as the reverse complement.
CCACACTCATATTTTGCTTTATAGAGGTGGTTGCGCATGTAAGGGTTGTCATACCCGGTTTAGCACACCTTATTTTTCCCACTTGGACCTATTGTTTTGATGCAAAACCCCCCCTCTTGGTCTCCAGACCCATGACGTCATTCCTTAAAGAATAAGCCTACATTGTTAAAAAGAAGGGCATTGAGGGACAAGCATATGTTGGGGTTAGTTGGGGCATGATGCCCTCCTTTTGTCTCACCTTGCACTTGTTGGAGCCTAATTGCATATTTTTATTCTTATTTATGTCATTGTATGGTTTAATCCCCAGTTTGTGGGTGCACTAACCTTAAATTTTATAATTTGTCATTAACCTTGTAGGCTCAAATTTGTAAAAGGTTGAGGGTTGTCTCATATAAATAAGACAACCTCACCTCATTTGCAAATTATGGACAAGGCTTCAAATACGAAACTTTTTCTTTTCCTACTGGTTTTATTGGAGCATTTGAATCTAGGCACACTTCTCTTGGGATGACTATTTTTGCTTGAAGGATGAATGGAAAGTGTTCTAGGGTTTGATGTTTGCACATGCTAAGTTGATGCTAAGAATAGTTGTAATAACTCATGCTCAAGGGTGACCTAAGGTGCATCTCCTTGCTCATTCTTGATTAATGTTGGTAAGTTTATCTCCTAACCCTAGTTTAACGTTGCTCTTGAAGTGCTTTGGGCTAAGTTAGGGTTTGTTTGCTAACATTTTATCAACTTGTTTGAGGGGACCTTCCTATCAAGGAGCTCTCCATTGTTTGTTGGGCCTTGGACTTCTCTATTTTCCCTAATTAGGGTTTCTCTACCTAACCCTTGAGGTTGCTAGCTTAGCTCTAGTTGCAAGTATAGAATACCATCTCAAGAGGAGGGATGTTAGCCTTGATCTCTCATAGCTCTAGGGTTTGAAAAAATAATCTAAAAGCCTATCTGTCAATCCTCCTTTTAATAAAATTTTACATGTCTTTTATTTTATTTGTATAAATCCTTTACTACTATAAAAAGCCCTAAAAATATAAATAAATTCAAAAATGCAAAAATAGTCATGATTTAGTATTTTTGGTCCACCCTAAAATTTCGGCCTAGGGTTTTATCCATAAACCCTAGTGGGCGTCCTCTTCTCAGGAAGTGCATTGGGATCCATGAAACCCTTGTAATTCGTGAATTAGAGGGTGTGCAATATTTTTGGCTTATCATCCAACTTCGCCCTTGTCTAATTGTCCACTTTCCCTTGAGGGTACACTTTTTGGAGTGGTTACCTTAGGAAGTGTGACATTGCCTTGGGGGACGTGAAATTGCCTCAAAAGGTGATATTATTTGGAATTTGTAATAAAGTGATTAACTCCATTTATATACGATTCTTGTGTCTAAATTTGATATTGTTTAACTCCAATAAGGCACTAATTGTAACTATTAAAGTGTCGTGGGAGGTGTTCAAGGGCTTCTTTTTTGCACATGCTAGAGGTTGATGCAAGACTAGTTCGAAGAAATCATGCACAAGTGTGACCTAACGTCTTTCTCCTCGCTAAGTCCTTATTAAATGTTGGTAAGTTATGCTCATAGCTTGGTTGAATGGTGCATTTTGCTGATTTGTTAGGGCTTTTGTCAACATTTTGTCAACTTTGTGTGAAGAGAACGTCCTCCTCAGGGGTTCACTATTGCTTAATAGGGCCTTCGACTTCTTAATTTGCCCTAGTTAGGCTCACCTATCGAACCCTAGAGGTTGCTAGGTGATGCCTTAGCTTGCAAATGTTGAAAGACATTTCAAGAGAGGGACGTTGATCATTGATCTCTGAATGCTCTAGGGATTGAGACAAAAATCATATCCCCTTGCTTGTCATTTGATTACTCTTTTTTCATCAATTTACTTGTACTTTATTTTGCTGCAATTTTATACATAAAACCCTAAAAAATTGAAAAAGTACAAAAATACTTGGAAGTTGGAAATTCTGGTCCACCCTACAAATTGCCCTAATGGATTTATCTACATATCTCCATGGTCGTCCTCTTTTACCTTGGTAAAAAAATCTAAAAATCATATATGGTCAAAAAAGCCTTGAAAATTCAAATAAATTCAAAAACCTAAAAATATTTGCATCTTGGAAATTTTGGTACACCCATCGATTTTTCCCTAGTGGATTTATCCACAGATCTTGAAGGGCGTCCCATTTTTCCCTAGTGCATTGGTAAGCATGAATTTGTTGAATTAGGGTTTTCATTGGGTATTTTGCAGCTCTGTTTGGGACAAAAGGTGCACCCTAGGCCACTTATCCCTCTCCCCTTCAAAGCGCACCTTTTTGGGGTTGCCTTGGGATGAGTGAATTGCATTGGAATATGTGAAATGTTCTAAATTGGAAAGATGATTGATGATATACATGATTAGCTATTGAACTAACTCCTCAATTAGGTCAAGTTGTTTTTTTCACATACTATTTGAATCCATACAAGGCACTGATCTATTACAAGGTTGTGGAAAGGTATTTGTATGTGCGATTTTTGCAGGTATAATTTAGGGCTCTCCCCTAGGTTTAGGAGTTACCCAAAGAAGTTAAGGAGATAGATCGAGGTGACATTGGGTCTTACATCCTTTTACATGCTTACCCTCACTAGCACTCGGCCATGCTTAGTCTATTCTAAAAGGACTACTAGTTTGAGTGGTAATCGAAGGTATTTGTGGTTTGTTGGTGGTTGCAGGTATCTTTCATTGATTAGGGTCTCTCCTTGGGTTTTTGGAGTTACCTGAAGTGTTGAGAGGTTATACTGTGGTGACATTGGGTTTAACTCTCTTGAGCTTATCGTCACTAGCACTAGGTCTACATAGCCTTGATTTGCAAAGAGGTGCTAGTTTGAGCAGTAACATTTTTGGCTTCGTTGCTAGGATTGTTGCATAACAGTTGGGGCATGTTACTTAGGTCAAATATTTCTCATCTCCTTGGTACAAATGCCAGATTTTGTAAAAAAAATATTTCGTGAATTCGACAATGCTATAACATTTGGCACCATTGCCTGGGACTTAAAGGAAAAGTGATGACATTCCATTGAAGAGGGAATCCCAGGTTGAATCCATTTATCTTTTAGAAACATCCAACATCTTTCGTGTGACTCGGGTACATTCTTGTGTTGTACTTTGGTGAGATTTGTTTGATCTAATTTGGTAGGTCTCTCTTGGCGGCTCCATTGAGAAAAATAAAGAGGTACTCTAGAAGAACGAGTCCAAGAGGTAAGTTTTTCTTTGTACTTTGATAGGAGTGTGGTTAAGGGTTAACCTTGCAATCCCTACTTGGCGACTTGCATTGAAGAAAACAAATCAAAGAAGTGCAATTCAAGAAGGAAAACCTTGGTTATTAATAAGAAGATGATATGGCATCCTATGATGAAACATGTGCAGTGTGCACACAATCTGTATGCTCCATTTGATTTCTCAAATATTCTAGGATATCCAAATTGGCCAGATAAACTTGGGTGGAGTGAGTTCATCCCAATATTTCATGAATATGAATCTACAATTGCAGATCATATTATGATGTTCAAAGAATTTCTTGTGGCTTGGGATATTATATATAAGGATCTCATAATGAAGAGGTTCGTAATCTCTCTTAATTTACAAAATAACAAGGATGTGGGAGATTGGTATGATGAGCTTCCTCCTAAGAGGATACCTCCACTCTTGCAATTGGTCAAGGCATTCAAAAAACAGTGGAATCCTAATCTTGATGAAGAAACTATTGAGGCCATGATTTCCCTTCCCAAAAAGGAGCATGTCAAAGAAATCCTTGAAGACCTTCATGCTCCTCTTAATTTGCCGAGCACTTCAGATGAGCTCTTGTACGATGATGATGACCTCGTATGGTCCTTGACATGCTATGGAACCCATGAACATGCCCTTGGTATGATGAAGAAGCCCATGAAGACATGGAACCCCTGATGAAGACCTTGATGCCCTCGTATCTGTGATGATAATGGTCATGATGATGATCTTGATGTGGTCATGAAGCCCTTGGACATGGTAGTACTTTTTTGATATCCTTGATGGTGACTTATGATCTTAGAACCCACATAGCGCTCAAAGAAGCCTTCTTGCTTGTTGATGATGAAGTCATATGTTGAGGAAACCCTTATGCTTTCCCTTAAAGCCCACAAATTTGTTGAAGAAGCTTTCAAAATAATTTCAAGCCAAATATGGTGTCCTACACAATTGAGGATATTAAGGGTGAAGAACCTTGTCAATGCAAGTAAGACCCTCACAAGGTAGTAGCCCTTGTCATGTCATTTCCAACAGTAGGTGGCACGTCATGTGGTTCCTCACGGTTGATGAGATATGATTTTTTGAAGTTGGTGTGGTAAAACAACCCCTTCTTGCAAGTCGGCTCACCCTAAAAGAGAATTGTTTTTAAATTAAAATTAATTTTTTATTTAAAAAAAAATTCAAATTCAAAAATAAATTATTTTTAACAAGTCGGCTCCATAAAAATCCATGAAAAATAAGTATAAATAACTAGTCAAACGACCTCATTTTGGCAAGAAGATTTCGTGACCGTCTCTTTGAATTTCAGAGCAGTTTACTAAGGAAATTCGGATGGCAGCAGTAACGCAGGAGCAGACAAATTTTTTTTTTATAGTTTGATTTTTGCAGCAGATAAACTCTTCTTTTGGGATTTTTTTTTTGGGTGATTGACTGCTAACCTTTTACAATCAAACAGTTCGAATTTGTTGAAACAATCCGAGTTTTTCACAGTCCGAATTTGCTGAAACAATTCGAGTTTGCTGAAAGAGTCTGAATTTGCTGAAATAGTGTGAGTTTTTCACAGTCCGAATTTGCTGAAACAGTCTAACTTCTGGGTGTTTGAAACAATTCAAGTTTTTGTGATTTTGGGTGATGGTTACAGTCTGAAAGATGAGCTTGAACAATCCAAGTTTTGATGATGGAACCAAGCCTTGTACAGTGATCTCTTGGGGTTAAAACAACCCGAATTTGAAGTCATCAACAGTCCCAAAGTTGACAAAGGTTGACTCTTCCTCAGCATGTAAAACAGTCCACAGTTTTGACATCATCTATAGCAGACTAACACAACCCAGGTGTGGAGTCTAAAAGTTGTGATATGCACAGCTTATGAAAGGTAAGATCACTGCATACTATGATGAAGATATGACATACTGCCTTATGATGATGATGCTGCATCCATGATGATGATGCTGCATACTTATACCTTATGATGATACTTATAAACAATGCATATACTGTATGATGATGTTGATGCATGCTACACTATGATGCACGTTCTATGATGATGCATAATGATGCATACTTTATGCTTACCTTATGATGAAGATGTTGCATACCTTGTACACTATTGATGATGCCTTGTACACTATAATGATGCTATGGTAGATGAATAGTGATACACATCCATTATGTATGTAGAGTGAGTGTACAAGTATTTGTACAGTATTGTATGTACAATGATACATATAGCAGTGTATGAACAGTGAAGTATACAGTAAAGTATTCAGTGGTTGTGAAACAGTAATGTGTGAAGTAAATCCATTCCTATGCACTCCTATACACTCTATGATGTATACTTGTTGAGATTCCATGATGATGTGATGATGCTTTGATGATCAGTGAGAGCAGCAATGACTATGATGTACATGAGCAAAAATTGACCAGCAATATTGAAGAACAAATGTTGATGAAGCAGATTGCAAAGAGTGATGAGAAGATTGACTAGCATTATTGATGAGTTAGTTGTTGATGAACAGATTAATGAGCAACGGTGTTGATGAGCATATTGGCAAGCAAAGGTTGATGAGTAGAGATGGTTGAGCAGTAGATTGATGACAATCAGAGATTGGCATCAAGCTTGCAAGTGGAATCTTGCACTTGAGGATTGGACTCCTCAAACCATTCTTAGTTGGAACTAAGAAAACCAGGCTGGGTCCTGTTACAGAGTTGGTGCTCTTTCTATCAGTTGGTGTTGATTGTAATCGAGAAGATTGTTGTCTTCCATGTACAATAAATAAAGATCAAATTACAAATATTCTTGTCTCTTTGATGCGATGAATGTGATTATGACTCTTGGTTGATTTAACTGATGCATTTGATTATGTAATTAATGACATAATGATTGATATACTCTGGTTGACTAAAAAAAAGGTAAAAGTTCATAAATTGCTCACACACTGATTCACCCCCCCTCTCAGTGTGGTCGTTGTGTCCAACAATTGGTATCCGAGCAGGTCTTCGTCACAAGCCTTGCAAGCTTGAAGGAGATCCGTGGACACACAATAGAGACAAAAATAGAGTCATCAAGCAATCATGTGCCTATACTTGATATGACAGACTATTTCAGTTGGAGGAGCAAAATGAAAGCATATATGAAGAAGTTTGGTGTTTGGGAGATTGTGATCAATCCACCCACTTCATCCAATAAGAAGGGCAAGGCAGCTGCACAGAAAGAAACAAAGAAGGACAATGCTTCAGCCTTGAAGTTTCTCATGGATGGGCTTCCCAGCTCAGTGAAAGAAAGTGTAGGAGAGTACACTTTAGCTAAAGACCTTTGGTTCAAATTGGAAAGTGAGTATCAAAAGGGAAGACCAGACATTGAAAAGAAAGATCAAGAATCAGAAGACAAGCCTCTGGAAGAGGTCAATCAAGAAGAAGAAAAGCAAGAAGTGGACTCCAGTAAAGGTATGGTTTCTTTTGATTGTAATGATAGCATGTGTGATGAAATTGAGAAGGTTCTTGCAGAAGATGATGAAGATCTATCAAAGGTTGCACAAGAGATACATCTCACTTTGATAAATATTTGATCTTAGAGAAAATTGGGTCTTGAACACTGTAAATTTGAACCATAGTGAATTCACAAGGTTCAAAAGGAGAATCTTGGAGTCTTTGAATGAATATCAGCAGAAGACCATGACAACGAGAGTATTGCTTGTGAAGCTCAAACATAAGGATAAAGAGTTGCGGGATCAGTTGGAAGACAAGGATGCTGAAGTTGAACGACTAAAGATTAATTTGATCAGTCGAAAGGAAAAACAAGAAGAGCTTGGTAAAGACTCAGAGGAGCTTGAAGAAACTAGAAAGGCCAATCTTGATTTGAAGACTCAGCTGGAGGAAGCCAAGAGCATAGAAAAAATCTTGAAGAAACAGTTATAAGAAAAGGAGCAGACAATCCAAAAGCTGGAGATGGAGGTAGTTGGTCTCAGGAAGAAAGGTGAAAAGACTGATGCCTTTGTCAAGTTCAAGGATAGTTTAGTTGTCTTAGATAAGATCTTGGATTTCCAATGATCTCCATTTGACAAGTCTGGCCTTGGTTACAAGAAGGAAGGAGAAAAATTTGAAGATGGAACTTGGTCTCCCAAGACTCCAGAAGCAGGTCCATCATCGTCCAAAGCTGCTCCCCATGCACCTGCACATGACAATAAGGACTTTGGAAGTTCAAAATTGCAACAAGGAGTTAGGTCTATTCCTCAAAGCAAGCTTAGAAAAGCAACAACTCCAAGATGGAACCAAAGTCCCAGGTATGAAAATGGATTTAATGGTTATTGTTATTTTTGTTCTAACTTTGGTCACAAGGCTATGGATTGTAGACTATACAGAAGAAGAAGTGCTGGAAGCTCCAATGACAAAGTTAGATGCTAGACATGTAACCAAGATGGACATATTGTTGCCACTTGTCACACATTGAGATGCTACACCTGTAGTGGATTTGGTCACAAAGCCCAAGAATGTGCACGTCAAAGAAGTCAACCAAGGGGGAGTCCTTCATACACATCAGCAAGAAGAACCAGTGAACCTTGGAAGAAGACCAATGCAGGAAGATTTGAAGATCATAAGACAAAGGCCTACAGTCAACGACATGAAGTTGATCAAAGAAGTATTGGAAGTTCCAACAGCTTAGTCAGGTGTTGGACATGCAACCATGTTGGTCACATTGTTGCATATTGTCGTACGATGAGGTGCTATAGTTGCAGTGGCTTTGGGCACAAAGTTCAAGACTGTTGGAGTACACAGAAACAACCCATGAGAAGTTTCCTATACAACTCATCAAGGAAAGCCAGTACAGATGATGGAATAAATGCTGAAAGGACAAATGCCAAGAAGCAAGTATGGATGAAGAAGACCAAGCAGTTACAGATAGGAGAGGTTGATCAGAGCAGGGAGGATGGTTGCCATATGGCAAGCCAAGTGTAATGTCTCTTAAAGACCTTAGCACACCTTGAGTTCATGAGGCTGGAGAATGAACTCAAAGGAGAATGGATGTTAACTCCTGGTATATAGAGAGGTCCTAGGATCGTGCATATTCACAAGGGGGGTAGTGATCAGTGATCAGTGATCAGGTCCATTGATGCCAAAGGGGGAGTGTCAATATTTGATCCAGAGATCACTACTCCCTCTGGATCGCCCTGAGATCTCAAGCAGTATGAGTCTCGATATCAATCCAACATTAACATGAACTCAAACAACTAGATCTGCATCTACCTGTAAAATTAGTCACAGCAGATCTAATGAACAAGTAAATCAATCACAACAGATGAATATAGAAAATATGGTGTAAAACTGTGCAAAACATGCAGCAGTGCTCAATATCCCAGAAAGGGTGAATGAATTACAACAGAATACAATATCTGTCAATGAGCAATTCGAATTGACTAAGTAGGCCATTCGAATCACTGAATGGAGTAGCTTGACTCCAAGTAGGAGTCCTCATCATCAATCGGTGGTGGTCATCAATGCACAAGAACCAGTCATCCAGGTGTCAATCTGAGTCTAACTGAGTGTGTCATGTGTAACTGAAGTGTGTAGCACTGATTAAGGGAAGGAGGCTCAGTGGGGGGCGCATGGGAGACTAACTGAAGTCAGAACAAGTCATCTAGTCAAACTGGAGGTCCAACGGAAGTGAAACAGTCAGTCGGGAGTGAAACTAGCCTCAAATCAGGGAGAATCGGAGCTAACTGAATGTAACTGAAGTGGAACTGCAGTGGTAGGTGAACAAGTGCGCCCTTCTCTGGAAGTAGGTGAGAAGTGGTTGCCTTTCAGCCTAGGAGGGCTAAAACTCTGTAGTAAGTGGCTCCCGGGTGCTAGAATAAGGTGGATAAGGTGCTGGAGGCATCAAACTGGTGACTGGGATGCATGCAAACCCTAGATTTTGCATGCAAACCCTAATTGCATGCAAGATCCTGAAAAAGATGATGTGGATATCCGAACACCCTCGCTCAAGCTAGACTATGATGTGCAAAAAAAAAATAATGTGGGGCCCTGGTAACTAAGACCAAAGGTCACCCCAATACAATAATCCAGAAACTAATAACAGTCAATAAACCGAGGAAATGGAGAAAACCTCATGGGAAAAATACCCCCCCTCAAAATAGACTGTAGTACACCAAAAGATTTAACTGCTCCAAAATCAAGTAGATATGTCTGGAGGTATCTTACTCTTGGGAGTAAATGGATCATGCTCCAAAAACATGTGCTTGAATTCTCCATCAGTGGATGCAAGCGAATGTGGAGACTTTATGAACTTGCTCTTCATACCGAAAATGGTGAGAACAAATTTGAAAATATGAGGATGATCCTGGAACCTGTGATTCGAACCAAGTGAGGTAGGAATAGCTCCAATCGGATCAAATAGATCTTGAAACTTGAACTTCTTATCAATAGAAGTTAAATCAGCTCCAAAAATAGATGAATGGTTTCTTGAGATCTCCTTTGAACCAACAAGGGTGAGATCAAAACCAAAATCAACAAAAAGTGCATGAGAATTGAACTCAAGCGAATGGTAGTGCTCTTCATCTTCATTAAAACTCTGAGAAACTTTGCAAATGATAGAACATAAGTTTATAGAAGGCATGCAATCAAGGAGGGCGAATGCTTCACCTCCAAAATCAGATTTTACCTCCAAAACATCAAGTAGATCATTATTCCGCATGCCGACAAGCTCATGTGAAAGAGAGGATTCAAGAACCTCTTCGGAATCTAGAGCATGAGCTTGTTTATCTTGCTCAGAATTCGAAATAGAAGACTTTGAGAGAATGAGTGTTGAATCTACAGTTTCTTCTTCATCTTGAACAATTGTTGAGGCCAACACATGATCGGAAAGAACACATAAGGAGATCTCACTGGGCTTGTTCTCCAAAAGGCTAGCATGATCCTCTTCTTCCTGCTTTCCAAATTCTCTGTCAAGTTGGACCCATAGATCACTTGGATTTTCAGCAGTATTACTTAGGTAGCGCATACAAGGAGACATAGCAAGACACATTGTTCCAAAAGCTCTGTCACGATCATTGAGCCAATCATTCTCCTCTTCATCGGAATCAAAATCTCTTGTATTACCAATGCACATATCAAAAAGACATTGTCTCTTCAAGAATGCAATCATCTTTGGTTTCCATTCATCATAGTTGAATGGAGTAAGAATATTTTGTGAAGAAGAAGTCTCCATCTTTGCATTAGCGAATGCACATGGAGGAAGTAAGAAACCTGCAAATCACACACAAACAAACACTATGTTTTCAGCCTTGCATGCACATGAGCGAATGCACATCGGATTTTGCATGCCGCTGCTAAAATATATTGGTGAGCAAAGATTGCTCTCTCTTCATGTAGAACACCTGTAGAAAAGAAATCTTGTCCCTGTCATGGCTCTGATACCATGTAAAATTAGTCACAGCAGATCTAATGAACAAGTAAATCAATCACAACAGATGAATATAGAAAATATGGTGTAAAACTGTGCAAAACATGCAACAGTGCTCAATATCCCAGAAAGGGTGAATGAATTACAACAGAATACAATATCTGTCAATGAGCAATTCGAATTGACTAAGTAGGCCATTCGAATCACTGAATGGAGTAGCTTGACTCCAAGTAGGAGTCCTCATCATCAATCGGTGGTGGTCATCAATGCACAAGAACCAGTCATCCAGGTGTCAATCTGAGTCTAACTGAGTGTGTCATGTGTAACTGAAGTGTGTAGCACTGATTAAGGGAAGGAGGCTCAGTGGGGGGCGCATGGGAGACTAACTGAAGTCAGAACAAGTCATCTAGTCAAACTGGAGGTCCAACGGAAGTGAAACAGTCAGTCGGGAGTGAAACTAGCCTCAAATCAGGGAGAATCGGAGCTAACTGAATGTAACTGAAGTGGAACTGCAGTGGTAGGTGAACAAGTGCGCCCTTCTCTGGAAGTAGGTGAGAAGTGGTCGCCTTTCAGCCTAGGAGGGCTAAAACTCTGTAGTAAGTGGCTCCCGGGTGCTAGAATAAGGTGGATAAGGTGCTGGAGGCATCAAACTGGTGACTGGGATGCATGCAAACCCTAGATTTTGCATGCAAACCCTAATTGCATGCAAGATCCTGAAAAAGATGATGTGGATATCCCAACACTACCAACTGAACAATATAAATGCAATCATACATAAACACCAAATGTACCCTGGAAACCTTTTGGGAGAAACCAACAAACTATGGGGCTATCTTCTCTCTCGAGCCCAGAGCATATAGGAAAAGAGACAAGTACCATACAGGGTTACCTCAATAATCTTTTCAGGCAAACTCAAGATTTGCATGCACGGAAGAGATGAGCCCTAATCTGGAAAACTGGATCTGAGTGTCCTTGTATCCGCCTCTGCCTGATCTATCTGTCTCTATACTCAGCTCTGCTCTGCTCGCTCTGAAGATTTCCCTGTGACTGAAAACGTCCTCCTTTGCATGCATAAGTGCGCCTTCCCTCCAATAATTAAAGATTCGTACTGAATCAAATCTCAGTAGATCTGAGCTCTGATCGTCACTAATCTTCCGCAATCTCTGAGACGAAGATACTCTGTAAGTTATAGACACTCAACTACTCTATTGGATGCGGTACGAGCTTCTCCCTCCTTGAAGAATGCGCCCTCCTTCACATGTGAAGTCATCCTCCTCTCTCTTGATCTATCTCAGATCAATGGTCTCACTAAATAAGACAATCACCTACTGTCTTCCTTATAACATCTCATCATAAGGTTAGGTTTACCAAAACCCTAAAATAGTTGCATGCAAAACTCACTTTTGCATGCATTTCTCTCCTGGTCATTTTCCTCATTAATATTTTTGTTGAGATATTGTAACTTCAAAGAATATTATATTTGTACTTTATTATTCCGGAGATGTTTCATTCCTCCGTAAAGATCTTATTGTATATCCGGAGATGTTTATTCCTCCGTAGGAATGTGGTAACTTGGGCTATTAGACTTCCCTAGTGGGGGTCGGCCCTGTATGTGTTATGTGGGTCAAAGAGTTGTTAGACCACCCTAGTGGGGTCGGCCTAGTCAGTATAGTGGAGTGTTTAACCTAGTGGTAAAGTTGGGGTCGACCTAGTTAATATAAAGTACAAGTCGGAGATGTGTATAAATAGAGGAGGTGTGTTCCTCATTATACACACACTTCCCTCACTCAGAATGTAGCACACTTGTGGAGGAGAGGTTTGCTATGGTGGAGGAGGAGATCATGTCTTTGGTTTGCATATTTGTATATCGCTGGTCATCTATATTGAGGAAGCTTTGCTGGGTTTTCTACCCCATGAGGGTTTCCCATGATAAATCTGTGTCTCTTGTGTTTATGCTGTGCTTGTTGTTTCTTCAGTGATCCTGTATATGCTATTATTGTGAAATGGAATGTAATGCTGCTATTTTCTGTCTTATCATATTGAATATTAACATGGTATCAGAGCTAACCTGAAGGAAGGCAATGTATGGCACTTACGACACTTGCTTCACTTGCGACAATTTGAAGGTTGGGGTTTTACATAGCAAAAACCAGTCATCGTGGAACTTTCGCTATAAATCCATTTCTGCGAAGGTTCGGGATCTGAAAATTTTACAGGTCGTAGATAACATCCCCAGGTACCTTGTGTCCAAAGGACACCCTCAGATTCGTTGTACTTTGTGAGTTATGATCAGTACAAGTTAGGGTTTCTGCCTTTTCCAGATCTCAGTCAAAATCAGGTGACCTTGGCAAAAAGGTCATAACTTGGGCTAGGAAGCTCCAAATGAAATTTCGTAAAAAGTGACAGGTAGTACACAGACTGTACTATCTTAGGAAACGTTTTAAGATGCTGAAGTTGAACCAGTGACACGTGGTACGCTGTACAAGTTCGCTCTCCTGTTTTATCCCATAAATAGGTCACGTTGCGACACTTGGCATAACTCTCTCTCAGAAAATCCAATTGAGGTCAGACCTGTCGGGATGGAAAAATGACAGGTCAGGCTACCACAGAAAAAGTTTTCAGACCCTATGGAGCAAAAAGTTCGGAGTTACAGTAGAAACAATCAGGTACATATTTCTGTCAAAACATAATTATTTTTTGAGCACATTCATTCATGGCTTTCAGAATTTAGGGTTTCGGAGAAAGTTAGAATTTTTGGAATCGGAGTCCACGACTGAATGCTACTCAGGAAAATCAAAATTAAGAGACCAAGATTGAATTTTTCGGTTGGGTAGAAGATCGGGCTTGATCAAACCCTAGTTCGGGATTTTGATCGGAAAGATGGAAAATTAGGGCTTCATTAAAAGTTGGAATTTTTTAAGTCTGTGACCATGTTTGGAAGCTCCTCAGAAAAATAAGAGTTTAGAGCCTTGGATCAAACCTTTTGTTTGGGCAGAAGGGTGGTCTCCATCAAATCTTAGTTTGGGATTCAGTCCAGAAGATCGAGAAGTTTCAAAGGCAATTTTGAGTGGTCAAATTTTGGAGATTCCAAAATTGAAGTATGCTAGTTTGATCAGCTCAGCAAGACACATCCTTCCATCCATTCAGAAGTGTGAAAGTCAAAGATTGAATTTTTAGGGTTTCTCTAGCAAACCCTAATCAAGCTCGAGATCAAGTTTTAGGGGGAGTTGAGGCTAAGGGCTTACATAAGAAGACTACAAGAAGTCTCGAGAGGTATGACTTAAGGAGGTTCAGGTATGTCTTGAAATTTGATTTCTGATTAAGTTCATAGTATGTTTGTCTTCATATTATTTATTAGTACAATCTTGATTAATGTTAGAATTGTCTTATCACCCTAGTAACAGTATGAATGCATGTGAATGATAGAAGACATTCATTGATTAGGGTTATATGATTGTACTAATGCACTGTGGTGTTGTATGAGGTTGATGTTGTCTGCTAACAAGATACAGATATGTCACGAAAGACAAATCAAGTTCCATGACCATGACAACATCAAGACAAAGACTCATCCTTAATATTTGATCACATAGAAGTTCTACTTGCAAGGTATGTATGACTTTGTTCTATTATGCTTAACCTATGAGATATGCAGGTTCCAACATAGGATCTCTAAATCATTGAAGAGAACAAAGAAGATATTGATTAGGTATGTTAGACATAACTAAGCAGGTATACTAATCCAGGTATGTTTTCCTATGTCATGTTAGAATCTTACCTTGCATTAGGATCCCTTATATAAGTATACTTGGTATGATTGGTTATGCTTATTCACAAAGTTAGTAATCAAGGGTTTATGCATATTATGTCTCTTATCTTGATTGATGATTTAACTAACCAGAAGAGTACTATGATCAAACAAGAATATGCATGAGTAAAAGAAGACTTCCTTGAAACCCTGAATACTAATGTTTATTATCTATGATCATGACTATACATATTCAAGATTATTTAGAATTATAATGTTTTGATAATATTGAGAATATACTAATGAATGTATGTTTGTGTATGAGATCATGAGGATGACACTTGAGCATGCACAGTGGTACAGAATGAATAAGTTCAAAAGACATATAGAAGATCAAGCAGGAGGCAACCACACAAACATAAAAGATAAGTATTTGAGTTGTTATTTGAAATAGTAAATGATATTGCTTGTAATAGATTACATGCATGTTTAGAATATATCATGTTGAGTGTAAACATTCATATAGCATTGAACAATATACTACTAATATGCATATGATTGGTAAGTTGGACAAACATTCCATTGTTGCTTGTCTAGAATGAAACCTCTTTGCTGACATACTGAGAGTTGTGCACACTCTCGATAGTATGTTCTGGTAGAGATGGAAGGCATCTAGATAGCCACTGTATGCATATAGGATATGGAAAAGTGTTGTGCCAAAGTATTGGTCAAGATAGTTGCATAACTATGTAAATGATATCTGTATGCATAATAGGTTATCATGCCAACATGATTTCATGATTATGAAGCATTACTAATCATGCACTTAATTTTGATTTGTAGGAAAGATCATGAAGAATGATGAACACCGAACAAGTGATGGATGTTCAACAAGAAGATTTACAAATCAAACAAAATATAGAAGGCTCGTGGCTAGAAGATTCTCTTAGAAAGAAGAAGAGAATCATGACGGGATGTTTGCTCCAAGTGGCTAGATAAGACCATTATCTTAATGGTGTAATTAAAGAAGTGTGAATTAGGTTCTGTATGGGTACCCAGGATCGATAGTCAATTGATGAGCTTAATGATCATCATGGGTGATGTGGATCACAACCTTTGCTACAAGGTTGAATATTGTTTCTATACACAGATGAACTGGATGCAAGAAGGAACTCACCACAGAGTTCGAATGATGTTGAGGCTTATATCAGGAGACCCATTTGACGAGATGGCTGTAGAAATGAAAATGAAAGATCTCATATTGATGCATTACTTCCTAGGTCTGGAAGTATGGCAAGGATCAGAAGGAATCTTTCTCAACCAGGGAAAGTATGCCGAGAAATATTAAAAGGACTTGAGGTGTTGGAATGGCCACTCTTATGGATTCCAACTTGAAGCTGTAAGGGGATGACTCATCAGAGTTAGTGGATATAACTCTGTACAGTCAAATTATTGGGTCATTGATGTATCTAACATATACTGGGTTAGATATATGCTTTGTTGTGAACACCTTGAGTCAGTATCTAGTGGAAACTAGATGTGTTCACCCGATAGTTGCAAAGCATGTGATGAGGCACCTAAAGGATACGATAGACTTTGATCTATGCTATCTTGGAGATCATGACTTCAGATGGCTACTCAGATGTTGATTGGGCAGAAAGTGTATCAGACAAGAAGAACACATCGAGAGGATGTTATTGTCTGGGATTAGCCATGATCTCGTGGTTTAGCTGGAAGCAGTCTAGTGTGGCTCTCAGCACAAGCGGAATATATGGTTGCTTGCTCTGCTAGTTGTGAAGAAGTTTGGCTTCAGGATTGTTTGACTTAGAGATAGAACCAATTGTGATCCTATGTGACAAATAGAGTTGTATCAAGATGACAAAGAATCCAGTGTTCCATGATAAGTCAAAGAACATAGGGATCTAACAAGACATGATGCAAAAAGAAACTATAAAGTTTGAATTTGTAAAAGGTTACCGATGTACTAACCAAACCTCTACCTCAAGTGAACAAGTTACCAACATACTAACCAAACCTCTACCTCAAGAAAAGTTTGAGTATTTCCGAGACAAGCTTGGAAGGACCCTCCTTGAAAGGGGGAGTGATGTGGTCACTGATGATGAGATTGCCTCATCAACAGCAAGGTCGATGATGTGGATACTTGTTTACTACACTTGGATACTTAGATCATTTAGACTTAGGACTCTTATACTTAGAATATATATATTTTGTTTTTACTTGCTTTTACTTTGATGATATATGTATCGATGAGGATACATGTTTTGTCGATGTATCGATGAGGATACATGTTTTGATGATATCTGTATTGATATGGATACAGGTAGGGATTGTATCATCCCCGGACTTCGGTCCCTTGAATTGATCCGTAGACGTATGGTCTCCGAGAATGAAGTCCGCAGTGGATAGGTGGGGATTGTATCATCCCCGAACTTCGGTCCCTTGAATTGATCCGTAGACGTATGGTCTCCGTGAATGAAGTCCTTAGTGGACTAATGGGGATTGCATCATCCCGGAACCACTAGTTCAAAATGTACATGATGGGGATTGCATCATCCCGAAACCACTAGTTCAAAATGTACGTGATGGGGATTGTATCATCCCTGGACTTCGGTCCCTGAATTGACCCGTAGACAGATGTCTCCAAGAAGTGGTTCCTAGTGGACGAGAGGGGATTGTATCATCCCTGGACTTCGGTCCCTGAATTGATCCGTAGACATATGTCTCCGAGAAAGTGGTCCTTAGATTTTGTCTAAGTTGACGAGTGGACTGTATCGTCCCTAGACATGTTATGGTGTCTTAAATGAATCATGTGTTTTGAAGAGTATGCTATTATTGAGGATACTTGTATTAATGAGGATACTTGTATTGATATTGATGATATGTATTGGTGTGGATACTTGTATTGATGATATACTTGTATTGGTGTGGATACTTGTATTGATGATGTGTATACTTGTCTTGGTGTGGATACTTGTATTGATGATGTGTAAACTTGTATTGGTGTGGATACTTGTATTGATGATATACTTGTATTGGTGTGGATACTTGTATTGATGATGTGTATACTTGTATTAGTGTGGATACTTGTATTGACAATGCTGCTGATCGTGATGGTCTAGATGACGATGATGTTGATCGTGATGATCTAGATGACGATGCTGTTGATCGTGATGATCTAGATGACGATGCTGCTGATCGTGATGATCGTATGATGACAATGCTGATGATCGTGTGATGACGATGCTGATGATCATGTGATGACGATGATGATGACGATGTTGATGATCGTGTGATGACGATGCTGATGATCGTGAGGATCCAGATGATGATATTGTTGTAGTTGTTCAAGTGCTACAAAAGATAAAGACTCAGTACTGAAGATGTTGATGTTTCAGTAACTGCTTGAGTTACTGATGATGTTGAGAAAGCTTCCAATGATTTATAGATGTATCATGTATGATGTTGATGACTCCTTGCTCGTGTAGATGCTGTTATAATATCCTTCTCATTAAGGGGGAGTGTTGATATATTGTAACTTCAAAGAATATTATATTTGTACTTTATTATTGCGGAGATGTGTCATTCCTCCGTAAAGATCTTATTGTATATCCGGAGATGTTTATTCCTCTGTTGGAATGTGGTAACTTGGGCTATTAGACTTCCCTAGTGGGGGTCGGCCTTGTATGTGTTATGTGGGTCAAAGGGTTGTTAGACCACCCTAGTGGGGTTGTCCCAGTCAGTTATAGTGGGGTGTTTAACCCAGTGGTAAAGTTGGGGCCGACCTAGTTAATATAAAGTACAAGTCGGAGATGTGTATAAATAAAGGAGGTGTGTTCCTCATTATACACACACTTCCCTCACTTAGAATGTAGCGCACTTGTGGAGGAGAGGTCTGCTATGGTGGAGGAGGAGATCATGTCTTTGGTTTGCATATTTGTATATTGCTGGTCATCTATATTGAGGAAGCTTTGCTGGGTTTTCTACCCCATGAGGGTTTCCCAGGATAAATCTGTGTCTCTTGTGTTTATGCTGTGCTTGTTGTTTCTTCAGTGATCCTGTATATGCTATTATTGTGAAATGGAATGTAATGCTGCTATTTTCTGTCTTATCATTGAATATTAACAATTTTAACAGAGAGATGAAGACAAAAGGGGAGCATGCTTGCAGGGGGAGCATGAGTTGTTGTCATCAATGACAAAGGGGGAGATAGTTGATGAAATTGTCATTGATTCCAACATGGACTTGCAGTGGCCCTATAGGTCGTCATTGATGCCACCAAGTCCCTCTTGCAGAGCACAGGTATGGATGATCCCAGTATCCTCTCACCCAGTGCCTTGGAGCCCTTACAGAGATGGCTTGTGCCTCGAAGCACCTTGTACCCAATTGACAAGGTTCGTGCACCCACAAGGTTGGATCTTGTAGCCACCACCTTGTTGACGATGCTGAAGACCCTGAAGATGGTGATGAATCCCTTGTAGATGATGGAGAAGCCCTTGATGGGTTAAAGAAGCATTAATGACCCATTCTGTGGTCATTCATGCTCTGATGGTGTCATGGTACCCTAGGAGAAGGTATGGAAACCCCACAGGTGATGTATGATGGATCTTGACCCTTGGAGGTCCCCTTCTGTGGTAAAGGTGGTTGAAGAAGCCCATGAAGTCTCCTGTTTGATGAAGAAGTCCTTGGACCCACACTTGGTGATTTGATGACCTTGCAACCCTTGTTGGGGTCATGGAGCTCTTGTATGATGATGATGACCTCGTATGGTCCTTGACATGCTATGTGTAACAACCCTCATATATGAATATAGGGAATATTTGATATAATATGATATAATGTAATATAGTATAAGGTAAATAATTAAAAGAAACATGAAAAAGAAGTAATGGAAAACAAATTTTGCATAAAGATAGAAATTAAATAAGAAATTAAGAAATGGGGAGGAGGGGATAAAAGGAGGAGAAGAAGTGAAGAGAAGGGTCTTTTTTTTGTCTTTGGCCATCTTGGAAGAGGAGCTCTGGAGGAGAGGAAAGCAATATAGCACTGGCATAGGGTTAATTGTTGGGGGCTCGAGGGCCTCAGCCTTTGGCTGGGGGTTGGTTGGGTGGAGAGTCATCCCCCCACCTTCAGTTGCACTATTGGAGCTATCAAAGTAATGGTAGCTGCTAGGTCATCTATCCAGGTATGGCTCCTTAATTTTCATAGCATATTTTATGTTATTATTGATTAGATCCACTTCCTTTTGTCAGATCTTCTATGCATGTTGTTCTTGTTTGTCTCTGGATTTTATATCATTTTACATGTTATCAGTTTCTTGTGTTGGATCATAGATTTGCATGCATATTTATTATTAATTTGTTATTTAGTGGGTTTTATGAGTTTTACGGTTCTTACATTTGGTATCAGAGCTTTGTTCAAACCCTCAGGACCTATGGGCTTTTCCCAGCGAATCTTAATTAATAAGGTGAAATGTTATAGTGGCTAAAATTGGTAAAATCTATGGATGCACCTTCAAATCTAGTGCTTATGTCAAATCTAGAACTCTTAGTATATGGAGGTCTGCATGTTAAATCTGCTAGCCTGTACAAAAGAAAAACTTGAGTTGAGACCTAAAAATGGTTAAATTACAAAAAAAAAAACTAAATCTCTGTATAATTTAAAGCCTAGAATTAAAATCAAGATAATGGGTGTTGGGATTTGAACCCAGATCTCCAATAGAAGCCTTACTTAGGCTACACCCATGGCTCATGCCTTCAAAATTTACTATCATGATCTCTACATAGAATTTATTACCATCTAAACAGTAATGATAATAAATAATAAAGGGTGGAAATTGCATTTCTTGTATTGATTGTTGCCAGGACTTATGAGAGGCTGATATGAAACCATAAAAATTGTGTGGAAATTATAGCTTGGAGGATTGATTGTAAATTGAAATGATTTGTGAATGAAAAAGTCATGACATTACATGCTCGATCCATTGAAAGAAACAATCTTGCGTTACATACCAGTAAAGACCATCTTGAGCTTTGAATAGGCACTTGAAGGAGGATAAGAGCCTCTTTATTAAGATAATTTTGAATGATTGAGAAGCACATTAGGTTTACTAGAATCAAAACTAGATTTGATGGTTGAAGATGATTGAGGTGTCCGCCTATACCTTCACTATCAGTTACAGTAATTACATTAGGGTAAAGCCTGTCATTAGGTCTGTTCGAAAGAATTTTCTATAGCAATTTATCTTTACAATAGGTCCCTATCCCGAATCTTGGTACCATTGTCTTATATGGGTAGGGGTAGAGTGAATGCTTCTGTGATTGATCCCTGTCTCCAATCTGGAACATCATCACGTAGAAGAACACATCTTGCTTGATCATCTTGTTTGCTTTGCAGAATTCACTGTTATAGAGATGCGTGTGGCGGAACGCCTTTTGACATAGCCCCTGTAGATATTGGATTTGATGTCTTGCTCTCAAATATCTATGATGTAGCTAGCAGGTGAGATGATGTAGCAGAGGTTAGAACAATTATGAAAGGCAGGGGTTTGAGAAAAACAGTTGGACGCATCTTTATTGAGATAGACAAAAAGATTCATGCATTCCTAGTGGGAGACAGATTACACCCGGAATGTAAGAAGATGTATTAGTGTTGAAAATTTGGCTAGGGTTCGAGTGCCGAATGTTTTGGCCGAGTGCTCTCCTCTATGGACTACATTATTGCGTTACCATATCCTGGTGTTGTATTGTAACGCTCATATAATTGGTATTATATTGGAACGCTCAACAACTCCCTTTGTCTTTACATTATTTACCTTTCACTCTACCACGTGTTGCGTATGGTTTGACGTGTCTCATAACTACAAAGAGGATCATATAATAGATGGGAAATGGCATGGTGAGGCATGTCCATTCTTGTGGTAACAATCTGATCGCATGATTGCTCTATAATGCTCAGAATGTTTATTCAGTATGGGCTGTATGTCGACTTCAGTCACCACACAGATGGCACTCATAGTGAAATCGGTATGTGTAACGTGTAACAACAACATTTTATTATCCTGCCTTGGTAACGTTATTGTTTCTTCTTGATGAGTCACTCTCACTAATAACAACACCGGGCGAATAGACATACCTTTGCATTTATTGTAGACGGGCCATAATTGAGATATCTTATTTCTGCATCATTCTCGAATGGAATGCACCACTTCGATCCTTCAATTGTTTTTTTTTATATATGGTTTTAATTATGCCCAAAAAATCAAATGACCATATATAAACGGCTTGTTAGAGTAGAATCGCTTTTCCTTAATTAGTGTAATTGTCATTTATAAAATACTTAGTTGATTAATTATACGTATGTATTTTATGCTCTTGAGTATAATTGGTTAGGAAGACACACATGTCGACCTGTCCATACTAAGAATTGGAATGATTATCCGGGATGTGTTTTGTTTAAACCTTCCACTTACAATTCTTAAAATAAATTTGTGGTAAGTCCATCTCCTTGTTAAAAGATCCGTTCCGAACTCCTAAATAATGGTGATTACCAACTGTTTAGATCGCAACACTATCGAGAATCTAGAAGACTATATTATCGACTTGTGGCCAACGTTTATAGTTTTATAAACTTCACTTATGTGTATCTAGAACTCCGAGCCTTTATGTCATCCATCTGTCGAATGGTTGACGAATGCAATACACGTGGGCATCATGTTCAATTTTTTTTGTAGATGAGCCACCCATGACCTTGCCTCTTGAACGATGTAGCGATTCAATTATTTATTCTGACAGTGAGTTAAATTAGTATTTTATATTGAATATCAGTCTACAAAGAAGGGTTTCAAAACACTGCTCTCCCTCTAGATTATGCAGTCTTCTGATATTGACTTACAAGTAGAGAATGCCAAGTCTATCTTTATTTACATATATATTATTTTTATCTCAAATGTCTGAAATGACCGCAGGAGGGTGTGTATCCCATGACTTATTCGAACTATATAATATTTATATTTATAACCATTTTGTTTGATTTAATGTTGGGTCTATAGACTTAGAAATATTGTAATATTGTATTCATATAAGTTTGGGCGGGTAAACTAGTGATAAATGCATTCAAATGCAATTCATTTGAGACGGTATTCAACAAAGAAGTTTCTGCGGTTTTATAAAATAAAAAAATACAGCGTCCCGGCGAATTATAATGTTTCCTCCCTCCCCTCCCCGGCGAATTAGTCGTCCGATATTACTTGTATGTTCAATATTTAAAGTTAGTATTTTATCATGTGTGTGATTTATAATTTTCATTTATATACTAGTTTGAAAGGTGATTGACTGGTATATATTCATTTCCTTGTTGCCAATATATGTTTCCTACTCACTTGGGTAGATAATTTTCATGACATCATTTTTTTGTCTCCCAGAAAAGTTGGGCCTTCCATTCTGCGTTCGTTTTGCCATTCCTTGTACTTGTTTTCACTGCAAGTAATTGATCCATATTACTAGTCTTAAAATGGAGTGGTGCACTTAACAGAGTAGCTCTATTTGCAACTCTTCCCTGTTTATACCATATATGTTTATGGTAGACTCTTAAGCATATTATTTCTTATAATATTTTAAAGAGCTTAATAGCCTCCTTTTCCGGATTATTAAATCACTCCCTGGCTTTTTGAATTATGCTACTATGGTGTAAAAAAAAAATTTGTGACAAGATTGTTCCCTCGGCAAGCATGCCCTTTTCCATTTTGGGACTATTGTATTGAATGAAGCTTGGCTACAATATTTGAAAGAATCCCCTGGGCGGAGATGCCATTGCAACCTGCTTGCAGTGAGGACGAAATATGTCTTTGTGGAATTTGAACCACCCCCCACTTTACTGGTTGTCTTAAATTTTTATTTGGACTCCTTGCTACAGTATTACTATCCATAATTTATTGTTGATATGGGGATATTTGCATGTTAGCTAAACAATTGTTCGCAGAGTCTACACAGTTTTGTTGTTTTTAACTTCCCTGCCAAGATGTCGGAAATCATGGGGTGAAAGAACAGTTGTCAAATGCCCCGAACCCTAATTTTCCAACTAAGAAATGAGGGAATCGTTTTGTAATGGAAATTACATCTAAGTTATGGAATAGAATAAATGACAGATAACCGTTGTAATGTCGTGCGATCCGTTTAATTTCATGCGAGTCGTTGGCAGCAAGAGGGTATTACTCCGCGCAGCCAGGGATGGTCGATTATTGTTGCCATAGGTGGAAGGATAAGAGAGATGTTGTTCCAATGATGCTCATGGAGTGGGTGCACTGCACCAGACGATAATCCGAATTATCATTGAGAAGCCTGTCATTCACAGATATGGTAAGCGAAAACCAACGCTTATGCTTTTTTTGTGTTATTGATTTGTGTTGGATATAAATTTTAGTGAAAGATTTTTAGGGTTTGGCTTAAAGTTCCTGTTTTGAAGTATTCAGTAACCTAACAACCTAGTGAAGCATCGATCCCTAAAACGACATGTAAACAGTACCGAACCATTGAGATATTATTGGTGACGCTTGAGGAGCAACAATTATTATTTTTTTAACAGAGAGAGAGAGAGAGATTCTTTTTTAACCGACAAAGAGATATTTTGACCGGCTTAACTGAGACGACTAGCCAAATTGGTCGAGAATCTTGATCGTCAACAAGGGGAGGAGCATTATGATGTGTTGTTCAATTTATTTATTGTGAATTAATGTTATGTTTGATTAAAATAATGATTGACTAACGATAACGAGAATAATTCTTTGGATGGTTGTAAAGTCCACCATATTTATTGATATAAGTGAGTATACCTAATGAAAACGGAATCATTGCAGCCATTGAGAGTGAATAGGTCTTTGTAAAGTAATTGTTATTATTAATTTGTTATTTAGTGGGTTTTATGAGTTTTACGGTTCTTATTATAATAGGGCTTGTAATAAGTTGAAGTCACAATACAGGTCTTTTGGAAAGTTGAAGTCATTAATTCAAGGGTGGCATGCCTTGAAAACACTTTGAGTTATGAAGAGAGTCATTTATGTAAAAGAAACGAAGAGTTTTATTTGTATAAACTTCTGACATGAAGGATGAAGGATAAAAGTTGAGTTTATTAGAAAATGTGGTTAGTTGAAGTAAATTAAATTAAAGTTATTTTAAATCTTTAGTCTAAAATTGAGATGCACTTAACAAAAGGAGGGTGTTAAACGTAAGTCTTTTTTAAGGTAAGCTATCATCAAGTCTAATCGACAAAATTTTGTTAAGTGGTGGCCCAAGATATCCTATTTATCACGTGTACACATCCCTCCCAACTGGTATTGACGTTCAACTGGTAGCTGACACCAAATGATAAATATTAATTACTCAATCCCAGATTTTCCAAATTGTTGAGGTCGCTAATATTACTTGGCAAAGTGTTAAATAGCTTCCTACCTCTATAAATATCTTCTCACTACCCAAACCCTAATCCACTCATTATACAATCATTAATGAGTGCTAACTACTTGGTGGTCCTTATTAAATAAAGATGGTCCCTCTCAATGAGTATTTACACATCGACTACCTAGTGGGCCTTATTCAAAGAAGATGACGTAAGGAGGTTATGGTAGTATCCTATCAACTTGTCATGCATAAACACGTGCCATTCATCTATTCAAAACATGCAATTGGAAATCAAGAGATGAGTAGAAGGACTTGTTAGACCGGATTACCAAGGACCAATGGAGGATCAAGACTCTTGGAGCTCCACCATAAGTTGTTCAAAGTAAAACTTGATAAGTACACCATGAATAGTTTCATGCATCATACTAATTATATAGGATTAATTGAACATATTGTGAAATTTGTACATAATTACAAATATCATCAATTGGAAAATCTATCGCTATAATAATCCCAAGTACCGTATTCCCCCAAACCTATCCCAAAAGAATCCTCCTGTGAATTTAACCACATTGGTGCAGTTTCTTATGGTTTCTAAAGTTAGAGGACATATGTTGCATATTTCATGATGATACCTGGTTTTTCATGCTGCTACTTAGTTTCCATGATGCATATTTCATGTTGATACTCGGTTTATTATGGTTTCGAGATATATAGCACATGAGGCACATGATGCGTTGAGTGTTGATACTCAATTGGTAATTTATAGTTTTATTTTGGCATCTTGAAATGAAAGTTATGGGGTACATATGTCATGGTGTTATTACATGTTGTTCTTAGAATGATGCCTTATAAACATGTGATTCATGGTCATGCATTGTTTTGAAGTTGTTATTTCTAGCCATGTGATTTATAGCCATGGGTTGTGCATGTGATACTTCTTGATGTTATTTCATGACGTTATGGTGCTTTGTAAGATAGATGATGTGTGGAACATAAAATGATTTTATAGCTTACCATTGCATCTAGAGATAAATGACATTTCGCACATATATGGTATGAAAGCATGTTGTGATTAATTTTGGTATTTTACAGCTATGTTATGTGTTAGTGAAGAATAAGAGAATATATCAGATATTTGGTATCATGTATGTTATCGTTTCATGCTAACCCTTATTGCTCCCGTAGAATGAATATTTGACATGATGATGGATTATGTTGGTTGTTACTCCATGTTGATAGTACTAATGTTGAAAAATGGCAGCTTGTAATGACATGTTTATGAGATGCTTAGTGAAATTATGAAAGTACCATGACTAGTTATGTTATAATGGTAGCAAAAAGCACCTAAATGCATTAGATGTTAAACTTGGCATGACTTATCGTGACAATGGCTTGTGATGTAATGCAATGCAATATGAACTAGTGGCTAGACATTCTTGTTAGCACAGGATTCAAGGTTGATACATGATATTATTATATTCAGAAATGGTTACTAATGATTATTCATTATGGCAAGTGCCAGTTGTTCCAGGTGATCCACTCAGATAGCCTGATGAGGCTAAGTATTCTATGATTTCGTGGGATCCCATAACCACGAATGAGAATGGTTACTATAAATAAATTATGGGCTGGGGGACAAGCCCAACAATTAGCTCTATGCCAGTAGCGCTTGAATTTTGTACCAGAAGTTGGGAAGGTGGCAATGCCACGGATACTTCCCGGAGAACTTTTGATGTGACTAGGGTCCACGGTTGGAGACATACTCACCGGGAGGAAGGTTTATGGAGAAGGACTTCTGATGCCTGGGGCTAGTGCCTTGAGGGTGATGTGGAGGATGTTTAGGCTAGCCTTCCGAGATGCCTGGGGTATAATGATCCTGATATTAGGATCGGGGGTACCGGGAATATCAGGATCGGGGTATCGGGAACCAAATGTCGGCTAGTACTGATGAGGCCCAGATTCCGGTTAGAAATCCGATGAAGCCATATTATTACCAGAAGTTGGGAAGATGTTAATGCCGTGGTAACTTCCCGGGGAACTTCTGATCCCTACTGTATGATCCGCGGACAGGTTACAGTAGAGGGCTCGTGCCATGGCGAGCGGGACCATCCGAAGTTGGAGGGGAGGCGTAGGGAGGTTGATCAGATGGTATGATTCTCAGGGAGAGGGTGAGTAAGGAAAGAGGAAGTAAACAAACACACAGTCATTAATTATTAATTAATTATCTAATGCTTATGTATGTATGATGCACGATTGTTTATATGGTTGCATACTAGACCCATAGGGAATTACTTAAGAGCATGTTGTAACTTAGGGCGTTTGATTGTATTAATGCGCTTTGGAGACTTCTATGTGGTGGCCACACATATAAATCTCTAAACTTCACAATAGTACTAGCTACCTATATACTATAGTATTTACTTGATTGATTGATTGAATAAGTATTGTATTTATTGCTTGAAGATTATAACTTCGAGACGAAGTTTCTTGAAGGGGGGGAGTATGTAACAACCCTCATATACGAATATAGGGAATATTTGATATAATATGATATAATGTAATATAGTATAAGGTAAATAATTAAAAGAAACATGAAAAAGAAGCAATGGAAAACAAATTTTGCATAAAGATAGAAATTAAATAAGAAATTAAGAAATGGGGTGGAGGAGGGGATAAAAGGAGGAGAAGAAGTGAAGAAAAGGGTCTTTTTTTTTGTCTTTGGCCATCTTGGAAGATGAGCTTTGGAGGAGAGGAAAACAATATAGCACTGGCATAGGGTTAATTGTTGGGGGCTCGGGGGCCTCAGCCTTTGGCTAGGGGTTGCTTGGGTGGAGAGTCGTCCCCCCACCTTCAGTTGCACTATTGGAGCTATCAAGGTAATGGTAGCTGCTAGGTCATCTATTAAGGTATGGTTCCTTAATTTTCATAGCATATTTTCTATTACTATTGATTAGATCTACTTCCTTTTGTCAGATCTTCTATGCATGTTGTTCTTGTTTGTCTCTGAATTTTATATCATTTTATATGTTATTAGTTTCTTATGTTGGATCATAGATCTGTATGCATATTTATTATTAATTTGTTATTTAGTGGGTTTTATGAGTTTTACAGTTCTTACACTATGGAACCCATGAACATGTCCTTGGTATGATGAAGAAGCCCAAGAAGACTTGGAACCCTTGATGAAGACCTCGATGCCCTCGTATCTTTGATGATAATGGTGATGATCTTGATGTGGTCATGAAGCCCTTGGATATGGTAGTATGTTTTTGATATCCTTGATGGTGACTTCTGATCTTAGAACCCACATAGCGCTCAAAGAAGCCTTCTTGCTTGTTGATGATGAAGTCATATGTTGAGGGAACCCTTGTGATTTCCCTTAAATCCCACAAATTTTTTGAAGAAGCTTTCAAAATAATTTTAAGCCAAATCTGGTGTCCTACACAAATTGAATAAATTAAGGGTGAAGAACCTTGCCAATGCAAGTAAGACCCTCACAAGGTAGCAGCCCTCGTCATGCCGTTTCGAACGGTAGGTGGGACGTCACGTGGTTCCTCACGGTTGATGAGATATGATATTTTGAAGTTGGTGTGGTAAAACAACCCCATCTTGCAAGTCGGCTCACCTTAAAAGATAATTGTTTTTAAATTAAAATTAATTTTTTATTTTAAAAAAAATTCAAATTAAAAAAAAAAATATTTTTGACAAGTCGGCTCCATAAAAATCCATAAAAAATAAGTATAAATAACTAGTCAAACGACCTCATTTTGGCAAGAAGATTTTGTGGCCTTCTCTCTAAATTTCGGAGCAGTTTACTGAGGAAATTCGGATGGCAACAGTAACGCAGGAGCAGACAAATTTTTTTTTTAAAGTCTGATTTTTGCAGCAAATAAACTCTTCTTTTGGGAAATATTTTTTGGGTGATTGATTGCTGACCTTTTACAATCAAACAGTTCGAATTTGCTGAAACAGTCAGAGTTTTTCACAGTCCAAATTTGCTGAAACAGTTCAAGTTTTTCAGAGTCTGAATTTTTCACAGTCCGAATTTGCTGAAACAGTCTGAGTTCTAGGTGTTTGAAACAGTTCAAGTTTTTGTGATTTTGGGTAATGGTTACAGTCCGAAGATGAGCTTGAACAGTCCAAGTTTTGATGATGGAACCGAGCCTTGTACAGTGATCTCTTGGAGTTAAAACAACCTGAATTTGAAGTCATCAACAGTCCCAAAGTTGACAAAGGTTGATTCTTCCTCAACATGTAAAACAGTCCACGGTTTTAACATCATCTACAACAAACTAACACAGCCCAGGTGTGGAGTCTAAAAGTTGTGATATGCACAACTTATGAAATGTAAGATTATTGCATACTATGATGAAGATATGACATACTGCCTTATGATGATGATGATGTTGCATACTTATACCTTCTAATGATACTTATACACAATGCATATACTGTATGATGATGTTGATGCATGCTACGGTATGATGCACGTTCTATGACGATGCATAATGATTCATACTTGATGCTTACCTTATGATGAAGATGTTGCATACCTTGTATACTATTGATGATGCCTTGTACACTATAATGATGTTATGGTATATGAACAGTGATACACATCCATTATGTATGTACAGTGAGTGTACAAGTATATGTACAGTACTGTATGTACAATGATACATACAGCAATATATGAACAATGAAGTATACAATAAAGTATTAAGTGGTTGTGAAACACTAATGTGTGAAGTAAATCCATTCGTATGCACTCCTATACACTCTATGATGTATACTTGTTGATATTCCATGATGATGTGATGATGCTTTGATGATCAGTGAGAGCAACAATGACTATGATGTACATGAGCATAAATTGACTAGCAGTATTGATGAACAAATGTTGATGAAGCAGATTGCAAAGAGTGATGAGAAGATTGACCAGCAGAGTGATTGACCTACAGTATTGATGAGTTAGTTGAGTAGCAGTGTTGATGAGCAGATTGATGAGCATATTGGCAAGTAGATGTTGATGAGCAGAGATGGTTGAGCAGCATATTGATGACAATTAGAGATTGGCATCAAGCTTGCAAGTGGAATCTTGCACTTGAGGGTTGGACTCCTCAAACCATTCTTAGTTGGAACTAAGAAAACCAGGTTGGGTCCTGTTACAAAGTTGGTGCTCTTTCTATCAGTTGGTGCTGATTGTAATCGAGAAGATTGTTGTCTTCCATGTACAATAAATAAAGATCAAATCACAAATATTCTTGTCTCTTTGATGTGATGAATGTGCTTATGACTCTTGGTTGATTTAACTGATGCATTTGATTATGTAATTAATGACATAATGATTGATATACTTTGGTTGACTAAAAAAAAGGTAAAAAGTTCATAAATTGCTCACACACTGATTCATCCCCCAATGATTTTATTACAAGTTGGCTCCATTTAATTTTTTATGTTAAAACAAGTATAAATACTAGTGAAAAGGGATTCAAAATTGTGTGGATGTAATTCGTTTGCTCTGAAATTTGGATGTACAGTGAGGTAAAATTCGGAGGTAGCAGGAGTCCCGAATTTACAGAGAAAGTTTTTTTTTGGGGGGCAGTCGAGCGGAATTCTAGGAGCAGTTTGGAATGAGTTAAAATTCGGAGGTAGCAGCAGTCCCAAATTTACAGAGAAAGAAAAAATTTGGGGAAGTCAAGTAGTTGAGGTCTTTTTCTACATTTGCAACAGTCCACATTTTTTCTATGTCTTTTGATGCTGCAAATACTTCGAGTTCTAGCCATCAATCTCGAGTTTTGGCTTGAGGTCATCCTTAGCACCTTTACACAGTATTGACAGTCTTCCACAGTCCGGTTTTGGACATGGTTTGAAGGTTTTATCTCAGCATATAAACAATCCATTTAAAACTCTCCCTCAGCCCCGAACTTGAGGACATGCAAACTGATACAGATGATCCATCACTTATAGTCCGAAGTTTTGATGATGGTGCATGGAGTTTGAAGAATTGAAGTGTTAAGAGCTATGATATGTGAATACAATCTGATAGAGCTTGAATCCATTCTCATTTGGGCATCTATATAATCCTAGTGAAGGCAGTATGACAGTGTTTGGTGGGCTCTTCCTAAGCATTTACATAGTCTGAAATAGCCCTTGAAATTGATAGTGATTTACATACAATGAAGGTACAGTAATACAATGGTATATTGATAAGTCCATTACATGCTATGCTATGATGATGCATGCTACTGATAAGTCCATTACATGATGCTCTCCTATGCACAAATGACATCCACTGTAAGGTATGAAATTCCAGTATATATTGAAGAAGTTAAAGATTTGTGAAGTAAACCCTATACACCAGATGCATTCTTCTTGACGATGCATTGTATGATGATGATGTTGCATACTTCGAAGTGATGATGCATTTCAGTGATCTATTTACAGTCTGTGTGTAAGTTCTTTGTGAAGTCTGCTATAGTATGCACAATTGAAGTCTGATCAAGAGGCCGATGATGAAATTATGACATACACAGTGTATACTAATACGAGGATGATGATACACTAGTCATGATGCACTCCTACACAATGCATACGATGATGATGACAGAATGATGATGCATATCTACATGATGATGATAATGCATGAGTGAATGTACATACAATGGTGTGTGAATAGTGATGTTTACAGTGGTAAAGAAATATACAATGATGTGTATTCTATTCTATTGTGATGATGACTTGTATTAGGATGGCAATGATGTATACAACAACATCTATGTATGTACAGTGATATGGAGTGTGAAGCATATCTTTAATGATGAAGATATTACTATGATGCACTCCTATATACCACGATGATCTACTGTATGAGGATGATATAATGGTATCCTATGATCATACCCTACGATGTTCCAGATCTTGATGGTGATCTTGATACCTTGATCAGACCTTCAGTTTGACAGACCTTTTGATGATGATGATGACAACAGCAATGGTGTGGCATTGATACCTTCAGCAGAAGTGTCTCTTGTATGAGTAGACTTTGATGACAAGTGGCTTTGACCAACAGTGTTGCAAATGTGGATGAGCAGATTGACAAGAAGATCAGCAGATTTGATGAGCAGAGGTTGATGAGCAGAAGTGGTTGAGCAGAGATTGATGACAATTAGAGATTGGCATCAAGCTTGCAAGTAGAGACTTGCACTTGAGGATTGGAATCCTCAAATCTTTCTTAGTTGGATCTAAGAAAAACCAGGTTGGGTCCTGGATCGAGAGTTGGTGCTCTTTTTATCAGTTGGTGTTGATTGTAATCGAGAAGATTGTTGTCTTCCATGTACAGTAAATAAAGATCAAATTACAAATATCCTTGCGTCTCTTTGATGTGATGAATGTGCTTATGAATCTTGATTGATTTAACTGATGCATTTTGATTGATATGCTATGATTGATTAAACGAAGGTAAAAAGTTTATAATTGCTCTCACATTGATTTAACCCCCCCCTCTCAGTGTGGCCATTGTGTCCAACAATTGGTATCAGAGCCGACCTTTGTCACAAGCCTTGCAAGCTTGAAGGAGATCCATGGATACACAATGGAGGCAAAGCAGAGTCATCAAGCAATGATGTGCCCATACTTGATGTGACCAATTACTTCGGGTGGAGGAGAAAGATGAAGGCATATCTGAAGAAGTTTGGTGTTTGGGAGATTGTGATCAATGCACCCACTCCATCCAATAAGAAGGGCAAGGCTGCTGCACAAAAGGAAGCAAATAAGGACAATACTACAACCTTGAAGTTCCTCATGGAAGGACTTCCTAGCTCAGTGAAAGAAAGTGTAGGAGAGCATACTTCAGCTAAAGACCTATGGTTCAAGTTGGAAAGCGAGTATCAGAAGGGAAGATCAGACACTGAAAAGATGGATCAGGAATCAGAAGTCAAGCCCTCGGAAGAGGTCAATCAAGAAGAAGAAAAGGAAGAAGTGGACTCCAGTAAAGGTATGGATTCTTTTGGTTGTAATGATAGCTTGTGTGATGAAATTGAGAAGGTTCTTGCAGAAGATGATGAAGATCTATCAAAAGCTACACAAGAGATACATCTCCCTCTGATAAATATTGATCTCAGAGTCAATTGGGTCTTGAACACTGTAAATTTGAACCATAGTGA
The DNA here is from genome assembly GCA_027924585.1 of Larix kaempferi. NCBI lineage: Eukaryota > Viridiplantae > Streptophyta > Pinopsida > Pinales > Pinaceae > Larix > Larix kaempferi. Next base: position 5,373,440 of record BSBM01000961.1, on the reverse strand, counting down.
ATTCACAAGGTTGAAAAGGAGAATCTTGGAGTCTTTGAATGAATATCAATAGAAGACCATGACAATGAGAGTATTGCTTGTGAAGTTCAAACACAAGGATAAAGAGTTGCGGGATCAGCTGGAAGACAAGGATGCTGAAGTTGAAGGCTACGCTTTAATTTGATTAGTCAAAAGGAAGAACAAGAAGAGCCTGGTAAAGACTCAGAAGAGATTGAAGAAACTAGAAAGGCCAATTATGATTTGAAGACTCAGATGGAGGAAGCCAAGAGGATAGAAGAAATATTGAAGAATCAGTTGGAAGAAAAGGAGCAAACAATCCAAAAGATGGAGATGGAGGTAGTTGGTCTCAAGAAGAAAGGTGAAAAGGTTGATGCCTTTGTCAAGTTCAAGGACAGTTCAGCTGTCCTAGATAAAATATTGGATTGCCAAAGATCTCCATGTGACAAGACTGGTCTTGGTTACAAGAAGAAGGGAGAAAAATATGAAGAAAACACTTGGTCTCCCAAGAGTCCAGAAGCAGGTCCATCAACGTCCAAAGTTGCTCCCCATGCACCTGCACATGACAACAAGGACTTTGGAAGTTCAAAATTGCAACAAGGAGTTAGGTCTATTCCTCAAAGCAGGCTCAGAAAAGAAACAACTCCAAGATGGAACCAAATTCCCAGGTATGAAAATGGATTTAATGGTTATTGTTATTTTTGTTCTAACTTTGATCACAAGGCTATGGATTGCAGACTATAGGGAATAAGAAGTGCAGGAAGCCCCAATGATACAGTTAGATGTTGGACATGTAACCAATTTGAACATATTGCTACTACTTGCCGCACATTGAGATGCTACACCTGTAGTGGGTTTGGTCAGAAAGCCCAAGAATGTCCAAGTCAAGGAAGTCAACCAAGGAGGAGTCCTCCATACACATCAGCAAGAAGAACTAGTGAACCTTGGAAGAAGACCAATGCAACAAGATTTGAAGATCAAAAGACAAAGTCCTATAGTCAGGGACACTCTCAAGCATGTTGACATGAAATTGATCAAAGAAGTGTTGGAAGTTCCAATAGCTCAGTCAAGTGTTGGACATGCAACCGTGTTGGTCACATTGCTGCATATTGTCGTACGATGAGATGTTTAGTTGCAGTGGTTTTGGGCACAAAGTCCAAGACTGTTGGAGTACACGGAAATAACCCATGAGAAGTTTCTCATACAGCTCATCAAGGAATGCCAGTACAGATGAAGGAACAAATGCCAAGAAGCAAGTATGTATGAAGAAGACCGAGTAGTTACAAATAGGAGAGATTGATCAGTACAGGGAGGATGGCTTCCATATGGAAAGCCTAGCTTAAGGTCTCTCAAATACCTTAGCACACCTTGAGTTCATGAGGCTAGAGAATGATCTCAAAGGAGAAAGGATGATTACTCCAAGCATACATACAAGTCCTAGGATCGGGCATATTGACAGGGGGAGCAGTGAGCAATGATCAGTGATCATATACAGATATGTGGACATCCTTTGCCATTGATGCCAAAGGGGGAGAGAGGAAGACAAAAGGGGAGCATGCTCACAGGGGGAGCATGAGGTGTTGTCATCAATGACAAAGGGGAAGATTGTTGATGAAATTGTCATTAATTCCAACATGGACTTGCAGTGGCCCCACAAATTGTCATTGATGCCACCAAGTCCCACTTGCAGTGCCTTGGACCCCTTATAGAGTGGGTTTGTGCCTTGAAGCACCTTGTACCCAGTTACAAGGTCCCTGTACCCACAAGGTTGGATCTTGAAGCCACCACCTTGTTGAAGATGCTGAAGACTCAGAGATGGTGTTGAATCCTCTGTAGATGATGGAGAAGCCCTAGATGGGTTGGAGAAGCATTAGATGGGTTGGAGAAGCATTAATGACCCATTTTGTGGTCATTCATGCTTTGATGGTGTCATGGTACCCCAGGAGAAGGTCTAGCAACCCCACAGGTGATGTCATGATGGATGTTGACCCTTGGAGGTCCCCTTGCGTGGCTAAGGTGGTTGAATAAGCCCATAATGTCTCTTGCTTGATGAAGAAGACCCGAAGAAGTCCTTGGACCCACACTTGATGGGTTAATGGTCCTTGACCCTTGAAGGAGATGATATGGTCGTTTGTAGGTTGATGGGGTCTTGGAATTCTTGAAGATGGTCCTAAGTGCACGAGAAGGTTTGGCACCCACTTACATGGTTTCATGATGTTGGTACTCTTATGGTGATGAAGATATATATAGTGGAACCATTGGATATGTTTTTAATGATATGGAGACCTTGAACATGATGATATTGAAGCCCCCATGCCTTTGATGATGTCCATTGAAGCCTTTGACCTTGGAACTTATGCATAAGGTAACATGGTCTTTGATAACATTATGTGTGGGGTCTTTGGCATCCTATACAAACTGAATATTTTAAGAATGAAGGACCATGTATTTGCAAATAAGCCTATCATAATATGATAGCCTTTGTCATGCCGTTTCCAACGGTAGGTGGCACGTCACATGGTTCCTCACGGTTGATGAAATATGAATTTTTAAAGTTGAAGTACCTCATCTTTTGGGTCAGCCGTCCAAACAAAACTAAATTAAATTTTAAATTAAAAATAAAAAATGATTTTATTACAAGTCGGCTCCATTTAATTTTTTATGTTAAAACAAGTATAAATACCAGTGAAAAGGGATTCAAAATTGTGTCGATGTAATTTATTTTGCACTGAAATTCGGATGTACACTGAGGTAAAATTCAGAGGGAGCAACAGTCCCGAATTTACAGAGAAAGAAAAAAAAATTGGGGCAGTCAAGCAGAATTTTGGGAGTAGTTTGGATTGAGGTAAAATTCAGAGGTAGTGTTGATGTATATGTAACTTCAGAATGTATTTCACCCATGTATATTGTATTCCTATAGAGATGTTATTATTCCTCTATACGGAAGTGTCGTCATTTATATTGTAAGTGTCGTAACTTATACTTGATGGGTTATTAGACCACCATGATGGGGTCGGCCCTGTATGAGTCATGTGGGTAAATGGGTTATTAGACCACCAATTGTGGGGTTGGCCCAGATTAAGTTAACCATGGGTTATTAGGCTAAGCTAGACAAGTCGGTCCCATTAGTTTATTGGGCAGGACATGACAAGTATAAATAGAGAACGGGAGATCTCTATTTGATCACTCATTACTCACTTCTATCTCTGTCAGAAAGTAGCACACTTGTGAGGAGGATCATCTACTAGAAAACTATATCTTGTACTTTGGTTGTATCATTGCTCTATCTATCTCTGAGGAAGTTGCGGGGTTTTTCACCTTCTTGGTTGTCCCTGGTGAAACTTTGTGTCTCTTATGTGCTTGCATTATTGTGTCCATGATTGATATGCTATACATGTTATTCTCTTAGTTAAGATCCTAGATTAGATTGAAATTTCTAAAAAACTAACATGGTATTAGAGCTAGCCTGAAAGAAGGCATGGTATGGCATGTATGACACTTGTTGCACTTGCGATGCTAGGGCTTGATATAGCAAAAACCAGTCATCGTAGCACTTTCGCTATAAATCCATTTTGGAGAAGTTTTCATATCTAAAAATTTTACAGGTCGAAGATCAGATCTCCATGTACCTTGTGTCCAAAAGACAACTTCTAATTCGTTGCAATTTGTGTTTTATGATCTATACAATCTAGGGTTTCTGCCTCTTCCAGATCTGTGTCATAAACAGGTGACCTAGGAAAAAGGGTCATAACTTGGGCTAGGAAGCTCCAAATGAAATTTCGTAAAAAGTGACAGGTAGTGCACAGACTTTAATTTCTCAAGTAACGTTTTCAGAGGCCGAAACTGAACCAGTGACACGTGGAAATCCATACAAGTTCGCTCTCCTGTTTTATTCCATAAACAGGTCATGTTGTGACACTTGGCATAACTCTCTCTCAGAGAATCCATTTGAGGTCAGAACTATGGGGTTGGAAAGATGACATGTCAGGATACCATAAGGAAATTTTTTAAACCATGTGGATTGGAAAGTTCGGAGTTACACCAGAAACAATCAGGTGCATATTTCTGTCAAAACATAATTATTTTTGAGCACCTTCATTCATGGCTCCGGGAATTAGGGTTTCGGAGAAAGTTGGTATTTTTGTAATCAGAGACCACGGATGAATGCTACTCATCAAAATCAAAATTTAGAGACCAAGATTAAATTTTTTGGTTAGAAGGTCGGGCTTGATCAAACCCTAGTTCGAGACTTTGATCGAAAAAATGTAAAATTATGGCTTTTGCAAAAGTTGGAATTTTTTAAGTCTGTGACCACGGCTGGAAGCTCCTCAGAAAAATATAAGTTTAGAGCTTTGGATCGAACCTTTTGGTTGGGAAGAAGGGTGGTTTTTATCAAACCCTAGTTCAGGATCCTGTCTAGAAGATCTGGAAGTTTCAAATGCAATTTTGAGGGGTGAAACTTTGCAGTTTTCAAATTCTGAGTATATCGGCTTGATCAACTCATCAAGGCACATCTTTCTATCCTTTCAAAAGTTTGAAATTCAAAGTTTGAATTTTTAGGGTTTCTCTGACAAACCCTAATCCAGCTCCAGATCCAGTTCCTGCAAATCAAGTGGATTGGGTTAATCCTAGAAGAGAATGGATTGGTCACCTGCATAAGTGAAGAAGTTCCTGTTTCAGAGGGAGATGAGGCTAAGGCCTTACATAAGAATATTACAAGCAATCTCGACAGGTATGACCTATTCAGGTATGTTTCGAGATTTGTTCATGATTAAGTTTATGGTATGTTTGTCTTCATATTATTACGGTTAGTACAATCTTGATTAAATTTAGACTTGTTGTATCACCTTAATAAAATTATGAATGCATGATAGAAGATATTCATTGATTAGGGTGTTGACACTTATGATTGTACTAATGCATTATGGTGTTGTATGAGGTTTATGTTTTTCGCTAACATGAAAGGTACACCAAGAAAGACAAATCATGTTCTAGTTCAATAACATATGATCATGGTGACATGAAGACAAAGATTCATCAATTGTCATGGATCACTTAGAAGATCTATTTACGAGGTATGTATAACTTGATTCTATAATGGTTAACTTATGAGATATGTAGGCTACTAGCACAAGTCATTGAAGAGAACAAGAAGACATCATGTGGGTATGTTAGACATAACTAGCTAACATACTAATCCAGGTATGTTTTTTTCTATATCAAGTTATAATCCTACTTTGTGATAGGATCTCTTATACAAGTATACATGGCATGATTGATAATGATTATTCATAGGTTTGAATAATCATGGGTGTATGCATATTATGTTTCTTACCTTAATTGATGATATGACTAACAAGAAGAGTCATGAAAGTATAGGTTTGAGTAATCACGGGTTTAGGCATATTATGTTTCTTACTTTAATTTATGATATGACTAACCATAAGAGTCCTTGAATACTAATGCTTATTATTTCTGTTTGAAATGATCATGACTATACATGTTTAAGATTATTGTGTTTTGATAGTATTGAGAATATACTAATTAATGTATGATTATGTATGAGATCTCGAGGATATCACAATAATGATACTTGTAAGCATGCATAGTGATCGAGGATGAATATAAGTTCAAGGACAGGTAATCCAGGAAGCAAATATCAAGAGGGAGCACACTCCAGTAGTCTCTGCAAGGATGCAGATATTCAGAGGGAGTCGACCACTTCTCACAATCCACATCAGAATGGAGTTGAAGAAAGGAAGCAAAGACTGAGAGGGAGTCAACCCAACAAACAAACAAAGATAAGTATTTGAATTATCATTTCTTGCATATTTGATTATTTAAATAATACTGTTCAAAGATGTATATACTAATGTTCCTAGAATTAGGCTGTGTATTTTGGCATATTAGAATAATTGCATTAATGAACAACATACTACTAATATGCATGTAATGGGTAAGTGGTCTATGGCACTGTACAACATTCCATTGCTACTTATCTAGAATGAAACCTCTTTGCTAACATGTTGAGAGTAGTGCGAAACTCTTAACAATGTTCTGGTAGAGATTGGAAGGCATCTAGAAAGTTACAGGATATGGATGAATGTTGTATTGAAGCATTGGCCAAAATAATTGCATGACTGTATGACATATTTCTTTATGTGTAAGAATTTGTTTTGAAAAACTATGAGAAGTTTCTAATCATGCAATTTAACTTGTTTTGTAGGAAAGATCGTATACGAGCACCTACAAAAGAAGGACTGCAACATTTGTTTCAGCAACAAAGTTATCTTTTGAAGATATTGAATATATTGAAGTTCCTAGGATTCGGGAAAAATGCCATGATCGAGGAGTACCAGTTGATCATGAAGAATGATGTTTGGGATGCAGTCCCAAGACCTGAAGGGAAGTCTGCTGTGACTTCCAAATGGATTTATAAGATCAAGCATGTTGCAAATGGTAGCACGGAGAAATACAAAGCAAGGTTTGTAGCTCGTGGCTTCTCCCAAAAGGAGGGATTGAGTATGAAGAGACTTCTACACCTCTAGCCAGGCACACTTCCATCGGATCAGTACTTTCTCTGGCTACAGTGATGAAATGGAAGATACACCAGATGGATGTCAAGACAGCTTTCTTGAATGGTGTAGTCAAAGAGGAAGTGTATGTGGAGTAGCCACTTGGTTTTGAGACACATGATGGGAAGTCATATATGTGCAGAACTTGGTATGGTAGGATAGACAACTTTCTATCCAGTTTGGGCTTTACCAAGAGTAAAGCGGATTCCAACCTTTACTACAAGGTTGAGGAAGGCAATCCAGTGATACTACTTTTGTATGTGGATGACTTGTTTATTACAGGTGAAGATAGATTGATTGCCGACACGCAACGAAAGCTTGCTGCCAAGTTCGAGATGAAGAACTTGTGGATGATGCACTACTTTCTAGGCATGGAGGTGTGGCAGAGTGCAGATGGAATCTTCCTTGGACAAGGGAAGTATGCAGTAGAGATCCTGAAGAGGTTCGGGATGATGGATTACAAGGCCATGGCCACACCTATGGCATCGAACCTGAAGCTTCTGTGTGATGTGGTTGATGTCACTGTGTATCGTCAGATGATTGGGTCCTTGATGATGAGACCAGATGTTTGCTTTGCGGTGAACACATTGAGTTAGTTCCTGACAAATTCGAGGAGTGTTCACCTGGTTGTTGTAAAGCATATTCTGAGGTACCTGAAGGGTACAATTGATTATGGGGTCAAGTATGATGCGAATCAAAAGTTTAACCTGCAGGGTTATGTTGATTCGGACTGGGCAGGCATTGCTGCAGATAGGAAGAGCACTTCTGGGTGTTGCTTCAGTATAGGATCAGGTGTGATCTCTTGGTTTAGCAGGAAGCACTCCTACGTAGCACTAAGTACAGCCGAAGCAGAGTATGTTGTAGCTTGTTTGGTTAGTTGTGAGGCAGTATGGCTTCGAAAGCTACTGTTTGAGTTACTTGATCTCCCGTTGGATGCTACTGGTATCTTTTGTGATAACCAAAGTTGTGTGAAGCTGTCTGAGAATCTAGTGTTCTATGATAGGTCGAAGCACATTGAGATCAAAAATCACTATATCAGGGATATGGTGCAGAGAGGAGCAGTGAAGCTCCTGTATGTTGCAACGGATGAGCAGATTGCGGATGTGCTGATGAAACCACTAGCCAGAGTGAAGTTTGAATACTTCAAAGAGAGGCTTGGTGTTCTTCAAATTGATGACACTTCGAGGAAGAAGTGATGTACACATTTGCTGGAGCCATTCCAAGCATGGTGAGAGGAGGATCCTTCCCATGGTTGTGGATGTAAGCGTTGGATGATGGACATCGGGACGATGCTCCAGTTACTGCTCTGTATATGCATCATGTTGGATGCTTGTGATGATCAGTTGGATCATGTATATGTATATGCATTATGTTGGATGCTTGTGATGATCAGTTGGATCATGTATTTGTATATGTATCAGGTGGATACATTATGTGATCAGGTAGATCATGGATGAGGATATGTATCAGATATGCATCAGGTGGATGCTTTGTATGATCAGGATGATCATGGATGATGAGCTTCAGGATGTTGCTCCAGATGATATGTATCAGATATGCATCAGGTGGATGCATTGTATGATCAGGATGATCATGGATGATGAGCTTTAGGATGTTGCTCTAGATGATATGCATCAGGATGATGCTATGATGATGATCAGGATGATCATGTGATGAACATTAGGATGATGTATGGTGAGTATCAGGTTGATACTCTGTGGTCGTGGACAGGTTGTGCATATAAGCATATAATAGCGCCCTGGGAGATTTGTAGACACTCTTGCTAGGTTTTGCCAATGGCATATAATAGCTCCTTGGGAGGTCTGGCAAATGCTCTTGCTAGGTTTTGCTTGGAAGGACATATAATAGCGCCTTGGGAGATTTATAGATACTCTTGCTAGGTTTTTCCTATGGCATATAATAGCTCCTTGGGAGATCTGGTAAATGCCCTTGCTAGGTTTTGTCCATGGCATATAATTTCTCCCTGGGAGATCTTGCAGGTTGTGCTAGGCACGTAATCAGTCCTGGGATGCTCTTGCTAGGTTTTGTCGATTGCATATAATGTCTCCCTGGGAGATTTGCAGATGCTCTTGCTAGGTTTTTCCTATGGCATATAATAACTCCCTGGGAGATCTTGTAGGTTGTGTTGGGCACGCAATCAGTCCTGAGATGCTCTTGCTAGGTTTTGTTGATGCATGTAATAAGTCCTGAGAATTCCACAGTATGGCCAGTGATGATGAAGACCTACAGATGGTGGGCCTACATCCAGTATGAAAAAGGACTGGCTCTATAGAACTTCCTATGACGAGTAGATCAGAGATTGATTGAGATAGCAGCAGCAGTGACGACGACAATGATTCGAGGATGATGATTTGCTGATGATGATCTAGAGAAGAAGACTTATGCTAGTAGACCTGTGTTGAGAAATACCTTCCTAGTTAAGAGGGAGTGTTGATGTATATGTAACTTCGGAATGTATTTCACCCATGCATATTGTATTCCTATAGAGATGTTATTATTCCTCTATACGAAAGTGTCGTCATTTATATTGTAAGTGTCGTAACTTATACTTGATGGGTTATTAGACCACCATGATGGGGTTGGCCCTGTATGAGTCATGTGGGTAAATGGGTTATTAGACAACCAAGTGTGGGGTCGGCCCAGATTAAGTTAACCATGGGTTATTAGGATAAGCTAGACAAGTCAGCCCCATTAGTTTATTGGGCAGGAAAGGACAAGTATAAATAGAGATCAGGAGATCTCTATTTGATCACTCATTACTCACTTCTATCTCTCTCATAAAGTGGCGCACTTATGAGGAGGAGGATCATCTGCTAGGAGAAGACTATATCTTGTACTTTGGTTGTATCATTGCTTTATCTATCTCTGAGGAAGTTGTGGGGATTTTCACCTTCTTGGTTTTCCCTAGTGAAACTCTGTGTCTCTTGTGTGCTTGCATTATTGTGTCCACGATTGATATGCTTTACATGTTATTCTCTCAGTTAAGATCCTAGATCAGATTGAAATTTCTGAAAAACTAACAGGTAGAAGCAGTCTCGAATTTACAGAGAAAGAAAAAATTTGGGACAGTCAAGCAGTGGAGGTCTTTTTCTACATTTGCAACAATCCACATTTTTTCTGTGTCTTTTGATGGTGCAAATAGTTCGAGTTTTTAGCCATCAATCCCGAGTTTTGGCTTGAGGTCATCCTTAGCACCTTTACACAGTATTGATAGTCTTCGATAGTCCAGTTTTGGACATGGTTTGAAGGTTTTATCTTAGCATATAAACAGTCCATTTAAAACTCTCCCTCAGCCCCAAACTTGAGGAGATGTGAACTGATACAGATGATCCATCACTTATAGTCCGAAGTTTTGATGGTGGTGCATGAAGCTTGAAGAATTGAAGTGTTAAGAGCTATGATATGTGAATAAAGTCTGACAGTGCTTAAATTCATTCTCAGTTGGGCATCTATATAGTCCTAGTGAATGCAATATGACAGTGTTTGGGGGGCTCTTCCTAAGCATTTACACAGACTGAAATAGCCCTTGAAATTGACAGTGATTTACATACAATGAACGTACAGTAATACAGTGTTATATTGTTAATTCCATTACATGCTATGCAATGATGATGCATGCTACTCTATGATGAACATACATGCTATGAAATGATTCTCTCCTATGCACAAATGACATCCACTGTAAGGTATGATCTTCCAACATATATTGAAGAAGTTAAATATTTGTGAAGTAAACCCTATACACCAGATGCATTCTTCTTGATGATGCATTGTATGATGATGATGTTGCATACTATGAAGTGATGATGCATTTCAGTGATCTATTTACATTCTGTGTGTAAGTTCTTTGTGAAGTCTGCTATAGTATGCACAATTGAAGTTTGATCAAGAGGTCGATGATGAAATTATGACATACACAATGTATACTTATATGAGGATGATGATACACTAGTCATGATGCACTCCTCCACAATGCATACGATGATGACGACGACATAATGGTGATGCATATCTACATGATGATGATAATGCATGAGTGAATGTACAGTTAAATGTACATACAGTGGTGTGTGAACAGTGATGTTTACAGTGGTAAAGAAATATACAATGATGTGTATTCTATTCTTTTGTGATGATGACTTGTATTAGGATGGCAATGATGTATACAATAGCATCTTTGTATGTATAGTGATATGGAGTGTGAAGCATATCTTTAATGATGAAGATTTTACTATGATGCACTCCTATATACCACGATGATGTACTATATGAGGATGATAGAATGGCACCCTATGATTTTCCAGATCTTGATACCTTGATCAGACCTTCAATTTGACAGACCTTTTGATGATGATCATGACAACAACAATGGTGTGGCATTGATACCTTCAACATAAGTGTCTCTTGTATGAGTAGACTTTGATGACAAGTGGCATTGACCAATAGTGTTGCAAATGTGGATGAGCAAATTGACAAGAAGATCAGCAGTGTTGATGAGCAGAGGTTGATGAGCAGAAGTGGTCAAGCAGAGATTGATGACAATCAGAGATTGACATCAAGCTTGCAAGTAGAGACTTGCACTTGAGTATTGGACTCCTCAAACCTTGCTTAGTTGGATCTAAGAAAAACCAGGTTGGGTCTTGGATCGAGAGCTGGTGCTATTTTTATCAGTTGGTGCTGATTGTAATCGAGAAGATTGTTGTCTTCCATGTACAGTAAATAAAGATCAAATTACAAATTTCCTTGTGTCTCTTTCATGTGATGAATGTGCTTATGAATCTTGATTGATTTAACTGATGCATTTTGATTGATATGCTATGATTGATTAAAAGAAGGTAAACAGTTTATAATTGCTCTCACATTGATTCACTCCCCCCCTCTCAGTGTGGCCATTGTGTCCAATAGGAGGTTGATATGATGAGCTTCCTCCTAAGGGTATACCTCCACTCTTGCAATTGGTCAAGGCATTAAAAAAAAGAAGCATGTCAAAGAAATCCTTAAAGACCTTTCTGCTCCTCTTAATTTGTCGAGCACTTCAGATGAGTTACTAGATACGTTTATGATAGAATTTTGTGATCATGATGATGATCCCTTGAACCATGTCAAAGAGTATCTAGAAAATGCTCCAGACTTTGGTATTCAAAAAGAAATGGACAATCTGAAGATATATTTGGTTGCAATCCACATGCTTCCATGCCTATGACAACCTGTATAGGTGTGTAGCCCGCATAGGGAACTTGACAAGTAATAATTTCCCAAAGAAGTATTCCAATGTTTTAGATGTTGCTCATAGGTGTTTCCATACAATCTCAGAATCTGCCGCAGTGTCCTCAGGTGCAAGCCATTTGTATCCGCCTGTCTTATATTCAAGAACCTCTCCCAAGATCTGACAAGGGTGAACCAATCCATTATCTATATTAGTTGCATTCCCTTTCTTGTCAAGCAATATACTCATTGTATTCAAGTCTCCGTGCACAATTCTGTGGTCATTCAAGAACAAAATCCCTTCGGCTGTATCAATGGAAATGCAAAGTACATCTCTTAGTGGAAGCTTCTTGCTCCATGAATCAATTCATGAAGTGATCCAGATGCTTGATGAATCAAACCAACTTAGAAAATGATTCCATCAATGGGATCTGAAGAGGCCTGGATGCTTGATGTGTATTGAGAAAGCATGTCTAAAAAAACTTCAGGGGCGATTAAACAATTGCACTCGCTCTACTCTACAGGGCAGCCGATTTTATGCATGATGAGAGTTATATCATAACATTAATCTCAACATATAAACCACAATTCATAGATCTCTACAAGGAACCTGGTTATGCGCAAAGCTAGAATCGTTTTAATAAACATAAATATCTGGAATAGTTGGTTGTGAAGTGATTTAATAATGAATAGAAGGGATGTGATGAAATTGATTTTAGATATCTTCAAGACATTGCATTTAGGTAAACCAGATTTACCACAGAACGAATTATAATTTAAACATAATAGTTCCAACATATAATTGTTAGGATATTTCAATACTCCATCCTTGTCCTACCTAGAATTATTTATTGTGCACAGATGTCATCCTGGATCCATCTACCACCTTTTGAGCCTTGCATGCATCATTTTAGGACCACTTCAGTCAGTTCCCTATTTTATAGGAACCCACCGAGTGTTCTAGTGCAGTCCACCTGATTTATGTGACTCTTGTGGGGGGTTAGAGTTCCGGATGCTATTGATTGTGGACGCATGCGTCCTTTTCTGATTGGCATGCATGAAAAAATTTCTATTGTGCCCTCCTTAGTTAGTTAACTGATTGTGACTTCAGTTAGGTGAGTTTAGGTTCAATTTAGTTGACTTTGAGTCTTCCAGAGCACTCCAGTTGTGATAATCCCTATGCTAGACCAACTCAGGTTTGAATTCTTTTGCATGATTCGAGTTCTCTCCATTGTAACATCATTGTTTATTATATTGATTATTGGAACATGTGACATTATTTTGCTCCTATATGAGTTCTGCTGCATTATTATTCTTTTGCTCTTTTTTACTGTAGTTTTCACCCTATTCAAATTTTCTACTCATTCTTTCTTTGTGAGGTATCCTCATCTCTTTAGATCTGTTGTGACATATAATTTCACATGGTATCAGAGCCATTGAGCGAATAGTTTGAGCAGCTGCTTTCGGTAGTGCTCAGTAGTAGTCTACCTCCATTATTGAGAGTTTTTTGCAGGTTATTCAAGTATTTGAGTGTAGCAATAGTTACAATAGTTTTCTGCAGTTGCAGCAGTTTTTTCTATAGTAGTAGCAGTTTCACCTTTTATTCTCTCCAACAATTGTAATGGACAATTCGAACACTCCTTTCTCTCTCGGGATCCTAAAACCCTTCAATTATCTTGATTGGAGGGCTGATATGCAGATGGTATTGCGCAACAAATCACTGTATCTAAATAGATTGGATGAAGCATTTGGTTTCATGTGTATTCATGTTTCCAGAGATCTACTATTCCACACCGAAGGATTGAAGACTCCAAGAGAGTTATGGTTGAAGTTAGAGATCCTCTTCGGCAAACAAGATGAGCTAAGAGGCCATATTCTAGAAAATGAGTTGATTGCTCTACAACCGAGCAGTTTCGAGACCATTCAACAATTCTTTTCAAAATTCAAATGTCTGGTTATGCAATGTAAGCAGTGTGGCATTGAGAATAAGGATGAGCAGCTTGTGCTATCCATTCTGAGCAAGCTAGGTCCTGAGTTCTCCATCTTTGTCTCTACCTTCCATTCTGGGCGAATGTCAATCCCTGGTTAGAAGATGCCCTCCTTAGATGTTTTCACTGAATCTCTCATCCAAGAACAAGATAATTTGATCCATATGGGTGTCTTGAAGGCCTCCAAAGATCAAGCTCTTCTGGCTGGAGAACCAAAAAGTGCAAATGGGAAGGGGAAGCACAAAGGCAAGGATAAGAGGCAATTTGAACCCAAACAGAATGCCAAGTCAAGTCCATCAGAAGGAGCCTCCAGCTCTAAGAAGGACAAACATAAGGGATTTGAGAAATCCAAGTGTTCCTATTGCAAGAAAGGAAACCACCCAGAGAGATCTTGCATGGAGAAGAAGATAGATTAGATGACCATGCTTCTTGAACAACACAACATTTCCCTCCCAAAAGGTGCAAGAAAGACTGATTCTGGAAGTGAGTCTGATGGTCATGAGAGTTGCCATGTACTGAAGGTTGGATTTTCAAAACCACAAGTCCTCCTCATAGATTCAGGAGCCTCCAAGCACATGGTTGCCTCCATAGAATCATTTTCTTCTCTAGATCTCAAAGATGGTCCAATTATTCACATGGGAGACAACTCTCAGATCTTTGTTGAAGGGAAGGGCATAATACATATGGAGCATGGCAAGTTCAAGAATGTTCTATTTGTGCCTTCTTTGTCGGCAAATTTGTTGTTTGTATATCAGATGACTCACACAGGTTCACCAAAGAAAGTGGTCTTTGGTCCTGACATAGTTGAGATTGCAGAGATCTCCACTGGGAAGATTATAGCGAAAGGGTTTGAAAACCATACCTCCAAGGCATATGAATTCTCACATTTTTTGCCATGCTCTCTTCCTACCCCATTGGAATCTGATGAAGATCAGAGTGATACCTCTTCTAATGAAGATGAGGATCAAGATCTTGATGTTGAGAATAAAGTTCAAGGAGATTCAAATTGAGATCCAGATCCAACACATGCTCTTAATCCATGGCCAAGGAAAATATGGGCCCACAAAGTCCTTGTACTTGCTGGGAACACAGTTGGGGATCCATCTGACCATAGAACCACCATATCTCAGTATCATGCAAAACTTGCACTATGTCATGCAGATCCCTTGAAAACATATTTGTCCTGTATCTTAACTTTAAACATATTGTATTTATGACGATCGAATGTATTCATGATATCAAGACCAAACCATAATGTGTCATATTTAATGTAAAGCAAGTAACATGTCATAATGTAATAATGTAACACACGTAACGTGCATATGTAATGCAACGTATGTTTTCAACCCTAATTGGATCTCTGAGCTCTCCAAGTTGAATCCTCAAATCAATAATCAATAAGCAGGCGTACTCATTCGCTTTACCTTTCTTTTATAACTTTCACATGGCCCGACCTAACTTTTGCATGACTAGGTCACTTGTAAGTTTTAATCCAGAGATCACTACTCCCTCTGAATAGCCCTGAGATCTCAAGCGGTTTGAGTCTTTGTATATCAGTAATGCTATAATTAAATAAGACTTAACAACTAAATCTCTTTACAACATAAACACTGAAACGCTCAAATTAATCACACATAACACTACATATACCCTGGAAACCCCAAATGGGGAAAACCAACAATCATGTGGGGTTGTCTTCTGTCTAGAGCCCAGAGCAATGTATGAAAGAAGTAAATATGACAATGTTACCTCAGATGTAACACTCAATCCCTGAACAGGTCAATACCCTAGATCTTCATGCATCAGCTGATGCATGCACCAAGGAAATATGCCCTGGCTATCAATCTAGATCTGAGTCTCTCTGCAATTTGCTCTGACTATACTACCTCTTTCAACCCTCTACTCTGATATGCTCTGCTCTGGAAGAAGGCCAACTACTCAACTGGTGAATGTGCCCTTGCTTTGCATGGAAATGTGCACCCTCCCCTCTAGATGTCAAACGCTCATACTAGATCGGATCTCAGTAGATCTGAGCTCTGACCATCACAGAACTTCCTCAAAAATTGAGGCGAGGCTACACTGAAATTCTCAGACACTCAATCAGAAGATCGAACTCTGAATGAGCTCCTCTCTCCTCAGGTAATGCGCCCCTCTCCCTCTCTGGAAGTCTTCCTCCACAATCTCTGCAGAATCCACTCAAGTGAACTATCTTAATCCATAGATCTAGGTGCCAAGTGCCTATGGAACAAGTGGTCTCTGATCCAGCTCATATCTGACCACTCTCCCTCCTGTAGGAGCTTCTATCTCTCTCTCTCAGAAAGTCACCCTGCATGCACTAATGCACCCTCCTCACTCCTGATCTATCAGTCTCTGAAAAGTCAACTGAGCAACCTCATCCGGGGACCCCCTACCTCTATAAATAATCTCACCGATCAATTAGGTTTACCAAAAACCTAATATCGATGCATGTAAAAAGTCACTTTTGCTTGCATCTTTTAATCATTAACATTTCATGCAAATCTCATGCATGCAAAGGGGAAAACACCCCGGAAGGTCCACATGCAGCCACCAATGGACTCATGCCACTGAGTAGAGTGTATCTCACCCTCTACTCCATACTGATTCCTATACTGATGATGTACCTCCATGTAAGGCATCTGAATCATGGAGGACATCCCGAGATACCACAAAATCTAACACTCCCTCTTATCGAGGGAAGTCCATCCACTGATGGCTGGATCTAACAAGTCCTCTACTGCTAAAACTGACCCAAATGTCCTTCCTAGCATTGCTGTCGTCTGACCTGAAATACCCTCATCTAGCTCCATCAAGGTGGCTCCAGAAGAGGCCCCCTGATCTACCACGGACTGTGTCATTGATCTTTGATTCAGACTCCCTCTGAATCTATGCTATAACCAGTCTCAAAGACTACTATCAAGTGGATCCACTGGTATGTAAGTGGGCTCCCTTTATCTCTGAGCTGACTCAGCTCTCTGTTGAGCTAAGTCCATCTCTACCATCTCGTACCAACTCAGTCTCCGATTGGTTCCTATATGAGAATCATGCTCATCGATCTGATCTGAACCCAAGGGCTCAATCCCTTGAGTCTCACCATCATCATCATGAGAATCTTGCTCATCCATCGAATAACCAAAGTCAGTCCTCTAATCCTCATCATCATGGTGAGCATCTCGCTCACCCATCTGTTGACTAGACTCACATCTCCTAGCATCATCTCTGTTGTGAGCATCTGAGTCTCTATCCTCCTATGACTCTGAAGAGGATGCACTCTGCCAACCTGATGTGCCAGAAGTGGGATTTCCTTGAATCAAGTATTCACTGTCGATCATGTGACCCATCAAGACTAGGTCAACTCCTCTAGGATAGGTGAAAATCAGATCCCATTGGAACACTATGTAGTAACCAACAACTCCCAAAGTTGCCACTAAGAGAATACTCCCTCTTCGTCTTGGAACGAACAACACTCCTGATACCTCTAGGAGCTCACCAAGGTCAACTAGAAACCGAACTCTACCCACTCCTGTGACCAAGTGATCAACCCCCTGCACATCTTGAATCATTTGCATAGGTGTGTGCTCTAGGATGAGTTATGCATCTCTAATCCCTGTCATGTGACTGCTCTGCATGCAGTTAACTCTCCATTTCTCATCAACTTGAATCTCTGGCTTACTGTTGTCACGCCCTGACTGATATGAGGCTAATGACAACTCCTTCTCAAACCGAGAGGTAAACTCATCCACCTCCTTTGTTGTTGCCAGCTGCTCATCTAGCATCTCGGTCTTCATGCACATGCACATGCATCATGCAATACCTCATGCACATCTTTGTAGTAAGAATCCCTCTTAGTGAGGAAGGTACTCCTGGAGAAGCATCCACCAGGATCAAACACATCATATGCTATTGCAGCTACTCCCTCTGAACTAAAAGGATTCCTGGCTACATCTGTTGCACTATGATATACAGATCTGCGCTCCTCCTCTATCAGTGTCATCTTGAGAGAAGCCTCATGCTCTCCCTCTGTCATTGATACTGAAACTGTATCCATGGTCTCCTTGGACCTACATGCAGGCTTTCCCAACAACCTATACTCTACTCTCAAGCTAGTGGCCATAACTCTGCAAAATTGATAATGTTGTTGATTCAAAATCTTTGAATCAGAACAAACCTGTAATTCTATGCCTTGGTGAACAAGCTAACCCTCTCTTTCTCAGATCTAGGGTTCGCTCTCCTAAATCTGATCTTTGTTCTCACAGATTTGATAGATCTGCTATCTATCCTAATAGATCTGATGTCTGCACTCATAGATCTAAAATCTACTCTTTAGATCTGGACTCTGCTCTCACAGATCTGAACTCTGCTCTTCAGATATGGACTCTACTCTCACAGATCTGAACAGATCTATCTCATATCTCACCTCCAAACTCACAGATCTGATAGATCTACCCTCTACAACCACAGATATGAGCTCTACTCCTCAGATCTGGTAGATCTGGTCTCTATCTTCACTAATCTCAGTGTGAATGATCTCCCTGACCCTTTCCAAGGCTCTGATACCATGCAAATTTTAATCCAGAGATCACTACTCTCTATGAATAGCCCTGAGATCTCAAGCGGTTTGAGTATCTATATATCAATAATGCTATAATGAAATAAGACTCAACAACTAGATCTCTTTACAACATAAACAGTGAAATGCTCAAATCAATCACACATAACATTGCATATACCCTCGAAACCCCAAACGGGGAAAACCAACAAGCCTGTGGGGATTTCTTCTATCTCGATCCTAGAGCAATATATGAAAGAAGTAAATACAACAATGTTACCTTAGATGTAACACTCAATCCCTGGACGGGTCAATACCTTAGATTTGCATGCATCAACTGATGCATGCACTAAGGAAATATGCCCTAGCTGTCAATCTGGATCTGAGTTTGTTTGCAGGTAGCTTTGACTGTACTGCCTCTCGCAACCCTCTGCTCTGATCTGCTCTGCTCTAGAAGAAGGCCAACTGCTCAACTAGTTAATGTGCCCTTCCTTTGCATGGAAAAGTGCGCCATCCCCTTTCGATGTCAAATGCGCATACTGGATCAGATCTCAGCAGATCTGAGCTCTGATCGTCACAGACCTTCCTCAAACACTATGGTAAGGCTGCCCTGAAAGTATCAAACACTCAATTGACAGATTGGACTCTGAATGAGCTCCTCTCTCCTCAAGTAATGCACCCCTCTCCCTTTCTGGAAGTCGTCCTCCATAATCTCTACAGAATCCACTCAAGTGAACTATCTTAGTCCACAGATTTGGGTCCCAAGTGCCTCTAGAGCAAGTGGTCTCTTATCCAGCTCATATTTGACCACTCTCCCTCCTGCAGGAGCTTCTCTCTTTCTCAGAAAGTTTCCCTGCATGCACTAATGCGCCCTCCTCACTCTTGATCTATAAATCTATGACAAGTCAACTGAGCAACCTCATCCGGGGACCCCCTGTCTCTATAAATAATCTCATCGATCAATTAGGTTTACCAAAAACCTAATATCGGTGCATGCAAAAAGTCACTTTGACATGCATATTTTAATCACTGACAGGTCATGCAAATCTCATACATGCAAAGGCAAAAACACCCCGAAAGGTCTACATACAGTCACCAATGGACTCATGCCACTGAGTAGAGCGTATCTCACCCTCTACTCCATACTGATGCCTATACTGTTGATGTACCTCCATGCAAGGCATTTGAAACATGGAGGACATCCCGAGATACCACAAAATCTAACAACTTTTCTCTTCTAATTTCTAGTTGACTTGCATGCAGTGCTTTCTGTGTGTATGAAAGCTCAATGAAGGTGTTTTAGTGCATGCAACATGAAATATGGCCCGCATGCCATGCATGTAGGTGGCCCCTAGTTCCTGTGGCCATCATTTACCTACTGATGATCTAATAGCCATGATTAAGATCTTTTTATGGTGCAAATGGCATCAATCCTCACTCAATTCCCTGATTGTCAATACCTGCTTGAACCTATGGGAACTAGATAGGTTTCTGGGATGGTCCTCTGTGCTTAAGCAGAAGAGGACATTATAGTCCTCCCCACTCGAAATTGCTTGTCCTCAAGCAACTGTAATGCTGGGTGCTGTAGTACCTGTTCTCCTTCCCAAGTAGCCTCTTCCTATAGGAAATTATTTCCATTGAACCAAGTACTCTCGAACGATCATATTCCTTAGTTTTCTTTCTCGAACATCCAGGATTCGTTCTAGAACCAAAATCGGTTTCCCCATTATCATCAAGTGGGGGTAGTTCTGATGAAGTAAAAATATGTTGACTTACTGCTTTCTTGAGGTTAGACACATGGAACACGTTAGAATCTTGCTTTCTTGTGGTAATTCGAGCTCATATGCTACCTCTCCTACTTTCTATATTATCGTGTAAGAACCATAAAAGCGAGGCTTAAGTTTCTCTGTTCCTCTATTTTTAAGGGGTGATTGTTTGTAAGGTTGTAGACGTAAGCATACCAAATCCCCTACCTCAAAACTATGCTCAATCATGTGTCTATCTACATATACCTTTTGTTGATTATGGGAAACCTGTATGTTTTTCTTTGAGTATCTTGAAAATATATTGACTTTCTCGAATCTACTCCTTGGCTTTAGGAGCCCTATTGTCGCCAAATATCAAATCTGCAAAAGATAAGGCACCATAATCGTAAAATGCTTTAAAAGGAGTCGTACCGATGGTCATATGGTGTGTAGTATTTTAGCAGTGTTCCCCTATGTGTAGCCATTTAATCCATGTCCTTTGTTGACCTGCTACATAGTTCCTAAAGTATCCCTCAATCCACTTGTTAACTATCTTTGTCTATTCGTTGCTCTGAGGATGATAACTCGTGCTCATAGCCAATTATGTCCCAACCAACCTGAAAAGCTCTTGCTAAAATGCTATGGTGAACTTGTTGTCTCTATCACTGACAATGGTCTTAGGTAACCCTTGTAACCTAAATACCTCTCTGAAAAAAAACTATGCTACCTGTGCGACTGAATAGTTCGAAGGAATAGAAAAGAAGTGAGCGAACTTAGTCAACTTGTCCACCATTATGTACAAACAGTCTCTACCCTGTACCTTGGGAAACCTTGTAGTAAAGTCCATTGAAATGCTTTCCCATTTTTGCTCGAGAATGGGTAATGGTTGTCGTAGACCTGCTGGATGAGTATGCTCTATCTTATTCTATTGGCACAAACTGCATTCCCTCACATGTTGCATCACATCATTCTTGAGGCCCTTCCATGAGAACCTCTCTCTAATATGCATGTAAGTCTTAAGAAACCCTTGGTGTTCTACTAAAGGTGAGTTATGAGAAGCTTGTAGAATATTTTTCTTAAGTGCAAACTCCATGACTAAGTAGATTATGTTCTTATAGTATATAATGTCATCTATTACTTTGTACTTGTCATCTTGAATCTGTCCATCCAATATTTCGCAAGCAAACTTATCTTTGGAGTATTCGACCAAAAGGAGAGATCTCTAATCCGATGAAATGCTCATAATAGATAAAGTGGCTAGTCATCTAGAAAGTGCATATGCTACCACATTGTTTTTTTCCTTTATGTATTCAATCTCGAAGTCATAAGATTGAATCGTACTCACCTATTTATGTTGCCTCTCATTCAATTATTTTTGTTCCAAGAAGTACTTTAAGTTGTTGTGATCTGTCTTAATCTTGAATCTTCCACCCACTAAGTATTATCTGAACTTGGTTAGCGCATGGAGAATGGATAACATTTTCTTGTCATATATTGAATAATGGTGCTCATAGTCCTTGAGTTTTTTGCTCTCGAATGCAATAGGGTGATTATTTTGCATCAATACTGCTCCTATACCCTCTCCTGAAGCATCACATTATAAAACGAATGGTTGTGTAAAATATGGTAGTGCTAGTACAGGGATTTCATTTCTTCAAATGTCCGAGTGCTTCCTCTGACCAATTGAATGCCCCTTTCTTAGTAAGATCTGTTAGTGGTGTTGTCGTTTGTGAGAAACCGCTGACATACCTCCTATAGTAGGTGAAAAGGCCCAAAAATCCTTTCAACTCTGTCACATTTTTAGGTGTAGGCCAGTCTAGTATGGCTCTAATATTTTCCAGGTGTACCTGTACCCCCTTTTCCCCTATCATGTGTCCCAAATATAACATCTCTTGCATACTGAACTTGCATTTGGACATCTTGGCATATAGTGATTGTTCTTTTGAGGATTCCAAGTACTTCATCAAGGTGCTTTAAATGAGCTTCCCAAGTCCAACTGTAAATCGATATATCATCGAAAAATACCATAAGATACTTGCATAATTGAGCCTTGAAGGTGTTGTTCATACATGACTGGAAAGTATCTAGTGCATTAGTGAGCCCAAATGGCATCACTAGAAACTCACAGTGTTCGTAGTGACACGGAAAGCGGTCTTTGGAACATCCTGTTCCTTAATCTGTATTTGATGGTAACCTGACCAGAGGTCAATTTTGGATAAGTATTTTTCCCCCTGTAGTTCATCCATCAATTCATCGATCCTTGGGATTGGGTACCTATTTTTAATTGTTTTCTTGTTAAGCGCTATGTAATCAATGCACATGCTTAAGGTCTCATCCTTCTTTTTTACTAACACCATTGAGGATGCAAATGGACTGGAGCTAGGTTTATGTAACCCAATTTGAACAACTCTTTGAACGTATTTTCAATTTCATATTTATATCTTTTTGGGTGTCGATAAGGGGTAGTGATGACTGCTTGAGTCCCCTCCTTTAACTCAATAATGTGCTCAAATCCCTGATCTAGAGGCCTACCTGATGGAATATATCCGAATAGTTTTTATGCTTCTGCAATAGTGTCTGTATGTCTGTTGGATGTTGTGTGGCTCTATCTGGTGGTTTCCTGAAAGTAACCAAGCACTCTGTTTCCCACTCTATGTCTCCCTGTTGGAGCATGGCATCCATTCTGTGTGATGATACTGCTACAGGGTAGGTATTCATGCCTCTCAAAACCACTCTCTGTCCTTCTGTTCCATGAAATTCCATCTCCATGGTCTTGTAGTTCGTAGAATAATTTCCAATATAATAAAACCACTGAACTCCCAATACCACATTTGTGTCTGGTACATCGACCACATAAAATGTTGTTGTCACTGTATAGTTCCCTAGAGTCACGTTCAATTTTGGAATCCTCTAGTTACACTCCATGGTGTGGTTACCTGCTGCAGATACTGTAAATCCATCAAATATCTTAGTTGGGATACCTTTCCTTTTTAACCAGGTAGCATCAATAAATTTGTGGGATGCCCAACCATCTATCAACACTCCAACCATGTTTCCCTGTATGACACCTCTTATCCGAAGAGTGTGAAATCTACGAACTTTGGATAGTGTAGCAATGACACTTCCTTGTGTACCCTCAGAAGACTGCTCTTCCTCTGCTGCATAAAGTGCCTCTCCCTATTCTTGGTCCTAATCATCCTCGTCCTCTCCACTATCGGAGTATACCTCTATGTAGTGATCCTTTCCCTTCCCTGAACACCTGTGACCTGGTACCCATTGTTCATGACAACCGAAACACAATTTATTTCTTCTAAGTTCCTGGCGGGTATCATTATCCATCCACTCTTTCTTGGGCCATTATTTTTGGAAAGGTGTCCTCTCCTTATCTTTTATAGGAAAATTGGTTCTAGGAGGAAACTTATTTTTTGGAACTAAGTCCTATAAATCTCTGGTACGAATGATGGCATCAGATAGGGTGGTGGGTATATAAGCCTTAACCCATCCATGTAAGGGTTCAGTGAGAGCCTCAGTGAACAACATAATTAACCTTCTCTTTGAAATATTTGTCATCATGACTACTACCCTTTGGAACTCAGATATGAATGATTATGGACTACCTATCTGCTTGAGTTGTGTTATCTCTATGAAATGCACCTTGGGGTCTTTCCTGTCAAAGCACTCATTGATCCTTTATGTAAAATCTGTATAAGAGGTGATGGTATTGTGACCCAATTTCACTAGCCCATGGTACTACCACTCATGGGCTTACCCGTCCAAATGCAAGGTAGCCAACTTAATGGCATTTGTCTTTGTCATGGGGTTGAGTTGGAAGTAAGTGTCCAACTTTTGTACGCAATTCCGCGCTAGGCCATTCTGGGTCCCATCAAAGGTAGGAATAGTTAGTTTCCCTATTGTGCGTTGTAATTCATAGTTTAGTTGAAAGCCCTATTAGAAGCTCTCGGTCTGTTACTCTTAAAATGACAAAAAATTGTAAAGGTCATGGTTGAATGGAAGTCATCTCCCAGTGCTCTGTACTCTCGTAAATATGCCCCCATTGGTTCTTCTGGATCTACCTATATTATTGGCACTGTTGTCGGGCTATCCAAGAACTGTGGCATGGTCGGTCTGGAGGACCTATTGTAGAGATGAGGGTGACTCTGCATATTAGTATGTAACTGTTCCCCACTACTACTTGTGGATACCCGGTCACTATTGGGGAACAGAGGACTATGGTGTGGGCCCTGATTTATCTACCAATTTGTTGATGGCAATCAACATTTCTTTATGTCGTGAATTCAATTCCTTTAAAGCGGAAAGGAGGCTATTGAAAGCCATTTTATCATCATCTGCCATTGTTTCTTTACATTTACCTTTTCCAAATTGAGTCTCTATATCTCCCAGTTCTATATTCTCTAACTCTTCTTCTTCTCTTCTTCCACTATTCCCAAACCTTTGCCTCCTGTAAGTAATATTGTGTGGGTCCTCTGTATTCATTTATTGCTCACAATTGCATGCTCCCACAGCTGGCGAGGAACATGCTCCAATACCACTGTAATATACCAACTAATATTTTTGTCTGTTTATGGAGTTTTTGTTGCTTGCTAGTAGTCTTTATGGCCGAATACGTGAATTAAACATGAATGCATGTACTGAACTATGCTTGCATGAGCATGCATGAGTTTTCCAACCCCTAAATAACCCAAACAATCATAAATGCTATAAAATAGGGATATAGAAGATGCATGTACGTACCAACAAATGAAGTAGTGGATGTATGTCAATATGAGACCAGCATGTAAGAACTGTGCCAAGGATTGGATGAGATATGAGAAGGTCTCCCTCCAATCATGCGCCCTTGTAGTAAATGTGCCTTCCTCAGAATAAGAAGTGGATAATAACTGCTCCAATGATGCTAGATTGTTGAAGGAAGTTGGTAATAGGGTTATATTTCCCCTCTGATCAATATGGAGTAAGCATGCAAGCCATGCATGGAGTCTAAGGCCTAATGCAAATTTTCTTCTCAAGGAAATTCGCCCAAGCAAAAGGGAGGCGTCCTTCTGAAGATGAAATGATGAAATGATGAGATCTATCTCCTAAAGCCAAATAGGAAGCTTGTATTCAGTAACTAGGTGAATAATGGTGCTCTCGGAAGGATGGAGACCGCATGCAGACTGAATAGTGGTTGTCTGTCAAGATATGAAGTTATCCTCTTTTCCCAATTCGCCCATGCAAGAAAGGGTGAATCCTCCTCTACTGGATGTAGCTAGAACCTTGATGAATGATAAAGAATATTGTATGATGATAGAAGCAATGTTGAACTTGTATGATCCAACCCTAAAAGGGACTAGGGCAAATAGATTTCACTGTCGGAATTATGCACTTGATGGTTGAGTGGTGCTCCCTCAACCTTAACTGGCTCTCTGAGCACTCCAAGTCGAATCCTCAAATCAATAATCAATAAGTTGGCTTACTCATTCTCTTTACCTTTCTTGTATAACTTTCACATGGATTGACCTAACTTTTGCATGACTAGGTCGCTTTTCTCTTCTAATTTCCAGTTGACTTGCATCCAGTGCTTTCTGTGTGTATGAAAGCTTAATAAAGGTGTTTTAGAGCATGCAACATGAAATATAGCCCGCGTGCCATGCATGCAGGTTGCCCCTAGTTCCCGTGGCCCTCATTTACCTATTGATGATCTAATAGCCATGTTAAGATCTTCTTATGGTGTAAATGGAATCAATCCTCAGTCAATTCCCTGAATGTTAGTACCCGCTCGAACCTATGGGAATTAGATAGGTTAGCGGGGTGGTCCTCTGTGCTTAAGTAGAAGAGGACATTATAATATTCTCCAAGCATGATTCAGTATAAAGGTTGATTAAGACGACCATGTCATATAGATACTAATCGCCAAATAAAATGATGATATTCCAATGTAGATCCATCTACGATGAATGCTAAGAGAGAATTAGCAGTGATAACATAACTGTTTAATGGATTGAAAGTTGATGAATGTTTTTACACATAGTTCTAACATAGAGCACATGTTTTCTTTCACAAACATACTGGTCTTCCTAAATTATTTTCATGTTATTATGTTGTGGTGTGTTTCAATGTGTGTTGTATTTTAGGACAAAATTGCTCTCTTCATTATAGTCGTAGTATTGTTCCCGTTGACAATCATCAATTTCTAATATTGACACCATATGTATCAACTACAAATTGTTGCAAAAATGGTAGCTATATGTGAGTATATCCTTTCTTTGAGAACATATATGTTTTATTTAATTGCGGTGAAATTATTAAAGTATTTACCATCTAAAACATTCTACACACGCACAACCTCGTACACATTATAATTTCTAATAGTTTTTTTCTAAAACATCACTAAATTCCTCCATTGAGATCAAATCTGATACATGGCATACCATGATATCCATCTTCTTAGAACATAGTGTTATATGATCATATAAGCTCACACGCACAACCTCCTACACATTATAATTTCTAATAGTTTTTTTTCTAAAACATCACTAAATTCCTCCATTAAGATAAAATATGATATATGGTATACCATGATATCCATCTTCTTAGAACATAGTGTTATATGATCATATAAGCTCTCAAATATGATATATAGTGTAAAATTATCATCATTTTTTCTTAGAACATAGTGTTATATGATCATATAAGCTCTCAAATATGATATAGTGTAAAATTATCATCATTTTTTTCTTAGAACAGTGTTATATGATCATATAAACTCTCAAATATGATATATAGTGTAAAATTATCATCATTTTTTTCTTAAAACAATGTTATATGATCATATAAACTCTCAAATATGATATATATAGTATAAAATTATCATTTTCTTTTTCATGCATAGATGAATAATTCTAAAAGAAGATATATCATTATTATTTCATTTTATTAGATAATATGCTACATTACATTAATATGCATATTCATGCATGGATGAGTAATTATAAAGAAAGATATATCATTCTTATTTCATTTTACTAGATAATATGCCACATCTGTGGGTGTCCAACTAGTAATATACCAAGAGTTAGATGTATATATATTCTTGGAGTGAGCTATTAAATATAATATCAATAAGTTACACAATGGAACTAATGATGGGAGAGAAATTGTTCTCAAATAACATAAAACATGTAATCAATTTATGTAATGAAAATATCAATTAATGGTCGGATATAAACTTGATAAATTATTAATGAAGTTGAATGTTTTATTGTGGATTTGGATCAATAAATAAGATAAGATTATGTGTGATATTTATACCTAAAGAGCCGTGTTATAAGGGATTAGCAAAGCGACTTAACTTGTGGTTGGTGAGTACCGATAGGGCACAAGTTAAGTTCTATGAACAAGTTCTATGTTACTTATTCTAGTTAAGTGGGTTGTCTGTCATGAACTACCTGTTATCCATGCATCGACTACAACCTATAGATGCTTCATTTACCAATTTTTTTTGTTTGCTCGATTCTAACTAACTTGCGGGAGTGTCCCGTGGTTTGAGAAACCACGACCCAGGGGCATCTAAGCCGTCAAAATCACTCAGGGATCGCACCCGGCTTGGACCCTACCAGCATCAACTTGATTGGGTTTTTGGGTGTCGCCTCCCAACTAAGTTACCCCTAAGGGAAATTGAACTCAAGTTGCCTTGCTGACAAAATCCACACCTTAACCGAGTGAACTAGTAGAAATTGAGGCATCATTTACCAGTTATCCATGCATCAGTTACCCGTTTTTTTATTTTTTATTTTTTTATAATTGTTTATTTCAAATTTGGAACAATAACCATAAAATCAATTTAGACGGTACACTTGTCTCATCCTTCTACAATATAGGAAAAGCATAAGTGCTAGTCCACTCCAAATTTTAAAATATAAAGACCTATCAATATAATTAACATTTTGATCTTAAAAAACTAAATAAAAATCTAAAAATCCCAACATCATTGTGGTCAAAGTAAACAAAGTTAATATAATATTCATCATAAATATATTAAATTATCTATAATACAATCCACTTTGATAAAAAAATATCAAAATATATGAAAAGTAACGTGTACACTATTGTAATGTCAACGTTATAACATGAATAACAAATTATATATATATATATATATATATATATATATATATATATATATACTTACTAAATCATAAAATATATGTACATTATTTTTCATCCTCATTTTGAAATGAAAGTAACAATCAAATAAGGATTGAAGTAATGGGTGTGTTTTATACTGATAAGAATTTAATGCCAACATGATTATATATATATATATATTATCACCACAAAAAATATATGTATATTATTTTTCATTCTCATTTTCAAAGTAACAATCAAATAAGGATTGAAGTAATGGTGTGTTCTATACTGATCAGACTTTAATGCCAACGTGATTATATATATATATATATATATATATATATAATATATGTGCAGCATTTTTCATTTTTATTTTCAAAGTAACAACTTTTTATTTATATTTGTAGTTACAGTGACTTTATTATTTGAAATATTATTTATTTCCCAAAACATATCTTAAGATATTTTTATAGATAAAAAAACAAGAGTTGCGAGCAGTATAGTCCCTGCCTTTAGAAAAATTAGATAAATCATTCAATAGAATTTATTTTGAGATAAAATGAAAGTGCAGTGTGTAGATGGCATTGCAGCAATCATTTCACCATATTGGCAGAGTTCACATTGTATAAACAAATAAGACACAAACATTCAATTAAATATGAAGATTTGAGTAGTTTACAAAATCTTAAGGAGTTTGTGTGAACATTGATATGCCACACAACTTGTGTTCAAGTTAAGTGGCTGTGATAGTGTACAATATATAAACAAATAAGACACACATTCAATTAAGTATGAAGATTTGAGTAGTTTACAAAATCTTAAGGAGTTTCTGTGAACATGGATATGCCACACAAGTTGTGTTCAAGTTAAGTGGTTGTGATAGTGTACAATGTATAAACAAATAAGACACAAACATTCAATTAATATGAAGACTTGAGTAGTTTACAAAATCTTAAGGAGTTTGTGTGAACATTGATATGCCACACAAGATGTGTTTACAAACTACCCGTATCAATGCCTTAACTACTAGTTGTCACATGTAAACTTAGATATTTTTTATATATTTTTGTATAATTGTTTATTTTGAATTTGGAAGGACCACCATAAAAAAATCTTCACAACACATTTTTCTCATATTCCTACAATATGAGAAGAGAACTTTTCCTCCTCCACCCCAAATTGTAAAATATAAACACATTAAATTTTTTCATATTAAACAATCTTAAATTTAAATTAGATAATGTAAGAAAATTTAGTCATAGATTGAGATCTTGTGGCTGTAAATAAAAAATATTTTACTGTATTATCCCAAGCCCAAAATTACAGACGACCAAACTGTAAAGTGCTTCATTAAATTACAAACGAGCAACCATAAAGTGGATGTGATGTAAAGTGCTTCATTAAATTACAAACGAGCAACATTAAAGTGGATGTGATAAGCTAGTCAATACCTTGAGTTTATCAAAAGCTTCTAACCAACAATTGTCGGCCACACTGAAGGCCCCCACAAAATTTTCTTCTGTTCCAACATACCCGACTTTTGCTCCTTGAATGTCCCTGATCCACCTCATTTTCAAACTCCAACTCCAATTTATGTTCCTCCATATTCTTCCATAAACATCGAAATTGACTGTGTCACCCGTCACCATAGTCAATAAGCTTTAATTGCATCCAAAGGAACCTTACATTAAGTGAAATACATTATCATTTACCTAGTATAAAACATGTCAAATTTGTAAGGAAGCCACAATTTTCTACCATGCTGCGTGCAGAGAGCCCAAGGTAATCCGATTTCCAATAAAAAATCGACACATCCTCCGCCCAAATGGATGCCTTTGGATGTTTGCGTAGCTAGTTTTCCCGTAAATGGAATGACATATGCAAATAATACATTGCAATTATGTCGATATTACGATAATGATAATGTCACAAAGTTGAATGTAACGAATTTACATTCAAGTCCAAACATTCTTCAATCTTGAACTTATTCATTCTTTTAGTCAAAATAGAAAATTTGAAACTTTTGCAATGATTCCACCCATTACGTTTGTTATTACCATGTAGGTTTGAATATTTCTCAACTTATTTCATTCCATTTCAATTATCACCACATGGAATTGAGTTTTACCATCTAGCTTTGAATATTTCTCAACTTAATTCATTCCATTTCAATTATCACCACATCACATGGAATTGGAACTCAAAGCGTTGTCGTTTGACCAAACAATTAAACATTTACAGTTATGTCTCCTTTGAATTGATTAAAGGATTGAGACAACACAATGACAAAGTTGATATTACCATAATAATAGTAATGCGGCCATGTTAAGATTACAGGTCCAAGTATTGACTTCTGCAATATTGGAACTTTCCCATTGTTAATTGTTGAAAACTAGTCACATCTGCAATACTCAAACTTTCCCATTGTTAGTTTTCGAAAAATAGTCACAGTAAATTAGATTAGGTGGGGGTGATTTGATAGATGCAACCCTACATTTGGTCCTGCCAAGCCGATTTGATAAACAAGAATTGCCAATGTAAATTTTCTGCTTGTCCACAACTCCACATATACCTTCTCCTTCTAGCATGGTGAAATCCTTTACCTTAGCTGATGGATCTATGGCTTGTTGTCGACAGTATGATACAATTGCAACTGACATGGGATGGCTTGATCTACTCTCAAGGCTTGAAATCCTGCAATGTTCATTCAATACTTGAAATAAGTTTAAGTTTATGATTGAATGGAAAAGATGCATATTTTAGTGTTAATTTTCATCTGTAATAACTTACCATGTATTAGAGTCAACAAAATTTACATCAACCACCCTGAATATTCCTTCTGTGAGTGTTCCAATTTTATCAAACGCTATTGCCTTAAGCTTCCCCAAGGCTTCTAGATACTTCCCACCTTTGATAAGGAGCCCTATTCTAGCAGCATGGGCCAACCCACAAGCTGTGGCGACTTAAGCTTCCCCAAGGCTTCCAGATAATTACCACCTTTGATAAGGAGCCCTATTCTAGCAGCATGGGCCAACCCACAAGCTGTGGCGACTAGTGTTGAGATAACCAAGGCACATGGGCAAGCGGTCACCACAAGAACTAAGGCTTTATAAGCCCACTTGCGAATTCCAAGCGAGTGATCAATACAAGGGGCTAATACCATTACTAGAGCTGCCACCACAATAATTGCAGGTGGCCACATGATATAATACTACCATGAGATGCTTCTGAACTATATGACTTATGAAAAATTGATTTTCAAAAACTAAATACTGTCTACAGACTTGGAGTATAATATCTTGCAAACTTTTGTACGAACTCTTCGGTGGAGGACTGTTGATTATGTGCTTCTTCAACTAGCTTCGCCATCCTCGCCATGGATTCTTCTGCTAGGGTCACTGTCTGGATGTTTAAATAACCTGCAATTTTCACAATTTCAGGGATGAGATAAAAAAAAACATCAACATCAGACGAGCATTAGATTGCTTGTCAATTTTCAGATGGAATCTATAGAAACTTAGAACATTTTTTTGACAGATTACGTGCATTTTTGGAAATGTTTCCAGTGCTTTCAGTAAATATTGACACGTTATATCAACGGAATAGAGAATACAACTTATATTCGAGCATGCAAATTATTCTATGCATCTTTTTAACTTAAGTAGCTTTCAATAGTGTTTATTGTGCAGTCTAATAACAAATTCGGAATGAAACAATAACTAATTGGAATTTAAAATTACCCTAAAAACGATAAGTTGAATTGAAACAACTTATATAATATTTATTTGTAATGGCAGGACTAATGCTTTAATTTTATACATTAATTGAAAAATAATTTATATAATATTTATATACATTTTTTAATATATATAATTTGTATTTGTAAATTTCTTATTTATTTATATAAATTCAAAAATATTTATTTAACCATATTTATAACTTCATAAATATAATTAATTTCAAAATATCCATAATTTCTTTAACTTAGATTCTTTTACAAGAAACATGCCTAATAATTTAGAATCTCATAATTTTTAGAAAGACACGTCTAATAATTTTAGAAACACCTATTTTAGAAAGACATTTATTTAAGACCTAACTCCTTTTTTTTCTTAAATATATATCTTTTTATTTAAATGTCTTAAATGAAAAGTAAAACAAAAGGACTTTTTCGACTGTGCCATTCATTGATCAAGAGCCGGCCACCTTCATCAACATCAGCCGTCATCAATTTTCACCAACCCTGTAACAACTGGCATTATGGGAAGCTTCTTACTCTATCAATACTTTTGGAGTTGAAGCGCAGTGCAGGAGGTGAAATTTTTCGGAAGAGAGCTGGTATGATGCTGGCGGAATGGAAAATAACATTTTTACTTATAGTGAAATATCTGCTCTATGTTTAAGATTTTTCACCTTGGGTTTTCTGCATTTTGCAACCTCTTCAAACTTTACCAATTCTGCATCTTTGATTACAGTCATACTCATGCGCCAGGGCCCGTGTTTATAATCATGTGAGGTAATCATGTTTTCTTTTATGGGTTACCTGTTTTCTTGTATATTCATGGGTTGTTTGTTTTCTTGTATCATGGATTGTTTTTATCTAAACCTGCACTAACTCGCTTTCTCTGGTGGTTTTTTGTTTTAGATTAAAACCCTTGAATCTGATCTGAAGAATATAATTGCAGTCGCAGATAGTCCATCAAAGAGGTAATTTTTTTTTTTTTTTTATGGATACCCATCAATAACAATTTGGTTGAATGGGTCTCTTTGAGTTTGCCGTTTTGTTGAAATTCGAATAACAATTTGGTTGAATAGGTCTCTTTGAGTTTGTCGTTTTGCTGAAATTCGATTATGATTGGAACTGAGCATTTATAGTAAGATTGCAATTGGGAGCTGGGTTTTATTCGAATACTATGTGATGAGAGGCCAGGAGGGTAATTATAAGAGAACCAACTGTGAGCATTGAGTGTTTTGATCTCCAATGACGCCCAAGTGCTAGCTGAACGAAACTAGTATTGTTTTCTCCTTATAAGCCGAGGGTTTTATTATAAGTTTCCAGGAGGTAGAGTTTTGTGAGTTTTATAATCCTTGCAGCTTCTTTAGGTAACCCTTATGAGTAAAGAGGTTTGGTAAATAATCCTAAATTAACAAATAACGTAATGCTGCCCCAACATCCCAGAGAATCGATGCAACCAACATTTGTTTCCTTGATTCATCCTCTGATTCCTCCTCTTCAAAAACCAGGTATCTCATTGCTATTAAGTAATTGTTGTCATTCCTGGTAGTTGATGAGTTATCATCACAAGAAGGCCCCATGATTGGAAGCACTGAATAGCCACACTGTTAACATCCTGTCTGTTATCACTCAGATTTTCCTTGGGCTGTATCAAAGAAACCCCGAGGTAACCTCAAACCATTCTTTAGACTGAAAGTTGGTGTCCTTCAGCCAGAGAGGGCTCTCTCAGCAAATCTGCTATCCAATGTCACTACGACAACAGTTTGACAATAAACTCAATGGCCAAATTGTAAAATAACAATAAAAACTTATGGATTTTTAATGATGTGGTTAGATAAACAAGAATAGGATACCATTGGGCAAATGGAGTTGAGAAACAGAAAAATATAGATTAGCATCCAAACAAACTTTTGTACAAAGGAAAGATAGTCATTTTATTACAGTCAAAGCTTTTTTGCAGGTGAAAGGAAAGAATTAATGATAATCCATCAACAACGGGCATCAAACTAGGATGAATCCTTTGTTAACTTTGGAGAAGAAAGTGGATACTCAAATGCAATAAACTGAGGCATAACAAGTATGAATCCCAATTTATTTCAGACGTTCATTTAAGCATAGAAGAAAAGACATAATGGCAATAATGACAAAAAAAATTGACATGCACATGTAAAGAAAGGGAAAGTACGGACTGCAATTTTGAAACAACACATGAATCTTTGATAAAATCTGCTCAACTCTAAAATCTTTATTAATTTCTGGAATAAACTTCAAACACCCAGAACGGGTCTTCCTCACTGGAAATCTCCCCTTTACATTGCAAAATGCACAATTTATACAAAAATTGCTCCATGAGCAAACCCTAACTATATTTTTTCTAAAGATAACTTTCTTTTAAACCTGGAACTAATCTTTAAACAAAGTTTTACAATAATAATAAACAAGAAAAACCCGACTGCAAGGATTCTCCAACTGCTGAAAAAGCTTCGAAATTTCTTTAATTCTATCTTTTAAGTGCCAGGTGTTTTCCCACCTCATCTTTGATCCATTGGGTTGTTCTCCAAGTTTTTCAGCCAATTTCATTTTATCATTTTTAAACTGAAATAATATGACCAATCCCTTTTGACAATATTGAATCTTATTTTCCTCACAATACTTCGCAGCTTCATCGGGAGGCCTATCAGCAAATTCTTGTTTTAGAGCTCCACTGAAGGGAATAATGGGTTCACCTCTAAATCTCCAACAGGGGACATAACATTCTTTACGTGAACAACATTTGAATCATCAAATGCTCTACGAACATACAAAATTCTATCTATAGCTCGAACATGAGAAAAAAAAAATTATTCCCAAGCCCTTGTCCTCGATGTGCTCCTCGTACTAATCCTGCAATATCATGCACTTTCAAAAAATGCAGAAAATTCACTTTTGGGCTTATATAGATTACACTCCTCTGAAACATTCACTCGAGCTTCGTTGGGCTCAATTGTGTAAAAGGGTAAATCTTCAGCAAGTATGGG
This sequence comes from Larix kaempferi, assembly GCA_027924585.1. NCBI lineage: Eukaryota > Viridiplantae > Streptophyta > Pinopsida > Pinales > Pinaceae > Larix > Larix kaempferi. The sequence goes on along the minus strand of BSBM01000961.1, from coordinate 5,338,465 downwards.
GAGCTTATTTAAAGTATTGAGGAGTGTCGACTTCCCTACATTCGACAGTCCAACAATGCCAAATAAAACCTCATTTTCTTCCATAAATAGGGAATAGTTTTGATGCCACGTAAGGCAGTTTCCGCATTGCCCTTTGAGTGGTTTGCCATACCATTTTTCCACATGCGGACATATCAAGAATGGACACGTGTGATGGTTGTTTATATTACGCAACCACTGATTCTCCTATCTCCCGAGCATGTGGACGGTGCGGAATATATTAAGAACCGTTGATCTTTCCTTTTAAATGAAAACTTTACACCTGTTACCACCAATGCCCCAGCTCTAAATGACGAAACAATTTAACCTTGTGCCAATCATTAAAAGAAATTTGTTATCATTCTTTAATCGACCATTTTTTCTTCACGAGCTTGTTAATTGATGATGTTTGCATTTCTCAACCGCTTGAGTAATCTCCTCTACGACGTGTAGACTAATACTGCCTTGATCTGATCTTCTCACCACCGACGTCATAGCCGGTATGTTGTTTATTTTAATATCAATGGAGGAAAACATCTCCAACAATGTTCTCTGAAAAGAAATTCGTATCCTGAAAACTCAGACTTTTCAACTCTATGAGAATTCTCCTCATCATTGCTATCAATGTCTTTGTCAATTTCTTCAATCGTGGTTCAAACAACCATTATTAGAAACAAAAAACAACAATCTTTTTCTATAGTCGTGGCACCATGCTCAATCACAAATTTCTGGTATGCTCAGAGGTTCTTGATGCAATATTCATCAAAACCCGAGCTACTTCAAACTGAAACAAAAAGAAATCGTGCCTTCCATAAAACTCTACAAGTCGATGGATCCACCCGCAACAACAACTTCCTCAATTGGAAGACTCTGCGATTTTAATTTTTAACTCTGGAGGCTTTATCCCACATGCACAACAGAAAGTTTTTTTTCACTCTTTATATACCTTGATGCCCTCAAGATATATCAAGTAACAATGAAAGAAAGGCTTGCGCTTGGACGATGGAGGCTATGTTGGTCCTTCTTGGCTTGGCGCATGGTCTCATGGTGAAGCCCTCGGTGTTGGGAGCATATCTTTTGCTCCATTTTAATTCGAAACTTTGGCCCAATATAAAAAATACAACAAACCTTTGGTTATAAGAAACTTTAATTAAAACTCCTTTAGCCATACCATTTTTTATAAAGGCCTTAGTTCGCAAACACCTAAGACCATTTTTTTTGCAACCTTGGTGTCTACCACTGAAGACAATTGCTCTTTCTCAGGCAGGCTTGAAACCCCCCGTCATTGAGAATTATTGAGTGTTAACACTGTCGATGACCAAGGTTAATATTTGTTTAATGAGCAAATCTCTTGAACACAGGGATCAATTGTCGACTGTATTTGGAGGGATGGTTCCTTTTCCACCTGTGAAACTGGCGGTAATCTATCAAAATCCCCATCCCGTTCAGAAACATCAACGCAAAATATATAATAAGGACAGTAACCTCATGAACTGGGAGAATTAGCTTCCATCCTTTTAGATAATCTTCCAAATTATACCTTTCAACTGTCAAATCCTTGACAACGACGAAAAATTACGTGTGATCTTTCTTTCTGCTCCTTCGAAGGCTCCTATCCCTGCATTCTGATCTGTTTAAGCAGGCTCAAGGAGATCCAATGCCACCCACTTTGATATATCCACTCAATAATCTTCAATTCGTAGAGATTAAAAGCATCACATACTTTGAAAGCGATGCTGCAAGGGTACTTGCTTTGTTGGGGTCCCTTCTCCAAATAGCTCCTCAGCTCAAAGAAGTGAAACTCCCACCACTTACTGACCCATAAATTGAACCATATATTGAGGAGTACAAGACCTTTTTGGAAAATTGGGAGTCTTTGAAGAAATGCTGTGAACCAGGAATGACAACATAAAAGATGTGTGAAGTTGGTTTTTGTTTGTAATCGCAGTTTTTATAAATTATTGTTGTTGTTTTTCATTTCAAATAGTTTGCCCGAGTTCAGTATAATATTGGATTCACGGTTCTCTTTGGGTTCTCCTGCCATTGATTTTAAGACGGAGGTCCTTAATATACTTCATGAGATATTGCAGGGAGGTTTTGATGTGATTATGAATGGAGTCGTTTATTTATTGTAATTAGTTTTGGATTTTATGGTGCAGGTTTTGATGGGATTCTGTATTTTTTTTTAAAGACGGAGGAACTTCATCATGAATGATGTATGTCACTTTATTTTTTTTTATGAGATATTGCATGGAGGTTTTATTTTTATGATATATTGTAGGGAGGTTTTGATGTGTTTATCAATGGAGTAGTTTATTTATTTTAATTAGTTTTGGATTTTATGGTGCAGGTTTTGATGGAATTTTGTATTTCTTTTTAAAAAATCAATTTTTAAAGTGTTTAAATTAAGTTTTTGAATTTCCAATTAAATTTAGTATTATCAAATAATTTATACATTCAAATTATAAAATTCTAAGATTTATTAAAAGAATATTTAAATTTGACCAAATCTAAATAATAATAATACAGAAAAGAAGAATAGCAAGTCACCGTAAGAGTTATTCCCTTACCAAATCCACCTCTCCGCCCAGTCGACAGTAGGTTGAGCAGAGGAATAACAATCCTTTTTCGCCCAATAAATGCATGCCCTAAACGGCCGATCTTAAGCACTTTCAATAATCTCAAGCTTCCCAGTAATTCAAGAAATCTGTTCACGGAGAAATCGTCTGCACTTGAAAAGCCAGTTAAGATTTTGTTCACTTATAAATTGTCTGTCCTTGAAAAGCCATTTGAGAACAACGACAACTGAATCAAAGTACTTCCATTTTATGCTATCTACTTAATTTTATGAACAATATAATAATACGAGAGAAAATAATTACCCATTGACCTAGATGCCTGTGGTTAACCAACTGAATGAAATCTTGTACGAGAGAAAATAATTATCCTTTTCACTTCATCCATTGACCTAGATGCCTGTGGTTAACCAACTGAATGAAATCGTGTCCCTACGAACCTTGATGAATAACAAAAATAATATCAAACTCTTTCTGATTTTTCCTCCTCGTTGGATGCAGTAACTTTTGTAAGTTAATTGGGAACTCGTGATATTCTACTTAGCTTGCCCGCTAAATTCATGCTAGAAGTAGAGAACTGGTGATATCATAATGAGTGGGTCTTTCTATGATCCAAAATTTGAGGAATGAATAGATATATAGATAACTAGTAGTTGAGGAATGGATAATTGCAATTATTGAGAGATAACTGGAAGAAGATTAATCATAACATGTAACTAGACATGAATAATTGGTAGCTAAACTCCATTAAACTATCTAAAAATGTGAGAGATTACAATTACTCATAAAAACAACTAAACAACTAATAGGAGCTAAGTTTTCTACTTAGTTTTTCAAATTTATTTAAAAAAGATTAAGAGGTAGATTGAGAAGACAATTAAAAAAGACTAAAAAAGACTCAGAAGTAGATTGAAAAGACAATTAAAAAGACTATGAAAAAGACCTGAAAAACCAATTGAAAAGCCAACAGGAATAAATAGAAAAATCAAAAGAGAATTTACACGAGAATATGCAAATCCTGCATTTCTTGATTTATAGTACTTGGCGTGATCAATTTTCCCGAGTTCAGTATAATATTGGATTCATGGTTCTCTCTGAGTTTCTCTTGCCATTGATTTTAATGAAGGTTCTTAATATACTTCATCATGAATGCATGATGCACTCCACCTAATGAGGACAGATCTAGTGTGTTCCCCTCTAATTTGAACCTGTGCTGCCTTTTGGTATCCTCTGAAATCATATGCCAATTTCGGAAGGTTGCAGCAAATGTAGTAGGTACCACCTGAACCTTCAAGACATCTTGAATCTCCCTGATGACCGAACTAGATCTTCGTATAAGAACAGTTCATCTTCCAGTTATCTGGTAGAGATCTTCTCTACGCCTTCAACTGTAATTTAATTTTCCCCATTTTTAGACTCGTTATTACAAGTTTTCACTCTATAGTAATCTCACGCCCGACCATCTGCAGTCATCGTTATCCGAGCTCCGAATTTTTTTTCTTCCTGTACAACTTGAAGAGTGGATTGACACCCTCAACTTTTGGCTAAACAGAACAGGACCGCCGAGGGCATAAGTGATTTAGATTTTATGTTTAACTCCAGCTCAATCCTTAGATGAGCGATTTGGTTGAGTTAAGAGGCCTTTCAGGTCGAAATTAGTAGCCTCTTAGTCACAATCTTCCACTTATCTTCTTCAGGATGAACAGATATTATATCTTCCTGAAAACCATAAGAGAAGAATTTAGATTAAATATTTCACTTAGAACATGCATGTCATCCTCGAATTTCATGTCAATTATGTAGTGATTAAATACGCACAACCCAATTGGCGCTTATTCCTTCCGAGAGAAAATCCTTTAGCATGGAGAATCCTTTTGAAGTGGAGTTTTTAAGATCTGGCTTTTTGTTTGATACAGGTTTCTGGGTTGAACCTTTATCCGAAATGGAAGGGTTTAGAAGCATCACCGCAATAACCAAAAATGCCAAAGAATATTTCTATAAGATGACGTGGCTTCTCCACAACCTAGCTGCCATTTGAAATTAATTTTTTCCTTCTAATTTGAAAGTTCCACCATGTTTCTGTTTTCCATAATTTAAGAGCATTTCCAACCATTTTCTACTTTTATCAGTTTGTGCACTCCTGGAGTTCAGTTTCCATTTTAATTGTAAGCCTAAATCATCCCCGACTGGTACCTACTTTAGCTTGTTTGCAAAATCTATGTCATGGAATCAGTTACCAAATGAATATTGGTAGGAAAATGAGTTGTTTAGCACATAAAAATATATTTCTATTTCTATATGGTGATCCTAGGGAGGGCGTAGCAAAGGCCCAGATGGTTGCATCAGAAAAAAATGGGTCCGTTCCGATTGACAACAATAGAAACACCTATAACTTCTTACATCCACCACAAGTGAACTCTCTAATATCAATTTGAGTGTCCTTTCGGACCCAAGATGGGCAAGTTGTTCAACAACCTTCTCCTTCTTGACACGAAATCAGATTCAGATTGAGGAATACCATATATGATGGACATCCACTTGATTCATGCATTAATAAGTCACCTAGAAAAAGGAGCATTACAAATACGTACCTACTTAAACTACCTTTGGATATTGTAAACAAAAAAATATATATTCAGTATTGACGCTCACCACGTTCCTCACCGTTACAAAGAAAGAAAGAAAAATTTAAAAGTTGTCTGATCAGTTTTCTAATCTCACATTTTTGAACTTTAATTTGTGTTGGAAACTCTGCCCCATATTGTTCTTGTTAAATGGTGCCTCTGATATTTAAGATCTTTTACATTTTGTAATTCAATTTACACTTTCTAAGAATTTTTAAACAAGTAAAAGTAGCATGGATTTGTCTAAAAAAGAAAGAAGTGGCATCGGCCCAAGAACACGAGGTCCACATTCAGTAGCGATTAAATATTTAAAATGTGAAGAGTTTTTTTAATTTTATTTTTTAATTAAATAATTTGTTTAATATTATTTAGTTAAATATATTAAACATGTTAATTGAAAGGTTTTTTTTTAAATATCACAATTCATTATATGATAATAAATTATATTATTTAGAAACATTAAATACTTGGTCCTAGATTGGCCTTAGAGTTGGTTACAATGGGAGGAAATTGAAAGGAGAGTTTCAAATTGTTTTATGAATTTCCATTATTATATTTATATTATGTTATGTAATATATGTGAATGTGTGAGTATGGATTTAAATCTGAGTGTATGGTTGCTTTTATGATAGGAATGATTATATAGTTTAGAATGAAATTTTTTAGTAAATTGATGGCAATAAATCTTCTTGCATGGGTAATACTTCTACTTTGATACTAAATTGAATTAGGGAAGAGACATAGAGGAGGCTTCCACTTAGGGAATGTCTCAATGGAATTCTAGGTTAATGACATAGAGGAGGCTTCCACTTAGGGAATGTCTCAATGGAATTCTAGGTTAATGAGATCAATAAATACTTGTTTTTAAGCCAACCTTGATTAAACTCTTAGCTCAATGGACAAGCAGTTTTTCTTTTTAAAGAGTGTATTATTGGTTTCCAAGAATTGCATAATATCAACCCATCATCTTTATTAAAAAAAATGGATGATTTTAAATCTCAATGGCCTCTCTTATTCTTCTCTTATTATAGTGATCTTCTAGGGCTATGACTTTTGGGTCTTCCAAGCATATTTGATGTCTTGTTCTTTAATTCTAACTTGTATAGAGCGACCAATTTCACTTATGTAAACTTCATCACAAGAACAAGCAACCAAGTAAACACCTTTCTTTAGTTTGGGATTGATCTTATCTTTTGCTCTATCTAATATGTTTCTCAAAGAGTTTGGAGGGAATACAACTATTTGTATTTCTTTTTTCTTTAAAACCCTAGGAAACTTTTCGTAAGTTCCTTGAACATAAGGGAGAATTGCTTTCTTGGAATAATCTTGTTTTTGTTTTCCATAATTATTTTTTGAATCTTGTGCAATTCTGAAAGCCTTTTTGATGTCTTTTATGTTATAGCCATTATTTTGCAAAAACCCTTCATAGATGTTCTAATCCTTCATTTAGATGTTCTTTATGAGAGACTCTCATTGCTCAAGTGGCAAGGGTGATGTTAAGAACTTGTGTTTCTTCTTAGGAGATGGTTTAAGAAAAAGATTATAGGAGATCATTTCTTCTTAGAATATCATATGTTCAAATCTAGATGTTCTGACCATAAAAAAGATTATTATTATTATGTCAACCACCTTTATATTATTTACATGATCTAGTTAGTTATGATTTTGGTTGCGATAATTATATCTTATACATTATTCCAAAACACACTATACTAAATATACTACTAAAGAAAAGCATTTCCATAAAAAACCACGAATCTGGATTCCGTATGCATCTTGTACTAAAAACCCTTGGCATATTTCTTTTGAATTCTGCATTCACTTTGAATCCCTTGACCATATCTTTTGAACTCTGCTTTCAGCTTGAATGTGATGGTGAGATGAAGCCCTAAAAAAATGCTCAACGCAACTAAATTTTTGAGAAATTTACATAAATAGTCTCTGTTATAGGAAAAAACAGGTTACAACCTTATGGAGGTCGATATGCAAGGATCTCCTAGCATTCGTGTGCATGCAGATAAGAATTTAGGCCTAAGTATAGTTACAATAATTGACTTGTTACAATTATTTCTGATCCCTGCACCAATTATTATGAATTTTAATACTATATCTGTTTCATTGTTTCCGTCAAAATTTTGCAACCCATATGATGTTGTTAGTTGGACTACTTATTTATCTCATATAATTGGCTGAAAATTTTGATTCAGACTGATGATTTTGCACCTAAAGTGTTAGTTGACATATATATAGAGTTTCCTTTTCTTTTTACCTCCTACACGCTAAATTGAACTCTCCCCTATTTCAATTAATCTCTAGTCTACTTAGAGTTATCCTTCATTAAGAAAAATTGCCAAGTATCTAACGGAACAAAATTGGGTGAGAATTTTGGACTGTTCTTCTTCGTCACATAATCTTCTCATTTCGACAAGAGAGAAATTTAACTAACATATCTAGGTCCGATAAATCTTTTAAACCTAATTTTGTTTTAAATCATTAGCTTTGTTAATCCCCAATTCTGTGAAGGTCCTACGAATTAAATGATCTCCCAATTCGATGAAGAAACTAAATGGACTTAACAACTTTGGAAATGTAAAGTTTTCAAATGATTAAGTTGATAATTTTTTTGAAATATGCTTGTTTGCAATTTAAATTGAGTAAGAATCTGGTAAGTATTTCATACCAGAATTTGATAATTTATAATAGAACAATATCATTATGAATCAATAGAAAATTTAGATGAAAATTCCTCGCATTTCATGATTTTTTTAGTTTTATGTAGATCATTTTATACTAATTGGTTTCTCTCTTATTGGATTCTTTTTGGTATATGGATCTTTCTATTTGTAATCTTTTTGGTCCCAAAACAGTCATAACTCTGGGAACCTTACGCTTGACCACTCCAACCAAGGCATGGCCAATTTGGCCATCACTAGCCACTCACAAGCCAACACTAGCGAATTTAGGCACTTTACAATGGAGTTCCTCAAGCCCTTAAGTAGGATTCATCACATGTAATACCATGGGAAAATACTGTGGGACACCCAAAACGATGGGTTTGTAAACCACCAATGGTAAACCCATATTTGACTTTTTTACTAAGTCAAGCTTAACCTAACAAGCTTCACATGTGTAAACTAGTTCTAAAAACACTTCTTATATAGTAGATATAACAACAAACACAACAACAATAGGTGGTTGTTCTATTATCTTCAATCTTAGTGTTAAGCTCCTTAAACAATTTTCTCTTGAGTGAATCAAATCAACAAGACAGTTAAGAGTTGGAAATAACCATCCAAAGAAGATAAAATGCTAAAATCAAATATGCAATATAGACAATATGTGGACAAATAGAAATATATATATATATATATGCTGAATGAATGAAATGCATATATACCATAGCCTCCTCTCAAGGCTAGGAAAAAGTCCAACTACCCAAGATGACCTAGCTAGGTTTGGTCAACAAACCCTAGCTCCTCCAAGTGAAAAAACCCCTCCAAGGTGAAAAAATCCTCGCTCTTCATCCCCAAATACATTGAAGGGTTTCCAAGCTTGAATATGTAGCCTCCAAGGGATGAAACCCTAACCCTAGAATCCCGAGATGCTCCAAGAGACCAAGAACCCAAGCACCCAAGAGAGATAGATCAAATGTACAAAGAAGAATCTTAAGAGAGAGCAATGGTCCACCTCCTCTTTATATGCTCCACTAGGGTTTCTTCATGAACCCTAGCACATAACTAAGACAACACTCCAAAGAAGAGATACAAATGAATGTGTAATGTGATGTGATGTTTGTAAAGACTCTCTCCTTCCTTTACTTATATGAAATGTAAGGGAGGCCAACAATATAACATAGATTGTCCCAAGCCTTACAATCAAGCCCTACTAAACATAAGTAAGCCACACATAAGTGAAGCGATCCACTCCTAGAGTACAAATGTCGAGCTCCAATGATGATGTCGTGCACAATAGTGACCCAAGGTGATGTAGCTATGCAAAGCAAGTCCAGACCTATCCATATTGAGCATCCATAGACTCCATCCATTCTCCAAAGCTAAGTACTCCTCTAGGACAACTACCCCTTGCAAGAACACTATCAAATCCCTAGGTGTCCCTGAGTGATTTCCAATCCTCGAAATAGGAAATGAAGCTAGCAAATTCCATCTAGGGCTTGTATCCCTCCTCTGAAACGCTCATTGTATCTTGTAGGGTGTTTTCCCACTAGGTGAATCCTCGATGCAGCCATCATCTAGGAAATAGATCTCAAATGCGCTAGGGAAGAACACTGAGTTGGTAATAATTTGAGGTATGGTATCCACTGAGCAAGCTATCACAAGTGTACATATGCATCATGAATCTTCTATCATCATTCTACAATCCATCTCGGACCATTCAGGGGATGAACATGGACCATGTACCCCAAATCTCATGAAGCACCCCAAACATGGTGTAAAGAATCTCAGAGTAACCCAAAATTCTTACAATAAGGATGTATATTTTATTATTTCTTCTTGGAGAAGAAAGCGGATGTCAACAACTCATTGCTACTTTTAGTGAGGAAGTTGTTAAGGAGGTTTGAATGTGATACCAGGCTTGGTCCACTCATCATTCATTTATTAACCTATACTAATACCACATGTTTTGTTAAAAGCCACTCTTCCATTTCACCTTGAACTTAATGCCCAAGCTTTAGCAATTTTAAATAGGAAGACCCCGTTTGTGCTAGAGGAGAGCCACCCAAAAGTGTAGAAGAGGGTTGGTGAGGTGAGAGTGGCCTCCCTCTTAGTTGATCATGGGCTAGCTTGTCCCTTTGGACTTTAATCTCACATGCTAGTTGTGTGGTAACATAAGGCACACTTGCAAACTTATTCCATGATTGAACAAAATGTGGGGGATGAGTGATCTCGAAGCACGCTGGCTAAGGAGGTGTCACTCTATTTGTAAAACTCAATCTTCCTTGAAATACAAATTGTTGGGGTGGCATATGCTCTATCAATGTTTGGCTATAAAGACTAGGCTTCAATTAATTGGTGTCACAAATGTTGCATGCAAGCTTTGTGGTAGAGATGGAATGGTTGAACATGTATTATGGAGATGCTCATCTTCCAAGGCTTTGTAAGCATAGTTTTAGAAATCATTATCCTGCTCCGATACCAGATTATACAAGCCCCACTTGCAATTTAACCAAATTGTCAGCTTCTCTTATGGGGATTCCAAACTCCATAATCCATTTCATCTAGGAATTGGGAAAATCTCATTTCTATTAAATTACAACAGTAAATTCTAGATTTGTAAAACAAAAATTAAATGAATGATTTTGAATGTTTTGAGGTGGTTGAAAGAGAGGACAAGTGCCTAGATTCTAGATTGGGAAAATGGGGTCAATGGGACAACATTAGAGGGAAATTTTGACAATTTTATCAACACAATTCAAGCTGCAAAATGCATACTACAACAAGCTTAATATGGCTGGAACTTAATGCAGAAAATTATCAAGGAACATACAAGCTGATGCATAATATTGTCCTAGTTCTAGTCAAAATACAATGGCTATATATTCTTATGAACCACTTCTTTTTTAACCATGTTTGAATTGTGTTTAGTGCTCAAGATACCTTTAGAATAATGTTACAAATTTTTTTTTAAGATACATTTTTTCATATATTTCAACAACTATTTATGTAATGATCCTAACTAGCATTCACACACTTTTCTTTGCAGATTTATTTTACGCCATTTGTTTGGTGCCTATACGAAATGGCAGACCAGGTATTTCATGAGAGCTGAGTTCATCCTAGCTTTTTGTTTGGTTTTGTTGTTGTTGTTGGCTTCTTGATATATTTTCCTGTTTTTGATGGATTCTTGTTTGGTTTTGCTGATGTTGTCACCATTTCCTTTGCATGTTAAGTTGTTTTTCACTAAAAAATTGCAAACAAAGTCCTCATACACATAAAGTTACTGAAAAGTAATCACCCCTATAGAGAATTCATAAATCAATTCGTCCCCATCAAATAAGAGAGAAATTGACAAGGTAGGCAAGAGACCGATAATCATATTTTGAAAATTGTTGTCAAAAATAGGGTTCAATGTTGAGACCAACCAACTTATAATTGAAAAAATAGGATTGGATAGGATGAATTGAGGATGGAGTTCAACATGCAAAAGGAAAGAAAGTGAAAATTTGATTAATAAGTGTTGGAACTTTGGGTTCCTTGTAACCTCACCTTGTCATCTGATTGGTTGTCACTTCTGAAGGAAATACGAATGTTGTTCCTCTTTTAAACCTGTAAATTTTGCCAATAATTAATGCCAAGTCTTAAGGCTTGACTAATCACCTTGTTTTCATATTAGAAATCATTCAAGGAAAAAATGACATTAGTCTTTTGAAATCCTCAACATTTTTAGTACTCCCTTACCATTCTTAATTTTCAAGAATCACAACTAAATAGAATGATATCCAACTAAGTAAGATGTGCACAAATGTTGGATTGTCAGATATGACTTTCACTCTAAATGTTTGATCTCTTGCAAAGAAACATAACTTTGTTGCATTAATCCTCTAAACCATCTCAAAAATAATATCCAACACATACTCCTCTATAGTTCACCTCATGCAAATTTCTTAAGCTATAACATATCATGCACCTAAGAGTCATATTCTTTTGGGAAAGATGTAATACTTGTGTTAAAAGTTGCACTCTTATTTTTTATAATACATGGTGCATTCAGGGAAATAGCACATCATCATCTGGATATTCAGATGAACGAGCACCAACACCTGCTCCAGGGACAAATGAATACTTCAATGAGATGATATATTGCACTTACAAAAGGTGCCAAAACAGGAAACTAAAGAAGTGACGACTAGTTGGTAAACATAGATTGAACTATGGAGTTTATATAGAAGAGGTACATTATAAAATTAACAAATTGTTATTCTTATAATAAATAAATATGCACGTTATGATATACATTATTATTGATCATTTCAAATGATTTTTTTGATGAAAAGCCGCTTTCAGTTCCCAATGTTCCTGGAGAACCGACAGATATCACTGATGATAGCCATTCTCAGGATGAAGAACAAGACACATTTATGGATGAAACTACTTCGCAGATAAATGAGGCTAGTGTTAATGAATTTATCCAAGACTTCTACACATCTTCTGAAGAAGTTATTGATTCACCCCTAGCTCATTTGGCTAGGACGCCTCTTTTCCCAAATGAAGATACTTCTATATTGGCGACACTTATGTTGTTGTTGAATTTGAAGGTTACACATGGATTGACAAACACATGCTTTACTGATATATTAAGGTAGGATTCGATATTCCTATAATTTAATGATCTAAATGTCTTAAAAGTTTTGAATATTGTGTATACTTATGTTATAAAATCATATTTTGCATCATGTAGGCTTTTGGCAAACAAGATACTTCCAAAGGACAATAAGTTGCCTCATTCTCATAGAGAAGTATCTTCAGTAATGAAAGACATTGGAATGGAGTACAATACATATGATGCATGTCCAAATGACCATATATTGTACTATGGAAAGAATGCAAATTTGCAACAATGCCCAGTGTGTCACACAGATAGGTATCGTAAAGATCAAGTATCCAAGAAGGTTCCTTATAAAGTACTACGACACATTCCACTAAAGCCAAGGTTTGAGAGGATGTTCAAATGCAAGGAATTGGCAAAATATATGGATTATCATGCACGGGGGAGAAGCCAAGATGGTGTCATGCATATGGCCGCGGATAGCAAATATTGGAAAGATATTGAGGAAAAATGGCCACATTTAAGAAATGAGCCAAGGAATGCAAGAATTTCTCTAGCAATGGATGGTGTTAATCCGTTTGGAGATCTTAGAACAACATATTCTATTTGGCCAGTTTTGATTATTAACAACAATCTTCCCCCTTGGATGGCAATGAAAAAGGAGCATGCAATGTTAACTCTCATCATACCAGGTACTGGAACATATTAATGCAATGCTTTCTTGAAGATTATATACAAAAAAAATCAACTCAGTTAAACCCTCATACAAAACATTTTGTTTATTTAGGGAGGTATCAGGTAAAGGATATGGATGTATACATGGAGCCCCTCATTGATGAGATTCTTGAATTATGGGATGGTGTAAATATGTAGGATGTATCAAGACCTATCAATGATAGAAACTTCCTCTTTCATGCGATCCTTATCTGGACAATTCATGATGCCCCGGGACTCTCTATTTGTTGTGGTAATATATTATAAATTACATTTGTAATTATTTTGTTCATTTTACACCATTTACTCAATATGCATTCCATACTTATTTTAGGGCTACAAACAAAGGGGAAATATGGTTGTCCATCATGTGGGAAGAAAATGTTGCATAGGTACTCAAAGGATCTTAATAAAACTATGTATGATGAGTATAGACAATTCTTATCACAAAATCATCGCTATCGAGTGCGTGAGAAAAATAAGTTCAATGGAAAGGAAGTGGAAATGAGGAAACCAAGAAAGACGAATCCTTCTAGGTGGAAAGCACTGTATGACAAAAAGGAAGGGACGGGATTTCCACTAGGAATGAAAAGACTCTCTATTTTCTATAAATTAGATTATTATGAGAGCTTTCCAATAGCCCACCTATTTGATACTATGCACGTCGAGAAAAATGTGGCAGAGTGCTTGTGGAAATATCTAAATGGAACCAACCATGAAGCACAAATAAAGTTACGAAAGGACCTCCAAGTTGCCAATATCATGCCGAACATGTGGTTGCATGAAAACAACTCATATATTCATGCTCCTTGGGTTTTTACATCAGAGGAGAAAGCAAACATCATTGATACAATGAAAAGCATAAGATTTCCTTCTGGTTTTGGTGCGACATTAAAAAACTTATTCACAAGAGATGGGTCAGAGTTTACAGGACTAAAAACACATGATTGGCACAACTGGATAAAGGTAACTTTGTAGTACATCAAATTTGTTGCAAGATAATTATGAATTTGTATATCTTACTGACAATAGAATTTCATGCATATTTTAACATGGCTATTTGTTACTGGTCATGTAGTATGTGTTGCCTACAGCAATACCAAGCACTTTTGATCGTGATGTCACGTTAACTATTTACAAATTATCCAAATATTTGAGGTATTTTGAATCTTTAATCCAGACTCTTCGATGACACTTATCCTTTGAAGCGTATCATTGGTAATTCATTTATATTAGTTTATACATATAGTTTTGAAGAAATAATTAGTCTTTATTGTGATACATGTTAATGTATGTAGGTGGGTCTCATCTAAAGAGATACACGAGGATGAATTGAAGTATTGGAAAAGGAATGTTTCACTTTTGATGTGTGATATTCAAATGTACTTCCCTCCAAGCTTCTTCAATTCTCAAGAACACTACCTTGTACACCTAGTAGAAGAGATTGAACAGTGTGGTCCTATCCATATTCGGATAATGTGGCTCGTGGAGAGATATATGAAGGTTCTAAAACAATTTGTGAGGCAAAGGGCTCGACCAGAAGGGTCCATGGTTGAGGGGTACATGGTTTTCCAAACAATGGTTCATTTGAGTGAGTACTTACCTCAATTGCATCTTGAAGCACCGCGATTATGGGATTGTAACCAACCTCAATCATTTGAAGGAGAAAAATTAGAGGGTAAAGGGACTTCAAAGAGGATTAAAGGTATATAAAAATGTTGGAAGTAGTAATTTTTATCTTACATTTTTTAAGACATGGCTTTAAATAATTATTAATTCATTGAACAATTCTATTTTTCATTGTAGATGCTAAGGAGTGGGAGTCATTGCATTTGTATGTTGCATATAATTCTGACTTTATACTGGAATGGATGGAGAAGTACATTGAGCAAAAGAAATTAGAGGATGAAAAGGCATGGGCCAATATATATAATAGACATGGCCAAAACACTGCTTGAGGACTTCCTGCAACCCATAAAAGAAAATGGACAGAGAGATGCTCATGGAATTTGCTAAAGACCAATATTGAACATGAGGCAACAAAGGGGAGGAATAGAGTAACACAACAACAATTGAATTTTGTTAAAGGATCTAAAAATGGAGAGGTGATACATATATATTAACATATTGGAGGTATTTATTAATTTTTTTTAAACTTTTGTATCCTTGAATCTAATTAGTTAATATTTATATGAATTTAGGTAACATATTACAAAGGAATGTGGAATAATGGTCATCATTTTCACATCAAAAAGGTTGATGACAAGCGACAAACTTATGATTGTGGAATTTCAGCATCATTTGAGGTGGAATGTCGTTCACATGCAAATGATAGACAACCAATCACAAGCACACTTTTCTATTATGGAATGTTGGAGGATATTATAGAGCTTGATTTCACGTCTTTCAAAAAAGTTCTCTTTCGTGTTGAATGGTACAAGCTTATCAAAGTGGGTGAGGAAAAAACTATCTTTCTACACTTGAATGGATTCGAAATGATCAATACATCTAGGTTTGAAGCCACTTCTGAACCTTATGTATTTCCAAATCAATGTGACCAAATATTTCTTATTCCAAACTTAGAACAACCCGGTTGGTCATTTGTTATTGATTATGATCCAAGAGGATGAATAGTAACATTTGTTCAAGATGTAGAGGAACATGATTTACTTGAAGATGCTGAAGCCCCCCCGAGGACATGGTTGACTTAGATGAAGATGATGAAAACATGATTGTTGATGATGCATATGACCAAGATGAAGATCATGATGAGTTCACTAAAGTGCTCGAAGGACATAAGCAACCACATGAGAATCAAGTCCATGAAGATGATGAATTCATTGATTTTCATTTACCTGTAATTGAAGGTGACGAAGACCATGAAAACTCTGGTATTAATTTATTTGTGGATTTATGTCCCATTAATGATGGTGTATTTATGACATCAGACGAGGAAGTTTCATGTGAGGACGACGATGTTTGATCATCATGTTCACTTTAAGATGGTTTTGAGGATTCATTACAATATAATTAAATATTTATAGATTAAGTATTGTGTTTTTTATTGTACACACAATATAATGGAAATTAACTAGTAATTTGAATGTTTTGAGAGGTTTGTTAGTGGATGTTTGTAATGTCAATGTATGTAATGTAACATCCCTCTTTACTCCTATTATGATGTGCATTAATGGTTTTAAGTATAATGGTAATTTCTTAAGAATTACTATATTGTTTAAGCTGTCAGTAATTGGATTATAAGAGATGATATTGATATAGATAATATCATTTGGATTCCTAATAAATCTATGGTATGAACATTCGAATACAAGCTAGTATAAGGCTTAATGTATGCCTAAAGGAATGTTTCATTACACATATCTTCATGGTCCAATCCTTATGGTTTCATGTAATGAGCTTATTGTTATAACTGTCTCTCTATATGATGCGGATAATAGATATTCCTTTCATGACATTTAATTCAGATGGTTAAACCCAGGTTTATAATAAATGCATTACTAAGCTAAAGTACATAATGTAAGAAAGAGGAGCTCTTTGTGTTTAAACAAGAATGAGACATAAAAGAATATTATAGAAGGATGTGTTCTTATGTACAACAAGCATACACTCTTGGTTATAGTAGTTACCTAGAAAGTATGTTTCATTTTATGTTTTTACTTCTTTAACAAGTTACTTGAAAGACATTTTTGTGTTCCGTGGAGGTAGGGGATCTACCACACCCCAATTCCTTAATTGAAATGTTGAGAAGCTTAAATACACAATCAACACCTAGGCACTTTATGCAATCAAAACCTAGGCAAGAGAAACACAATATCATAAAGATAAAAAAACCTTTGGAAGTTGAGCATTGTTTATGTTTTTCTTATGTATTGAAACATAATGAAAATTGTGTATGTTATTGTTTATGTGCTAGTGAATTCGATTTATGTTACTAATATCACTTGCATATGTTCTCTAATCAATATTTTCTCATTTTATGTCATTATGTGTTTCATTAAGAATATGTCTATGGGTGCTTCTAATTCTACTATGGGGGATCCACTGATCTTAAATGCTTTAATTGAAATGCTAAGAAACGGGCAAGGGAAAAACATGCTACGATGGTGCATGAGGTAAGCTTCAAATTGTCTTGTATAGGTTCAATTATATTATTTCCCCTATTACGTTTCATTAATTTATGTTTGTGGATTGCAGGCCATCTCTAAAGTCATTCCAACCCCTATCACACCCTTTAATACATCTAGTATTATGCCAGCGGTAAGATTTGATCTAGATTCTTGTGCATTTAATTGAATTATTTCACCATTTACCATTTTAATATTTATATTTGTGCCTTGTAGGATGTTTCAAGAATTACTCCAACAAGCATGCAATCCATTGGTATAGAGGGTCATGTCATGCCCTCTACATCTAGACCAGAAACACATGTCACAAGGGTGGCATCAAGCGCAGAAAATCATAGCATGCCCTCTACATCAAACATGGTTGTTCCTAGTATCCCTATTGAAATGGACATGCATGCCCATGTTAGGATTACATCCCAATTAATGAATAATCCATCAAGTTTGGGTTCAGTCAGAATTCTCCCACCAACACCTGAACAAGCTTCCTTGAGGAGTCTCATAGAATCACAATCAAGAACACTAAGGCTCCTACCAGATACTCTTGAAAATGATGAAATTAGGAAAGAAATACTTAAACAAATTCATTTATGGGAGAGGGCATTGTTGGAGAGTGCAGGACTTACTTTAGATGAACAGGTTAAATTATTTATTTATTATTCTTGTCCAATTCATAATTTTGTTGAGCATTATAGATTTCAATTTTCATAATTTAGATTTTTTAGTACATAGTGTCTTTCGAATTTTTGAAAGTTTATTGTAGTTCAAAACAGAGATATGGATAGGTCTTACCTTTGTTGAAACCACTTGGGAGCTTCTTATGCTTTTGATGGAATGTTTAGGGAGAATGCTAGAGAAGATTTCATAATAAATCTTTAGAAATCAATGTTAAGACACAAACCTTACTTTATGCACCTTTGTAAATAGTAATAGTACAAAAGTAGTGCTTGAAATGATCTATTCTTCACAACTGATAGCAATTCTCAGATTTTGAAAATCATAGCAATGACATGTTAAACGATATCAATCTTCTTATGAACACACCAAAAGAGTCCTCCTTCAGAAAAGACAAAATGGATATGCACTTCTGCTACAAACACACAGTTATTAGTCTTCAGGGTAATGCCATCCAAATGTCATAAAAATCAGACCTCAAGGCATAGTTTCTCATCAACAAATATAGGCTTGTTTTAACCTTTTCCATGCATAAAAATTACCACAATTTTGGAGAGACACCAGGTTTTGGCACAGAGAGTTTTAGGGATTCCAGCAACAAATGTTAGAAAATATTAAAAATTGTAATGAGCTACACTAAAAAATCAAGGCTGTTTTGCAGTAACTGTTTAAGAGTATCAAAGGGGGCCCAACAATACACCTCTTGACAAGGTATAATTGCCTCCACGAACCTATTAAGTAAAGGGGTATTTTGCTGCAACAAAAAATCAGTCATTAGTCCTACAAATTTTCATGAATGCATTGGATTAACCCAGATTTTAGAACTGTCATGTTACAACCCTTCTCATGAATAGATTTGCTATGCAATGATGTACTAAAACTAGTCAAATCTATAATCATTTTCATGTAATTTTTTATGCCTTGATGGTGTTTATGATAATTATTTTAGAGTTGAAAATAGTTTCATATGTTGGTTGGGATTCTAACAATTTCACAATCTTATTGAAAATACAGGAAATAAAAGACAAATTGACTAATGTACCTATAGGTGAATCTACCTCAACCCCTAGGACTACAACAATATCCTCATTCACTACAAAAGGATCACAAGAAGTAACAATTTTGCTCACCTCAAAAGGAAATGTCTTGAGGGATGAAATGGGGTTAAAATTCTTTCACTTTATTTTTCGCCATGCAGAACAATTATTTGGAAATACCATCCAAATGGATTGGAGGAATCAAGCCAATGCTAAGAAAGAAGAACTCTTTAAAGGTGTCATTACAGCGTTTGGAAATCTTGGTTTTAATAAGGAAATTATTCTAGATATTGCACGGAAATACATTCACTCTAAATGAGACAATATAAGGTCAAAGCTGACAAAAGACTTGAGATATCCACGTCCAGCTTGGATCACAGACCAAGTGACATGGGATGAACTTATGAAAGATGCCAAGTTTAAGAGGAAGTCCCGCAATAATCCAAACTATAGGCCATCTTCACGAGGAGGAGCTAAAAGACGCCTTCGAGATACAACAAAAGCAACCCAGGCTAGGGTGTCAAGTATTGGATCCCATAAATTAGGATTTGGTGGGTACAATAGCATTCGTGGTGGCTTGGTAAGTGAAAATTTTCATCTACTATATTTTTTGTTTCAAAAGAAAAATCATGACAAAGATGCATGATTTAGTTGTATCTGAGTCATTATACCTTATAAATTTGGTTATCTTCATTTATGTAGGTTCACCAATTTCAAAAGGAATCTTCAGAGGAGGACCTAAAATATGCTTTACTACATGGTTCCCAAGGCCTTCGACAACATATGCTAGATCGAGGGGAGATATTAATCACTGGTCATGAATCTGAGGTAAGTTCTTTATAATATTTTATGAATTATGCAATCATTTAATTGGAGGTATTATGTTATCTTAATAAGTTAAATTATGTCGTGTATAGGAATCCCAACAATCAAACTCATCAGGTGAAGCATATGGTAGTGATCATGAGGAGCTTGGTGATCATGAGGAGCTACAGGCACATAATGGATCGTTTTTTGCACACAATGATTCGATTCTCATTACTGAACCCGAATGAGAGAAACCATCGTTGAATTCCAACAAATAGGAGACAAGAATAACCAGGAGGATGTTCAATGTGATGAGCAATCCAAACCTACAATTAGAATAGTACCTCGTAGAAAGAGGACACAAAGGAAGATGATGGATATAAACCAATAAACATCATACTTGTTGAGTGCCTCTGTTCAGGGTACTTCTTGTGCCGCTGTTCAGTTTTTGTTTCTATTATTTAAGCCTAATTTATATATCATCATACTTGTTAAATCAATATTCATGTTTCTTTAGCATTTGCTACCTTGGATCGAGAATGGATGATTACTTATATTTTCAATGATATGAATGTATTTTTACCAAACATTTTCAAGGTTGCTTTTGAGAAGTGTTAAGTTAAAAAGATTTTGCTGTTAGCCTAAATATTTATGGGAATTTGTTATTTGTTCTATGTAATTCGATCTATTGAGTATTGAAGCTCTGCAATATTTTATGAATGAGTAAGTGAATTGAATTGATTTTCTTAACTCTGTGTTTAGAAAATCTATACATGGCGTGAGGTTTCGAACTTGGTGAGGACACCCAGCCAGAATAAAGATGGCCTTTCCAAGATGTTGTTCAAATTTCCATGCCTCTATTCCACATTCTTCTTTCAGCTTCCTCTTATGCTCAGCCTTTAGGTAAAATAGCTGGTCATGAATAGGATTCTGAACATCTTCAGCAAACAAATCATTATAGTACTCGAAATCTTATTTGAGTGCCTTCAGATAAGCTTGTAATTTGGGTATATCCTCCGAAAAATATCCCAAAGAGCATTTCCAGATTCCGCATTTGAAATCTCTGGCACCCCATCTCTCTCATGTGGTTGGGAAGCTGAAGACTTAACAGTGTACATTATAACATTGACAGCATCAGCCACGTCACAGTGCAAATTAGTGACTGAATTCCCTTCTTTAGGGAATTCTTCCCTTCTGCCAAAAGCTATGTATGTTTTGGGACCCAAATCTGGTTTCGCGCAGCCCTTTGGAATCTTTGTGGCGAGATTTAGAATCCCAGATTTAGGATGTGTGTACTCCTTGAAAGGTAAGGCACTGATAAATTCAACACAATGTCGGGGTAGACGCTCTTCGAAGTGTTGTGCCGGAGGCCATTCCTTCAACTTCCACATGTCATGGGGCAATGGATTATCTCGGCACCCTTCCTTTTCATAATCGCTAAAGAATTTATGTATATTGATATCAAACGTTTTCCAGTTTCTGCAATTAATGACAGAAACTTGGTTTGATTCTTTCGGCTTTCTGGGCTCCTTTTTGTCCTTGGTCTCCCTGGGCTCCCTGAAATCCCGCCACATGACCATTGGCTCCCAACTCAGGCCTTTAGTATTTTCCAAAACATTTCGGACAATCACAGGCTCACCTCTCCTCAAGTGTTCCTGAAAATGCTCACGTGACTCGTCGGCCTTGACATCCTGAACGGTTGGGCAATACAAATAGTTGTCGTTGCAGCTATTCTCCCTGTTAGCTGCTCTTCTTAACTTATCAGAATTAAGCTTCAAACACACAGAACATGGCACTGAATCTGTCGATGCCGTTGCAATTTGACAATTCTTGACAACGTAGTCTTCCGCCTTTTCCAGAATTTTTGCAACCCAATTAGGCCCAAGCGACGTGCACTTTAATTTTAAGAATCCACGGCAGCTATCAGCTCCGCATGAGATGGAAGAATCATCCTCAACTGATCTCTTTGTGGAATCACCTCCAGTCTGTGATCGCTCCTTTCGACAACATGTAAGACAAAGATCATAATCATTACAATCATCACAGTGTCTGTGAAGATTGACCAGACATGTTTTGCATTTGTCACATATTTGACGCCAATAAGGAGGGAGAACATACTTTGGAATCTCCAGTTCTTGTACTGGTTTAGTTTGACTCCTAGCCTCCACCTTGAGTTTCTCAATTTCTTCATGGTGAATCTTCTTCAGCACAGGGTGCCCGTAGTAAATCACTTTCTGGAGAAAATGGACCTTATCAGCTCTCCGATTAATCTCTCCACTTTGACCTCGGGATTTTTTTGGAGACAGGCTTTGCAATTACAAATCTCCCGACAACACGGACAATATGACTCCCTCGAACCGAAAGTTTAAGTATTTGATCTACGCAGTCAACGTTTAAGAAGACACGGATTGTCCGGTGATCAACGTTGAGTCATGAAAAAATCTGGAAATTGCAAGATCTATGCGAACTAGTCATCGTGGAATCTTGATGTTACAGAATTGGATCTACTATAGTTACAGAATTGGATAGACAACAGGTTAGTCGTTTTCTGGAGGTTAATGCCAATGCTATGTTGGATCTTATGGGTAGATCGTGGAGGAGAAAATAAAAATGTGTATAAGGGTTACTAAGTGTGGAGACTTTTGATAGTTTGAGAATCCTACGCATATGATGATCTTCCTGTATGCTCAGATGGCGACCAACAGAAGGACAGAACGACCCAGCCTTTAAATCGATTTAATATTTTTATTGATGTAATGCGCTGTGTGAGCAGTTCCACGCAATCTCTAGCCACTGGATGACTATCTTCTTCTGCGCATAACAGAACTGGTAATTAACTATATAAAAAGAAGAATAATTATGTCGAAAATGAATTTATCAATGATCAGATGTTTGATGCAGCTGCTCATTGGTTCTCTAATTTAGCCAGCATTGCTAGCTTACTCTTCTTAATTTATCGCGATCGCCTCTATATTGACACATACCAACATTTTATGTTATACTCATACATACAAATGAAAATAACCAATATTAAGCCTCCTCGATATACTCTGATCCTGGCGGAGGGTACCACCGTTTAATGCATATATGACAGAACTTCTTTGTACATTTTCTGCACTGAACCACACTTCCTTTGTCATTCCTTTTTACAATGATGGCAATTCAACCCAGGAATTTTCTGTACTGGTCCGTCCACCATCGGATCCACCCCCATTAATTTGCTCCCCTTTGGCTCCGAACCCCAAATTATTCTGGATTGATCTTGCTTTTCCATAGTTTCTTATTCTCAACGACATCACGCAACAGCGGCTGTGGCTTCCTGCCCCGCTTACTCCTGGTGCTCGCAGCGGCCTCGGACAGTTGTTGCTGCTCGGAATGGTGCACTGTGGCTTCCACACTGTGTCAAATGTGAATGCCCGTGGACTCCCTTTCGTGTGTCAAGAAGCTACGTCGCCTTCTACTGTGGAGGGATGCGACTTCTACTGAACCTATCAAATAATATTTAAATTTTATTTTTTTTTAATAATTTTTTTTTATATTGTCTTTAGAGAGACAATAGTTGGAATTAAGGATGTATAGTTTCTATATAGATAATATCAGCTACTGTCTCAAAAGAGACAAAAATGAAATATCTCTGGAGAGAGAATAATATTTGTCTTTTATATCATCTTTATAGAGACAATATTTTAAGACAATAATTTGAGACACTCACTTTAAGACAATACACAAGTTTTTTTTGTCTCAATTTAAGATAATTTAGCCAATAAATGTCTTAAATATTGTCTTAAAACCCCTCTATGTAGTAGTGACTTGATGCACAATATCCACCACGAGAACCATTTAGGAGTTCGGAAATATATTAAAAAAAAAACTCCATAATTAAGTATAAGCAACCAAAACAGTGAGCACAAACGCAGTTTCTCATTTCGCATTTCCAAGTACCGTCAACAACTACAAGGACATTGTAACGATCAATTTTACTGGATACATGAAACAAACAAAATATAATGTAACATACCCTTAGTAAAAATTTAACAGAAACCTCGACAACACACATCAAATTTGCGAAAAGGAAAACATTATGGAATCAAAAGCCAGTAGAAACGACTCATTTCAGGGAAATGACATGAATAAAAAGCGATGCATACACACAACGCTTTAAAGCAGAAACGACTCTGCACTGTCAAAATACCACCTATCCGCGATAAGCTTATTTCGATTGTTAATTCTGCTCATCCAACGGGCATGCAGCAAAGTTAACAATTGACTTTACTGCATGGGCTGAAAGAAGCTTTGCATTTCACAAAGTGACTGATATAGAGGCTGAAATTTAACGAAGGGGTGCAGTTTCATGGAAAACAGCTAGCCGTGCAAAATTTAAGCAGAAATTGTGCTTCACAAGATAACATCTATCTACGCTACAATTAAATAGAAGTTGAGGAAATCATTTTTCTATCCGAAATTTCAAACATAAACTACGATCTTTAACTACAGAAAGAAAAAACGGAGACGCACAGAAATCAATTGAAGAAAATGAAACTTTAAGAGACAGGAATTTCAGAGAAGCCAGCAGTTCCATAGAAAACATCTACCTGAGAAACTTTAAGCAGAAAAATCTAGAAAAAACTGTGCATTTCGCAAAATAATAGAAGAAACTCAACCAAAGAAAACCGAAACAACACACAGAGGAAAAATAAAATTGCAAAGCAATAAACACCCATTTCAAAGGAAATATTTATTCCATCTGAAATTTTCAGCCTAAAAGAAGAATCTTTAACCGAAAAAAACCAAAACAACAATGCACATACAACAGGAAAAGAAATGCAGAAGAAGAAACACGCATTTCATACGATATCTTATTCCATCCTAGATTGTAAGCATAAACGAAGACTCTTTAACCAGAGAAAACCAAAACAACGATGCTCATAAAATAGCAAACAAAAAAACATGCATTCCAGGAGGCACACAGTTGTAAAAAGGTTTACATGGAAAGTTGTAAACCTGTCAATCTGTAAACTTTGATGCCTATCAACAAGACACGTATGTCATTGTGCTCAACTGTCACGCTATCCATTATAAAAATATTTAGATGTTAACATTTGCAAGTTCAAAGTCCTTCTATTTTCATTTCATTTTCATTTTTACTTAATCCTTGCTAATGATGAAAATTGTCTTTTCAAGCACTTTCCACCAATCAGACTTACACACTTATTAAAATATTTTATTAAATAAATACGTAAATTATGTCAACATTGGATAAACTATAAGAAAGTTTTAGAAATAATTTTTTACAAAATAAATTAATACTAAAATGCAGAACATATAGTCTCGGCATGGACTAATAAAGTTTAAATGACTTTATTATTTAATTTAAGGTATCCTTATAAATAAAAGTAAGGTTTAAATAATATAAGGCAAATAAATTTGAAGATATAGACCTGGATCCAAAAATAATGTTTGAACAACTTAAAGCAAATCAAATCAGATTGAAAATAGATTTGAAAAAAAATAATAAAATATAATTTAAGTTACAAAGTGTTACTTAAAGTTGCAACATGTAAACATACAATCTGTAAATAAAAGAATTTAAACCATATGATGATTGTATGATAAACCAGATGCTCATTAATATGTCTAATAACATATAGATGTATTATGTAAACAAAAATATAAATTTTAAGTATTGTAATGATATTTAAAATTATGAATTAAGTAAGGTTAGAGATATTATATATGCACTTTAAAAATGGTATGATAAGATTGATAAATCATTTCTTTGATCATGTTTGATAATGATAATTAATTATTATTACTAAAGATCTATTATGTAGTTAATCTTTAATAATTGTAATTTGGACTTACTAAAAAATATTTAAAAAAACCCTATTAAATGTAATGTGTTTTCATTAAACAAGGCCAACTAGATAGTTGGGGGTAGCTATAAATAAGAATAGTCCTTATTGAGTATGTATAAGAATATTGTTGTACTAGAGCTTAGCTCATTCTAAGGTTTCCCCCTCAAGGTGGAAAGTGAATAGTAGATGATCATTCCATAAAAGGGTTCCTTACATTTGGTACCACTTGTCATGTACCTTGAAAATTCGATCACACAGAAGATATTCGATCACAAGACCCTTTTAGATCACTTTCCATGGCACAAATGGGGGCATAGAGTGCATGGTATGATTTCAAGGAACGTAATATAAAATTGGAAATGGAGAAGGATAATTACATTGATTAATTAAAACTATTAAATCATGTTTACCATCATACAAGTAAAGGGGGGCATTGGGTATTTGTGCAAGGATTTAAAGAATTGATACTAAAACATCTCTTACCTAGTCATGCACGTGTAAGAGTAAGTATCCAAATATCACATCTTCTACTATTGAAGAGATCACAAGACCCAACTAGAATATGAGTTAAGTTCCAACCTAGATTTATTTATTTATCCCTCTGCCTTGAGGTCCTAATGTACAATATCAATTTGATAACTGGAAGGTCACTCACATCACATAATCCAACTTTTTATATTTTTCTTCATCAAGTGACATTGTCCAATTGTTACCTATTTTATACTTCTAATTCTGTAACAGTGATGATATGAATGATGGTATGTGCATATGGTCTTATTGCATAATGATTTCGTGGTGAGTTGATGGCATGCGATACTTAGCATATGATTCTCAATTATTTCATGATGGTATGCCCTATGATTATAGCATATGATGCTTATTTATTTCATGATGGTATTTAATGAGGATGAGATGTGATACTCAGTTACATTTGATATTCAGTATGCTACTTTATTGCATAATATGTTGTTAATTCATGATGGTTTTTCGTGACATATTAGTTCAATAAGACACTTAATGATTTCATGATGGTATCATGGTTTGTGATTTTATGATGGTATCACATCGCATATGGTATTCAGTAAAATGATTAATTAAAACTTACTTATGAAGCATAGTATTCCATGATAATGGCCTATGACAATCCAAAATATATTTGTCCCATGAGACAAAATTTGAATTTGGAAAAAGGCATAGTGGGGATTTGTTGCTTCAAATTATCCAGGTTGGATGTTATAAGATGGGAATATGTGGCGTCAAAAGCACCAATAGCCTTTAAAAATGCTCCATGTTGCATAGGGAATCCCTAGAGAAACTCCAAGGCAAACATAGAACATGGAGCCTAGGCTAGATCTTTAGTAATGTTTTAGTTGTGAGTGGCACGAGCCTTAGTATTATGCATCAACATTTTCATCAAACCTTTTGGAAGGTGTGGCATTGTATCAAATTTCAATTTATTTATATGGAGAAGGTTTAGCACTTCAGACATATACACTTCTTTACCTTTAAATACAGACTTAGAGGCGTCATAATTACGATCTCTAGTATGAACATTTATTCCCTATTCACACACACACACATATCAAGCAATACCCTGTATTTATTTATTCCGATGGTGGACCTCATCTTGGTTGTTTATGGTGTTAAACACCTTCTTCTTTCCCAATCAAGCCCTCTCCTGTGTCATCATAATGGTAGTATATCTGGTTATAAAGGAAGAGACTTAGGCCGTCCATTGTGCATAGGATCTTTAGGTCAATGAAATTCTTTATAGGTCATTATGTGTGTGTGTGTGTGTGTGTGTGTGTGTGTGTGTGTTGTCATTTTATGGGGTGCCCTGGTTTCCCCCTTACAGAGGTGCATGGTTATTAAGAACTTCAACAACAATCTATTGGCCTTGGAGAGGGAAAGGGTTCATCAAAATGGTGGATTGTTGATGAGCATCCCTTTGCACCAACAATTGTTTGGTTTCTTCCATCTTAGGGAATAGGTGAGTAAGGTAGTCTTTTGTGCAAAGCTTGCACATAAATTTGACTTTTTGCTTCCATATGTTACCTGCACCGGCATTATTATTGTTACTATCATTATCACCATATCCTTTCTTTTTCTTTACTACAGGTTATTGGTTCCCTTCTTTATTAGATTGAACATAAAGGACATCGAAGGATTGTGAAGGGTCTGTGGCTTTTGCATTATCTTAAGTATCAATTGTAGTTTTGGTAGATAAGGAAATTTGTCCCATTTGACTGGACACTTGCCTAGAACCAATCACACCATTGACATGTGGTCCTAGATTTGGCTTGGTTGGATATGTTTATGCCCTTGGCGCATTCACAAAAAAATTATATTGAACCCTAGACTAGGAATAAACTAGATCTAACTATTAGGCTCTGACAATGTATTTTTCTTTTGTCGTGAACATAGATAGGGCCACGTCCTTGACTATAGATGGAAACAGGGAATTAACAAACCAATCGAATAGGAAATCATTACGGATCTAATATTTAATCATATGCCACCTCCTAATCCATTCATGGATATCATAAAAAATGTGGATGGTAGTGTCCCATCTTAAGTATGTCAAGAACTATGTCCATGTTTCATGCCAGAATGGTAATTGGAAGTGTGAGAAATGTGATATATAAATATCCAAATCACTATAACCAAAGCTTGGGATCTCTATATACCACTTGGTGGTGGCCCCAGTTAAGTTCCATTGGAAGAGTTGTCGAAATATTTAGCAGTAATGGGAGGGGGAGGTGAATTGGTACTGGACAGATTATAATCAAAGTTTACTTCAAATACTTACTACAACTACTTTTAAATATCATCAAATAAGTAACCATAGCATATTATCAATTACCATCATCAACATTAGACAATGCACAGGAGGCAAAGATTTATAGTGGAAACCCAAACAACGAGAAAACCACTTGTGAATGCTTCACTAATTGAAACTTCAATTTGTTACAATATTTTGCAACTTACAATCTGTAGGAACAAACCTATGAGGACACCAATCCTCTGTAATGATCCAGGAGGATCCAAGAAGGAAAATTTTTTGAAGTCCTCCAATCTTAGCAAAACTAGCATTAGATCAAAGGGCTCGTCGAGACGATTCCAACGGCGTTCATTTCACCTCAAATGGACTCCGTATGAGAAAGTTATCACGTTTTGTTGTATTGATGAAACGGGGAAATTTGGCAAAATGGGGGTGCCACGTGGCACCACTGGCAGGGTGACACGTGGCATCCGTACAGTATGGATGGATGACGTGGCAGTTGTACGGACAGACAGGTGGTAGTACGGTCCAATCAGGATGCGACATGTGTCAGTACGGCGGTGACTGTGCAACTTAGTTGGCAGTACAACAGATGAGTTGGTAGCTGACTAGGCATTGAGGTGGACCAATCCGGAACTTCCACGTGGCAGCACCGGATTGGCCAATATTGATTGAAGTTCACCAAAATTTTGTTGCTCCGCCGATTTCGAACTCCTGACCTCCCATACCCTGTCTCTGCGCCTTTACAAACTGTGCTGGTGGTGTTACTTGGTATGTGTGGTTCGGTTCTTGTATTTAAACTTGGAAGAATGTTTATATGGGTGCAAAAAGGGGCCGGGGCTAGCCCCGACCCCTGGTCTTACCACACATCCACACAGCCAGGAGCTCAAAACGGAGGTGCCAGCGCGGGGGTAATGGCCACACCACATAAAGCCGCCACTTGAAGCCCAGCGCATTTAGCACATGTCAAATTATAAACTATGGAGTTTGGGTTAAAAGTGGGTTGAGAATTGTTTCTTTTTTATAACAAATTTTTGGGTTTTATACATAGTTCGGTTGGGTAGTTTTGCAACCAGATTTTATTAATGCCATACTTGGGTATGTGGTTGGCATAGTTGTTAATTATGTCAACTACATGATAAAAGGAGCTTTAAGTGAACCCAACCAAAACTTGAGAAGTTGAAACAAGATGCCAATCTTGGAAAATTTGTTGTAACCAAAGAGAACAGGAGGAAAATGTGAAGAGGGGAAAGTCATGGCTATATAAGCCCCCTTAGTTTCCATTTGCCACTTATGCTTTGGAGTAGAGACTTTGTAGCTAAAGGAGAGAAGGGAGATTGCGTAGCTCTGCAAGAGGAAGGTATGAGTGTTTATACTCGTTTTACACCGTCTTCAGGCTTCGGAGTTGCTGGAAGCAGTCTTGTTGTGTTTTGGGCAGCGGTTCTCTTCCTGGCCATTGTCGCCAATGTATCATTGTATCATTACTATGTATTTTTCCTTTATGCAGAGATTATAGATCGGCTCTCCTATTGAGAAGCAGGCCCGGAGACGTAGTCCATCCTGGATGAACTCCGTTATCAACTTGTTGTCTTTATGTGCGTATTGTATATGCTGTTTGGTTCTCTTCTTATGGATTTGTGAGCTTCATTCATGCTCTTTATGCAATTCATGTTAACGTCATAGAGTAGCAAAGATCTTGTTTTCGGATCATGTGGTATCAAAGAAGGTCTATTTGACGTTGGATTGTGAGTGTGGATGCTCACAAGGGCTAAACTGCAAGCTGGTGAGGGTACATTAGAGCCTTACAATTCCGAGATCGGACGTGCACCCCGAAGGAGGAAGATGGATGCTAATGATGCCCGCATCGAGATGGAGGCAAAATTTCACAAGGTCTTCTACATGATGGCCGACAAGGTAGACAAGTTGTTTGCAGACTATGAAGAACGCATGGCAAAAGAAAGAAAAGGCAGTGAAGTGAAGAAGGAAGACAAAGAAGTGAAGGACGAAAGCAACGCTTTAGTTAACCAAGGAGGAGGTGGCGAAGAGCCTCCTGAGCCTCCCTCTTCACCTTCAACATCAAGCACAAGTTCAAGTGCTTCTTCCTCATCTGATTCTCAGCATTCCAAGGTTCCTCACAAAGAGCTTCAAAAGAAGCCCCTATTGAAGCTCGATGTGAAGTTTGATTTGCCCATGTTCAATGGGGAAGCGAATGCAGAGAAGTTAAATAATTGGATAAGGAAAATTGAGGTCTATTGCCGAGTCCAGTAGATCAAAGAAGAAGATGTGAAGATTCAGTTGGCTTCACTTCGGTTGACAAGCACCGCACTTGTATGGTGGGAAAGCAAGCTTCAACAAGGTAGCAAACAAATGGGTAATCTTCTCTCATCGTGGTTTGCTTTCATTTCTGCTTTACGTAAGCAATTTTATCCGTTGGGTTATGTTCAAAAGGCAATGATGGATTGGCAAAGTTTTAGACAAGGAAAGGGTCAGAGTGTTCAGATTTTTACTGAAGAATTTAGAAAGAAAGCTTTAGAATTGAATATTTCTTTAGATTCTCCTGACACTCTTTTGAAGTACATTGGTGCTCTTCATCATTATCTACGCCATACCTTGCTGTTGTTGAATCCTACTAGTGTGGATGAAGCAAGTGTTCAAGCTACTCATCTTAAGAACAGGGGGAAGCATTTGCAAGAAGACCATCAGAAGAAGCCTTTCAAACCCAACAACAACCACAAGTTCAAGAAAAAAGACTAGAGCAAGAAGACAGCTACTGCCAAGACGGAAGGAGGAAAGCTCCATTGCAAACATTGCAATACTGATGGGCATGATGAAGAAAGTTGCTGGAAGTTGCATCCTAAACAAGGGCCAAAGCATTATGGAGGCAAAAAGAAGAAAAAGACCGTTGCAACAGCGCAACGAGATTTGGGTTCTGACTCAGGTGATGAAACCAGGATTACAGCCGTGGGAATGCAAGGTAACAAAACTCCTCATACTGGTTCAAGTTCTACGCATGTTTCTAAAGAAAATGATAAAAGAAGAAGTGAGTTGTTTCACATCAGAGTTGTATCTAAGCATACGAATATTGAAACATTATTTGATCCGGGTTCTCAAGTAAATTTGATCTCAGAATCAGTTGTTAAGAAGTTGGGCATACAGACTAAACCTCACCCCAAGCCTTATCCTCTTGGATGGGTATGTGACAATGCTAAGCTACATGTGACTAAGCAATGCAGGTTAAGGTTTGCTATTGCTTCAAAGTTGATCGATGAGGTGGAATTAGATGTTGTTCCTCTTGAAATCTGCGGTATCGTATTGGGAAGCCCATACTTGTATGATCGAAAAGCAGTCTTCTTCCATCATGAGAACAAGTACCATCTCACCAAAAATGGGTGGAGTACATTGTGAGAGCTCACAGTATGAAGGCTAACACCACTCTTTTTAGCGCATGACAGATGAAGTGGCTCATCAACACTAATAAGAGATACATGCTCATGGTTGTGAGAGCAAAAGATGTTGAGGCATCCGATGCTTTCAAAGGTTGTGATCCTTCTCACAAAAAGGCTATGATTGATATTGTGGCTAACTATGATGAAATATTTCAGGAACCGGCCGGTTTTCCTCCCAAAAGGGAGATTCAGCATGAGATCCATCTCCAGTAGGATTCCCCTCTTCCTAATGTGGGCATGTACAGGTTGTCCGTAGTCGAGATGGAAGAGATTAAGAAGCAGGTACAAGACTTGTTGGACCAAGGAGTGATCAGACCTAGCTCCTCTCCATGTGGTTCTCCTATTGTGTTGGTGATGAAGAAAGATGGCACATGGAGAATGTGCATTGACTATCGGGCTCTCAACAAGATCATGATCAAGAATCGATACCCGCTTCCTCGCATAGATGACTTGCTCGACCAGTTGAAAGATGTTGTGTTCTTTACCAAGTTGGATTTGCACAGTGGCTACCACCAGATCAGAATTGCAGAAAGTGATGTGTGGAAGACGACCTTCAAGACCAAGCAAGGTCTATTTGAGTGGTTGGTGATGCCCTTTGGGCTTTGCAATGCACCTGCAACCTTTATGCGAGTAATGAATGATGTTTTCTGGCCATTCTTAGATGATTTTGTCATTGTTTATCTAGATGATATATTGGTCTTTAGCAAAACTTGGGAAGCACATGTAGGGCATGTAAAGATAGTGTTGGACACTTTGAAAAAGGAGAAATTGTATGTAAAATTGTCAAAGTGTGAATTTGGCAAAACTTCATTTGTTTACTTGGGTCATATTGTAGGAGGTGGAAATTTAAAAATTGATCCTTCAAAAGTTGATGTAATTGTCAATTGGCCTAAGCCTACTAATGCTACTGAAGTGAGAAGCTTTTTAGGAGCTGTTCAATATTGGAGAAGGTTCATTCAGAACTTCTCATACAGAGCATCTCATGTGCATGCCTTAATAAGTGTAAAGAAAGCGTTCCAGTGGGGAGGTAAGCAGCAGGAAGCCTTCGACACATTGAAGGGAAATATCAGCACCGCCCCAGTCCTAGCCTTGCCCAATTTGTAGCAGCCATTTGAGATAGAGACAGATGCTAGTGGATATGCCATGGGGGCAGTATTGATGCAGCACTGCAAGCCTATTTGCTACCACTCAGAGACTTTTACTCAAGCAGTGATCAACTACCCCACCTATGAGAAAGAGTTGTATGATTTGGTTCAGAGTGTCAAGAAGTGGAAACACTACTTGATGGGTAAGGAGACGATCATCCATATTGAGCATCGGCCCTTGCAGTATCTCCAGTCCCAGACTAAGCTCCAGCAAGCTTGTCATTTTAGGTGGATGGGATTTCTTCAACAATTCCATCTAGTGATCAAGTACAAGAAGGGCACTAGTAACAAAGTGGCAGATATGCTTTCTAGACCTCCTATTGTTGCATATATTTTTTTGAAAAATGCTTCTTTATCCCATGAAAGTTATATTGAGAAGTATGCTACTGATGATGATTTCAAGGAGATTTATGAGAAGCTAACCAATGGCACACAGGTGGAAGACTACTATTTGTAGGGAAAGTTGCTCCATCATTTGGGCAAGCTATGTGTTCCTATCAGTGAAAGAGTCCATGTAATACGAGAAGCTCATACTTCTCTTGTATCAGGGCATTTTGGGGTAGGTAAGACTTTGGCTCATTTGCAAAGACTTGTGTATTGGCCTCGCATGAAAGACATTGTAACAAAATATGTAAAGGGGTGTGTGATGTGCTCTACTTGTAAGCCCACTAATAGAAAATTGGGGCTGTACTCACCACTTCCTATTCCTTCCCATCCTTGGGAAAGCATTTCCATGGATTTTGTGGGGGGTTTGCCTATGTCTAGGAGGGGTCATGAATACTTGTATGTGGTCGTGGATAGGTTTAGCAAGATGTGTATTCTTATGCCATGTAAAAAGCAGGTCACTGCAGAGCAGGCTGCTTCTCTCTTCTTTCAGCATGTATGGGTTCACTTTGGACTTCCTACGTCCATTATCTCGGATCGGGACTCCAAATTCCTTGGAGAGTTTTGGACAAAGTTATGGTGTATGATGGACACCAAGCTGAAGAGGAGCACCGCTTTCCATCCACAGACCGACGGACAGACAGAGGTAGTCAACAGGACAGTTGTCCATTTGCTTCGAGGCTATTGCAACAAGCATCCTAAGTTATGGGATGAACAGATCCAGTATGTGCAGCATGCCTACAACAGGGCTATGCATTCTTCCACTCAGAGCTCGCCATTTGAGACATGCTTTGGGTACTTTCCAAAGACTCCATTGGAATTGAATTATGGGAGAGAGGTTGGTTCAAGCACTTCCAAGGATGAAGACAAAGCCCGCAGGTTCATTTAGAGAGTTCAACAGGTACATCAAGCAGTGCAAGAGCAGTTGGAGAAGAGTCAAGCCCAGTACAAGGCTCGCCATGACAAGCATAGAGTTGATCATCAGTTTCAGGTGGGAGATCAAGTGTGGCTTCACATCAGCAAGGAGAGGATGAACGGAGAAGGAAAGAAGCTCAAGCCCATCAGATATGATCCCTTCACCATCTTGGAGAAGATTGGGACGAATGGATTTCGCTTAGAGCTACTGCCATACATGCAGATCTACTCAGTGGTGAATGTGGAGAACTTGAAACTCTATGAGCCTCCCATGATCATGGATGAAAGGGAGAATGTCTCATTGCCATCAGTTGATGAATTTGCTCCTAAGTACATGGATGAGCTACAGGAAGATGTCATCCTGGACAGAAGGACAAGGACTTCTCGCAGAGGTGATGTTGATTATTTTCAAGTGGGCATCAGAGGCACTCATCCAAGCAAAGCCAAGTGGATCGAGAAGGAGAAAATGAGGGAGCAATTCCCTCACCTATCTATTGATTAGTAAAGGCTTTTGGAGGCCAAAAGCTTCTTAGTGGGGAGGAATGATCCAGGAGGATCCAAGAAGGAAAAAATTTTTAAGTCCTCCAATATCAGCAAAATTGGCATCAGATCAAAGGGCTCGTCGCGACGATTCCAATGGCATTCATTTCACCTCAAATGGACTTCGTATGAGAAAGTTATCGCGTTCTGTTGTATTGATGAAACAGGCAAATTTGGCAAAATGGGGGTGCCACGTGGCACCACTGGGAGGGTGACACATGGCATCCGTATAGTACATATGGATGACGTGGCAGTTGTACGGACAGATAGGTGGTAGTACAGTCCAATCAGGATGCGACACGTGTCAGTACGGAGGTGATTGCACAACTTAGTTGGCAGTACGGCAAATGAGTTGGCAACTGACTGGGCATTGAGGTGGACCAATCCGGAACTGCCACTTGGCAGCACCAGATTGGCCAATATTGATTGAAGTTCACCAAAATGTTGTTGCTCCGCTGGTTTCGAACTCCCGACCTCCCATACCCTGTCTCTGCGCCTTTACCAACTGCGCTAGTGGTGTTACTTGGTATGTGTGGTTCAATTCTTGTATTTAAACTTGGAGGAATGTTTATATGGGCGCAAAAAGGGGCCGGGGCTAGCCCCGACCCCTGGTCCTACCACACAGCCACACAGCCACACAGCCGGGAGCTCAATACGGAGGTGCCAGTGCGGGGGGTAACGGCCACACCACATAAAGACGCCACTTGAAGCCCAACGCATTTAGCACATGTCGAATTATAAACTATGGAGTTTGGGTTCAAAGTGGGTTGAGAATTGTTTCTCTGTTATAACAAATTTTTGGGTTTTATACATAGTCGGTTGGGTAGTTTTGCAACCAGATTTTATTAATGCCATACTTGGGTATGTGGTTGGCATAGTTTTTAATTATGTCAACTACATGATAAAAGGAGCTTTAAGTGAACCCAACCAAAACTTGAGAAGTTGAAACAAGATGCCAATCTTGCAAAATTTGTTGTAACCAAAGAGAACATGAGGAAAATGTGAAGAGGGGCAAGTCATGGCTATATAAGCCCCCTTAGTTGCCATTTTCCACGCATGCTTTGGAGTAGAGACTTTGTAGCTAAAGGAGAGAAGGGAGATTGCGTAGCTCTGCAGGAGGAAGGTACGAGTGTTTATACTCGTTTTACACCGTCTTCAGGCTTCGGAGTTGCTGGAAGCAGTCTTGTTGTGTTTTGGGAAGCGGTTCTCTTCCTGGCCATTGTCGCCAAGGTATCATTGTATCATTGCTATGTATTTTGCCTTTAAGCTGAGATTATAGATCGGCCCTCCTATTGAGAAGCAGGTCCGGAGACGTAGTCCATCCTAGACGAACTCCGTTATCAACTTGTTGTCTTTATGTGCGTATTGTCTATGCTATTTGGTTCTCTTCTTATGGATTTGTGAGCTTCATTCATGCTCTTTATGCAATTCATGTTAACGTCATAGAGTAGCAAAGATCTTGTTTTCGGATCAAAGCACCAAATTACGAATCAAGCACCAACCTGTGAAATGGATGATGGCACCAATCCTCTTGAGCACCAACTCATTTCTGCAAGCACCAACCCGTTTTCATGGTGAAGACACCAACCTTCAATGTAAGCACCAACTTACATAATTTCAAGCATCAACCTATTCTCCCGAGCACCATCCTACCACCCTCAAATGTAAATATAAATTTGTAATAGATTTACTTTTCTGCTGCACATATCATCATCATATCTTCAATGCCTCTAATGTCCCTATAGTTGTCACATCAATCATGTGGCCAAGATCAAGTTCTCATAAATCTGATTGGCGAACCCAAACAAATGATTCAAACCCTATCATCATATTTTCAAAAATGTCCATGCTCTATTCTCTCATTTATTTCATGTAATAAAAAAGTGTACTAACCATTCCACAAATTCATACTTGTGTTTTCCATACCCAAAAAGTTTAGCGAACCCTGAAATGTGATTTCAGATTATCCTTCTTCACCATCCACAAAATTTCACCAATGGATTTATCATTTATACTATATTTAGGTTGATGTGATGTGCTCCCAACATGATGAATCCGGCTTGTGCATTTGTGAACTCACTTTTCTTCTTTGTAATGTTATATGTAAGCTTGAAGAAGGGAAAGGATAATTGTAAGAACCCCCCTCAAATTTACATGTATAATAAATGGGCGAATCTCCTTGATATATAGGAAACTTTGAAGGCTATTTTGTCAATAATCTAATATGTATATATAATTTTTTGGCTAATCTTTCATTCTATTATAGAATCTTGTAAAATATTAGCAAATCTTTCACTAAATTATAAGATATTGTAAAATATAGGTAAATATTTCACTAAATTATAAAATATTGTAAAAACTTTGCGAATATTTCATCAAATTATAAAACCTTATAATGTCTTAGTGAATCTTTTGCCAAGAAGACTCGGCTTTCAATTCTACATATCATTAAGGTAGTGCAATAGAAGAGCATATACCAGAGCTCAAATCTATACTCTCTCGACTCCTAGACTCTCGAATAAACAAATACATGAATGAGGAGAGGAGGGATTTATTTATACAGTTCACAAGCAATATTCAGTCACTCACGACTAAAGGTGTCGGTGAAACACAACTGCACTAACTAGATTCAGGACAAGTGGGGGCTCCACTTGTTATCGCATCCGATAATGGTTGAATAGACATGTGGGGACGTAAATCTTGATAGACCGACAAATTGATATATTTGAACACTTTACACCGTGGTGTGATAGTGGCACCCACAGACCATTATTACAATGTGGAGTCTTATCAAGACCCACAAGCTTAATATAGTGTATGAATTCCCAATTAGCTTATTTTCCAAACCTCCCATTTTTAAGCTACCCTATAAGAAAACAAACTATTTATCTATTTATAGATATGAATACCACTTTTTCCTTTCTTTTGTTGACAATCAAAATATGAATTATGTCATTTGATTTAGATTTTTAGAGTTAGTTAGAAACTTGCAAGGGTTATTAGAAATAAGAACATACACTAACGGGAATAGAGAGAACATTAATTCGTCATCACACATATCATTAGAACCACTTCATTAAAGACTATTTTTTCTCAGTGGTATTTGTATCCATGTCCTTGAAATTTTCAAAAGCATGCAAAATGTTGTAAAACTGGTTTAGCACTGTCATTGAATACAAGAGACAAGATATCAAATAACATAATGTCTACATATCAGGTCAAACATGCCTTGCACATATTATATATAACCAACATAGGTCCATCCTAAACTTGCATCTATCAAGCATCGAGAGGCATCCAGTTCCTTGAGGTGTTATTTTTTTAATGGCTTTTTATTTTGATTTAAATTTTTATTTTATTAGCGTATATGGATTTTTTAAATTATTTTTTATTTGGTTTTCATTTTTTTATCTTATGAGCTGACATATGTCATTTTTTAAATTAATTTTTATTTTTTTTACATAACATGACAACGTTACATCACGTTACACATCTCCTTCATACTGGGTTGTAGAGCACCTCGCTACTCTCAGTGCAATATTTATGGAAATGAAGACGGTATCATGTCCCAACTATATCATATCTTTATCATACATAACTAGATCCATTTTTGAATGATGATAGCAATGACACAAAAAAAATCACCAAAAAAAAAATTACTTCTGAATGACCCCTACAAAAAAATACCATAAAACAAATACCAAACCCAACAAAATTAGGTTACAGATAAAACTAATGAACTTGGCAATACATATAAACAAATCTACCAGTTAAGAACTTCTCAATACAAATAAAAAAATCTATCATAACGATTTGGACAACCCTATAGGAAGATGGTGTCAAAATAATTATCATCCAACTGTGTCCCCACCATTATAATTGGTGTGCATTCATTTATATTACAAATGTCCCAAACATCAACAATAACAGACAAAAAAATGAACATACACACTCTCATGAATGCCTCAAGTCCAATAATAATTGCAAAGAAAGATCCTAATAAAAGCATATTTTAAACAAGTGAGTCAAATTTAGTTTGAATATATAAAAACCATGTGGCATCTCTCCACCAAAAGTAGCAACCACTGACAATGTATAAATGTCAATCAATGGTTTAAACATGACAAGGCATAAAATAAATCATATCTTATGAGCTCTATAATGCTTTCATGAAACCAATACACCTAGGATAGATAAAAACCCTAACAATACCAAATGAACCCTAAGAATTAAGAGCACCCTAGAATTCAATGGGCCTTAAAAATCATCGATGATAAAAATTGTGATAAAAGACAAATTTATAGTATAATAATCTATTTTAGTTATGGATAAAAGGCATAAAAAGCATGATAAAAATCATACAACGCTAATTATTGGATAAAAAGCATGATGCGAGTCTGTATTCTCTAATAAATTGCATGTGTGGTATGCACCTTCAAGATTTGAGATTTCGGCAATGGAGATGTTGCATGAAGATTAAACTGTCAAGAAAACTAAGAA
Source organism: Larix kaempferi (assembly GCA_027924585.1). Taxonomy (NCBI): domain Eukaryota; kingdom Viridiplantae; phylum Streptophyta; class Pinopsida; order Pinales; family Pinaceae; genus Larix; species Larix kaempferi. The sequence goes on along the minus strand of BSBM01000961.1, from coordinate 5,299,021 downwards.
TGAAAAGTGGAATCACATAAACCATAATCTTCACCCTGCAAGTGCAATATGATGTGGGTGAACCATGAATCACTGCAGTCATTATATAAGACAAAATTGCCCCTCATTTTCCCTCTAATATTGGAAATCGAGGGCTCAAAGAAGGTATCAACATGAAATTGACTAAAAATCCGAGCAAATGCAAGAGTATTCCTGAATTACAGGGAAAATGGAGGACAAAATAACCCTTGGGAGCCTCCATTACTAAAAATCGGGGGTGAAGGAATGATTCCGCTGGAATCTATTTAGAAATCAGAGGTGAAAGATAGACTGGAGGCAGCGTTTGCTAGGGAGAAAATAGTGTTTTTCATTTTCCTCATTAAAATATGTGAGGCTATTCGTTTTGGATTTATTTATTTTCTAATAAATATTGGGCGAATATATTTCAATTGGAAAAAACCTTTCCATATAAGAAAATAGTCCACTAAATTTCTATAACGCCCTTAATTTAGCCCATGGGCTAAATTTATCCCCTAAAATTATCCATGAAGAAGGGTCGACATATGAAGGATGGTAGGGGATTCAATAATGGTTAAAACAATCATATGTTGGGTTAGTGTCCACTTTAGTCACCCAAACAACTTATGTATGAAATCACGGCTGCCCTTATCGATCTGCCTCAATACCATAACTTTATCTTTGATCTGACTCTTGTTATGTTTTGTTTGACAAATTGCTTGACCAATAATCCCTACTCCATCAATACGAGAATCCTATAGGTGTTGGTACCGGAATTGGCACCGAAATTCTTGTAGGTTCACTTTGTCTTCTTCTCATCACTTATATGCCACGTCATTTGCTATACTACTAATGACACTTCATCATCATCATTGCATTTTGATATCAATGAAATTTTTGGCAGCTACATGCATTTTGGACTAGCGGGCATATTAGACTGGTGGGGGTTTTAGACTAGTGAGCATTTTTGTTTAGTATTATCCTATGTGGGCATTTCATTTAGCATATGCAGGGATTTTACTTAGCCTTTGCCATATTTTTACTTAGCCTGTGCAGACATTTTACCTAGCATGTGCAGTCATTTTACCTTGCTTATGCGGGCATTTTTCCAGTGTTGTGCAGGCATTTTCCTAAGAGTTGTGAGGGAGTTTTCTTAATTGTTGTGTGGGTTGTACAACTGTTTTCTTCAACATTTGGAAAAACAACTTGATGTCAATGACAACTCTCCAAAGGTGAAACCACTAGACATCAATGATACAACTTGACATTAATGACAACTCTCCAACAATCTCCCCCTTTCTCATTGATGGAAACACCAAAACTTCACCATTGCTGCATATTTTCATTTTTCTTCTGATCTCTCCCCCTTTGACATTAATGAGAAAGAGATTCTCTCCCTGATTGTAAATAAATTTTGTGAACATCTTTTCTTTCTGACAACACTCCCCCTTTGACTATGCTGACTCCCCCTTAGACTGAGCCATTTCTTGAAGCTTTTTGAACTAGCTCCCCATGTGCTCCTTCATTTGCTTTGACATGATTTACTGAGGCCACTCTATCATCTTCAAGTCACACTTCCAAATTTGATGAAGTTTGAACAAATTAATGAGTAGGAATTACTCCCAATTTCGGTCTATGATACTCAAAGGTATCCCTGGGAAGAGGCTTTGTGAATATGTCTACAATCTACTCCTTGGTGTCAACATAGTTCAACTTGACATTATTCTGAGTGACTTGTTCTCTCAAAAAAATGATATTTGATAGGAATATGCTTTGTTTTGGAGTGCATTACAGGATTCTTGGAAATACTAATTGCACTTGTGTTATCACACAAAATTGGAATAGGATGATTGAACTATACCTGGATATCCTTCAAGGTTTGCTTCATCTAGAGAACTTGGGAACAACATTCTACTGCTGCAATGTATTCTACCTCTGCTATAGACAAGGATCATTGAAGATACCTCATTACATAACAAAGACACCAAGCAGTATCCCAAGAAGAATCTTGCTCCACTTGTGTTTTTCTGTCATCAATATTTCATGCCCAATCTGCATCAGTATTGTTACACCTAAAATCTTACCACCATGAGATTCAGTGTATACATCCCTAAAGTTTCCCTGACTAAGTTATCAACCTGGAAGTGATTTAACCCATTTATACTAGGTTTTGAAAGGTCGTCGCAAGCTGCCCTCATGCAACATGCGACGTCGTAGCTTGCTCTCTTACAGGGTGCGACGATGTCAGTTAATGGACAAAAATAGATCCTTCGAGCTCATTCTCGAAGCCAGCTGACATGGATCCCTATCCCTGACCTCTTGGGAGAGCTAGCACTCGGTTCCTAACCTCTTGGAAGGATCCCCTATCTCTCTCCTACTATATCTCAACCTACCCTATCCATACCCTATCCACTTAGTCCTATATAAATGAAGCTCCTTCCCATTCCAAAGGGAGGAAGTCTATAGTGCCTACATGCTGGTGAAATCATCTTAGAGAGACCTCTACTCATCCATTGAGGGACTCCCACTTCCTTGAATAGGTTATGGCATTGGCTTGGATGGAGAATGATTGCTACATTAAGCCTCGGTTGTAATCATTCTTTTCTATGTACTTTCCCTACTTTTTACAGTAATATAAACGCTTTCCACCAATATTGTTGTGTTGATGATATTGAGTAGTTTACCTGCTTAATTGTTTACTTAGATATGTTGTTATATAGTTGCTTTTACTCGTTTGTCTTGTTATGTGTGTCTTGGCAGGTCTTGAAGCTGAGATCTGACGACCGCAAGGCATGGAAGAACATCCTGGAGAAAGGGCTACAAACTTAAGGTAAGGCATCTTATGACTTGATCCTTAACTAGATCTAGGAAAGTGGTTTATAGTCTATTTGATTTGTTCTAGACACACATTGAGCTAGGGACATCCGGCTCACGTCCGCTCGACTGGATTGTCCGTCAAACAGTATAAGCTAGCATAGTCAAGTCATTACCTTGTGGGTACCATAAGCCAAAATCCATAGTTCCTTTCAGATATCTGAAGATTATTTTACATCTTCAACATGAGTTTCCTTAGGTGTTGCTTGAAACCTTGCAACTATCCCTACAACCTGCATAACATCTAGCCATGAAGCTATCACATATAACAAGCTTCCAATCATTGATTTGTAAATATTTTCATCCAATTCCTTTGCTTCATCTTCTTTGATTAACTTGTAGCCAGTGATCATGGGAGTACACCATATCTCGTTTCAAGGGTCCAAAGTGATTGAGGTTTCCATCCATAGCTCCATTAGGATTTCAGATTTCATTATTCACACGTGACTAACATTGGTGATTTTATAGGAATTTTTATTTCTCTCAAAATCATCGTTTCCATATGCTCTATAATTTACAGCTTTATGACAAGAATTGTTGCAGAAATAACAATGATCCAAAAATAGAGTTTGATACCTGGTAATAAGAGGCATTCTAGATGGAACAATTCCTTTGTTCATGCGATATGATTGTTGGTTTTCCTTCCTTTTGATATTGTTGTCCTCCCATTTGATAGAAATCTTGAGCACATCTGCATAACTTCTTGTTTTTTCTACATAGTTAAGCAGCATTGAGCTTGAGCCTTCATTGACATTTTCTTGTCCATATCCTAATCCATACCTATCAAAAGATGGTCTTTGGTTGTTGATGATTTCATTTAAAACTTTAGTGTTGCTTCCAATTTTCTATTGATAGTTTAATTGGGTGCTCACTCACTGGAGTTCCTTTCTCAAGGAGATAATTTCAACCTCCAATTTCTCACACATTTTCTCCTTTTCTTTCAGCTATTATGTTAGATATTCTATTTGTCTTACTTCTTCTAGCTGGATTTTTGTTCTTTAATGACTTCTTCATACTTCATCAGTTGTTCCTTCAACTGCTTATTCTTCTTTCTTGATTTCCTCAAATCATCTAAAGTACTAATAAGTTCCCCTTCAAGGTCTACTTAAACATTCACTTCATCTTCAGAATTGTCATTCTCTGGTTCTTCATCTAATTCCATGAAGAGTAGTTCTCTTGTATGATCATCACTATCATCTTCATCTAATGATTTGTTGTCCTCTTTAGAATAAAAATTCTTCTTTTCCTTATTGAATATTTTCTTACTTTTAGATTTTCCTCCTTTGTACACCTTTCTCCTATCTTTGTTGTTAGCATCTTCCTCATCATCACTATCTCTACTTTCTTTATAAGGGCATTTAGAAGCAAAGTGTCCTATTTTAACACATTCAAAACATTTAAAAGGTAACTTACCTTTTTATTTCCACAACCTTTCTTGAGTTTCTTCACAAATTTTGTTTCTCCATCCGATCAGATTAATAAGATAAACTCTTACTTGACTCTTGCTTGTTTCCTTTTGTCTTCTTTGAAGCCTTGAAGGCTTCTTCCCTCCTTGAAGGGTTCTCTTTATCAATTCTCATCTCATAAGAAAGTAAGCTGCAATATTTCCATATTCCTTCATCTTGACGCTTTCAAACTATCCCCTATGAGTTTGTAGTTTTGTCTTCTTTATTGTGGATCATCCCCTTCATAAATATTTTGGAGTTTGTCCCACATCATCTTTTGTTTTTTTACACCGCATGAATTTTTCAAACTCTAAATCTACTAGACCACACAATATTTCATATTTAGATTTTGCATCACATTCGTAAAGTTTTTTCTCAGATGCATCTGTTGGTGGAGTCTTTTGAACTTTATAACCATTCTCAACTTCCTGCCAGATATTAACTCCAAGCGACTGTAAAAATACTTCCATTATTATGCTCCATAAAGCATAATTGGATCCATTGAACCATGGTGCCCTATTTATTGAGAGACATTCCTCTCTATCCATATATGTGCAGTGATATATCTTCCATTTATTCAACTGTTTCTAAAGGAACCGTCTTTGATACCAATTGTTGAAATATTTAGCAGTATTGAGAGGGGAGGGTGAATAACTACTGGATAGATTATAATCAAATTTTACTTCAAATACTCAACTACAGCTATGTTTAACTATCATCAAATAAGTAACCATAACATATTATCAATTACCATAATCAACACAATGCACAGGAGAAAAATATTTATAATGGAAACCCAAACAAGGAGAAAACCACTTGTGAATGCTTCACTAATTTAAACTTCCATTTGTTACAATATTTTGAAACTTACTTTTTGCAAGAACCAATCTGTGAGGACACCAATCCTCTATAAGTACCAACTTATGAATCAAGAACCAACCTATGAAAATGATGAGGGCACCAATCCTCTTGAGCACCAACTCAGTTCTACAAGCACCAACTTGTTGTCATGGTGAAGGCACCAACCTTCAATGTAAGCACCAACTTACATAATGTCAAGCATCTACATGTACTCTCGAGCACCATCTTTCCACACTCAAATGTAAATACAAATTTGTAATAGATCTACTTTTATGTTGCACACATCATCAACATATCTTGAACGCCTTTGTTATTCATGTAGTTGTCACATCAATCCTGTAGCCACGATCAAGTTATCATAAATCTGATTAGTGAACCCAGATAAATGATTAAAACCCTATCATTGTATTTTTTAAAAATTCTGTGATTTGTTCTCTCATATTTCTTGTAGTCAAAAAGTGTACTAGCCAATCCATAAACTACTACTTTTGTTTTCCATACCTAGAAAGTTCGGCGAACCTCGAAATGTGATTTCAAATCATCTTTCTTCACCATCAACAAAATTTCATCAAATGGATTTATCATTTATACTATTTAGGTTGATATGGTGTGGTCCCACCATCATGAAGTCGGCTTAAGCATTTGTGAATTCACTTTTATTCTTTGTAACATTATATATAAGCTTGAATAAGGGCCGACATATTAAGCATGGTAGGGACTTCAATAATGGTTAAAATGTTCATATGTTGGGTTAGTGTCCACTTTAGTCACCCAAACTACTTTATGTATGAAATCATGGCTTCCCTTCTCGAGCTGCCTCTTGACCATAACTTCATCTTTGATTTGAATCTTGTTTTGAGTTTTTTGACAAATTGCTTGACCAATAATCCCATCTCCATCAGTACTGGAATCCTGTAGGTGTTAGTACCGAAATTCTTGTAGGTGCACTTTGTATTCTTGTTGTCATTTATCTACCACATCTTTTGCCACATCATCTACTATAGCAATAATGACACTTCATCAACATCATTGCATTTTGATATCAATGAAATTTATGGCATTTGCGTGCATTTTAGACTAGCAGGCATATTAGATTGGCGGGGATTTTAGACTAGCAGGAATTTTTATCTAGTTCTATGTGGGTGTATTTGTCTTGGTGAGCATTTTATTTAGAAAGTGCAGGAATTTTACTTAGCCTATGCAAGAATTTTACTTAGACTGTGCGGGCATTTTACTTAGCTTGTGAAAGCATTTTATTTAGACTTGTGCGAGCATTTGCTAAGTTTTGTGCAGGCATTTTCCTAGTGTTGCGCAGGAATTTTTCCAAGTGTTGTGTATGCATTTTCCTAAGAGCTGTGTGGGCATTTTCTTAAGTGTTTTGCGATATGTGTGGTGATTTTCTTCAACGTTTAGGCAAACAACTTAACACCAACGACAACTCTCCAAAGGTGACACCACTAGACATCAATGGCACAACTTGACATCAATGACAACTCTCCAAGAATATCCCCCTTTGTGATTGATGGAAACACCACAACTTCACCATTGTTGCATATTTTCCTTTTTATTATTATCTCCCCCCCTTTAAAATTAATGACAAAGATATGATGTCCTTGATTGTGAATGCCTTTTGTGAACATATTTCCTTTCTGACAAAACTCCCCCTTTGACTTTGCTGACTCCCCCTTAGTCTGAGCCATTTCTTCAAGATTCCTTAAGTAGCTCCCCCTGCGCTCCTTTATTTTCTTTGACATGATTTATAGAGCCACTCTATCATATTCAAGACAAACTTCCAAATTTGATGAAGTTTGAACAAATTAATGAGTGGGAATTACTCTCGATTTTTTTTCTGAGATACTCAAAGGTATCCATGGTATGAGGATTTGTGAATATGTCTACAATCTTCTCCTTGGTGTCAACATAGTTCAACTTGACATTGTTCTTAGTGGCTTGTTATCTCAAAATATGATATTTGATAGGAGTATTCTTTGTTTTGGAGTGCATTAAAGGATTCTTGGAAATACTAATTGCACTTGTGTTATCACACAAAATTGTAATAGTTCAATTGAACTCTACCTAGATATCCTTCAAGGTTTGCTTCATCCAAAGAACTTGGGCACAACATGTTGCTGCTCCAATGTATTATGCCTCTACTAAAGACAACGATATAGAAGATTGCTTTTTACTTAACCAGGGCACCAGGAAATTGCCCAAGAAAAATGTTTTTCCACTTGTTTTTGTTTTGTCATCAATATTTCCTACCCAGTCTACATCAGTATAAGCTATCATAGTCAAGTCATACTGTAATGTAACTGACCCTGAAACCAAGGTCAAAGGCACATGTAAACCCAAAGGAAGGATGAATAAATGTATAGCACAACGAATTAAGGTTAACCAAAGGCTATGATGACATACCATCAAGCCAATTAAATCAAACATACAACCTTCAAAATAAATTGTGATACTTTAAAAACAATTATAAAATTATGCAAGAGCTCATGCATATGCAACACCATGCAAGCATGACAATGCAACCAAATTTACAAAATTTAATAAAATTGGACTTTAGAATTATTAAAAAATTAAATATGGCCATGAAAAACTTAATAATGCTAACTAATCATATTTATGGAATTCTTTGCAAACAATTACAAACTAGATCTTCCTGCTGTAAAACTATGCAATTTACGACACATTTTGTCAATCCAATTTATGATACCTTTATTAACAATTTTGCATTATTTATCAGGTCATATTTGAATCTAACACCTATATCCATTCAATAATGAAAAATGGAAAATACAGATCTATCATATACAACCATTAATTCATACAAAGATCAGATCTACTATTGCTATAAAAATCACTACTAGTTCATTCGGTTGTTTAGGGGCAATCTGTAAGGGCGGACACAAATGGATCTCCCAAATCTAAATTGTTTAGATCTAGAACAAAACAAATAAACAACACAAGAAAATTTCCTAGAATGATTTAATTGCAAAGTGAGTTGAGATATAACTTACCTTATGAATGCAACTCCTTTCTCCTTGCTTCGTTCAAATCCTTGATCTTCATATCCTTAGCTGCAAAACGAGATGAAACAAGTGGAAACAAACAAGTAGTGAAAGCATATGATTATGAATCAATCTAGATTAGCGGTCAATGAATCCAATCCTAAACATTATAAATAAATATGTTTATGTAAAGAACTTGTATTAATGTAATTACAGAAAGTACAAAGAGAGAGAAGTTACAACCAATGCTATGACGTCATAATACATTTCAAACAATCCTAGCCTCAAATATCAAAGCTTTTTCCTCCTATGGATGAAAGGGATCTCCTAGCATAATTTCACCAGCATGTAAGTACTCTCTCCTTCCTCCCTTAACAATGGAGAGGGTGTTCATATTTATAGGGAAAAAGGGATAGGAGAGGTTGAATATTTAGGGGAGAAGCTTAAGGGATCATCCCACTAGGTAAGGGGATCGAATGCCACCTTTCCTGACATGTAGGGATAAGCCTTCACACAAACCAAGGTTCAAGAAGTTGCTCGAAGCTTCTCTTTATCCATTTTAACCAACAACGACGCACCTTTCACAAGGACAACTCATGTCATTTAAGGGTGACGCATCTTGTATAAGGGCAACTGGCGTCACCGACGGGCTCTGCTAATGTGCAGAGCGCGTCACCTCAGGTCTGACGCACCTTGCCAGAGATCAGGGCATGTCAGTGTGACAAAAAAATGTTAAAGGTATTGACATCAACTCTTCATTTTGTCTTTTATCCCAAGTTCTTTAGGAATTAAGGAATGTAGAGGACACACAAATCATAATGACTAGATTTTGGTGTAACATCAGTAAGCATCCAAATCCCTACAAAACCAATTGTGAGTCCCAAATAAAAATCATACCAGATATATGGGGCACCCTAAAGCCACAAAGGGAACACTTGAGAGTTCATATACATCCATACAACATTTGATAATCAAATCTAAATAGAAACTATTAGTTCAATCCAATTTCCAAGTAGAAAAACCCATCAACTAGTGATCAAAACTCAGTAATTTCAATTGTGGAATCATAAAACATACCTAATAATCCATGGGGGGGAACAATTGAAGAGTATACTATAGAAAATAATACATGTACAAACATATTTAAATCTTCCATTAAGATCATATCTCAAAACAAGGAGAAAACCCCAATTTCCAAGCAAGATTCCTCAATTAGAGTTCCAAAAACCAAGCAATTGCAACTACAAATTTATCTACAGATAAGATAATCCATAGAGGGAGAATGTGTAGAGTAAGCTACATAATTTTAAAAAAAAATAACATATTTCAAGATTCCAATAAGATCAGATCCAAAAACAAGGAGAAAACTCCAATTTCCAAGCAAGATTTCCTCAACTAGAGTTCCAAAAACCAAGCAACTTCAACTCTAAATTTATCTATTGATCTAATAATCCATGGAGGGCGCTCTTTCGCTAAAGCCAAAAACACATGAATGAAAATATTTTCAAGTTTCTATTAAGATTAGATATCAAATGGAGGAGAAATCACCAATTTCCAAGCATTTAAACCATCAAATCTACTTCCAACCATTGATACAACTACCATGCTCATCAACAGAAAATAGTTAAGTTATGGAAACAAAATATAAACATATGAATTTACATAAAATAAATCTCTTATCTTAATAATTTGCAACTGCCAACAACCAGAGCACGTTCCACCCAGCGATAGGCACTGCCAAGCCAAATCCTCTTGGACAAGCCACCCCTGAGCTAAGGCCATTGATCCACAAGCAAAGGTGCACTCAATAATAGCTCAAGTATTTGTTTCAGAAGCCACAACTCAATTCCCCACCACCTAATTTATCCTTCACCTCACTACCAGGTGCAATGGTAATCCCTTTACCCCCTAGGTCCCTTAGGAGATCACCATTGACCATATGGATTTATGTGCAGGTCTAATATGGAGACAAGTAGTGGACATGGAGGAACTATACCATAGTTCTACAGTTTTACCACAAACACCATACAAGATCACAATGATTCAAGCACAAATCTAAGTCACATAGTAGAGCATACATGGCTTCCCAAGCTCACAATCTTACCAAGTTCTCGCCATCAATGGAATGAACAACCAAGAATAAATAAACCATCAACAACCATCCAAAAAGAACCCCCAACCAAGGAGATCAAACATGGATTTATAGACCAAAGAAGGTAATTCGAACTAAGGTAATCCAACTTGAGTCAATTCAAGGGGGGTAACTCAACCACAAGAGGTTAAATCTAATCGAACCCAAGCAATTCGAATTCCAAGGAGAATGAATCTAAGCCACTCCACCCAACTCAAATTCATGTGTGGACACATCATCCATGGAGAGGAATCAAAATTATCCTGAGCCGATGTGTTACACAAACCAAGGCATCTTCCCAAAATAGAAAAGGAGGGGTTACACAAGGGGTTACTCAACTTTTGAGGTGTCATGGATAAAAATAGCCAATGAGGGCACACTTGTGCAAATGGGGGTTATTAAACCAGGTATAACCTCCAAAAAGGAGTTACAAAACCACCAAAGGGGCCCAATCAACAAGTGGAATCCACCCAAGGACCCACTAAATCATGAATTACGCTCAATAGTACCAACATAGGGTAAAATAATCAAAATTTGGGTCCGTTGTACAATGTTTGGGTGATCATCAACAAATAAAGCCACCAAGGAATAAATATGAACCAATCTCAACCAAACAAGTTCTAAAGTGCTAGAAATGTCCCCATCCCCCCTCACCTTGTTGATTTAGGCCTTCCATACTCTTTTAGTGGTCCCTGGTGTGATAGTTATTTTTATTAATTAATGATTTACAAAATAATATTGTCTCTAAATCCTTAAAGACCCTTGTTCCAACACCTAGTGCCACAATAGTATACAATTACAAATTACATATGTTTGGTGTTAGCACAAGGGGTATTACAATTACCATGTGGGTACCATAAGCCAAAATCCATAGTTCCTTTTAAATATCTAAAGATTCTTTTTACAACTTGAACATGAGTTTCCTTAGGTGTTTCTTGAAACCTTGCAACCATACCTACATCCTGCATAGCACCTGGCCTTGAAGTTGTCACATATAAGAAGTTGTCAATCATTGATCTATAAAGCTTTTGATCCATTTCCTTTGCTTCATCTTCTTTGCTTAACTTGCAACCACTGATCAAGACAATACACACTAGTTTACAATCTTCCATGTTAAACTTTTTCAACATTTCTTTTACATGTTTGGTTTGAGAAATAAAAATACCCTTACCGAGTTGGGATATTAGAAACCTTAGAAAGAAGGTCAAATCAGTGAGCATATACATTTCAAATTCTTTCTTCATTTCTACTGTAAATTTTTGGCTCAGTTTGTCATCATCACTCCCAAATATGATATCATCCACATAGAATTCAATGATAACCATATTTTCATGGTCTATTTTTATGTATAGATTGATGTTAGCATCTCTTCTTCTAAATTATTGTTCCTGCAAGTATTTGTCTAACCTTGAATACCAGGCCCTAGGAGCATGCTTTAGTCCATACAGGGATTTATTCAATCTATAGACATAGTCTTTATTTTTGGATAAAAGAAATCCTTTTCGTTGTTCGATATATACTTCTTCTTTAAACTATCCATTAAGAAAAGATGATTTAACATCCATTTGGTAGATTTTAAATTTTTTGGATCATGCATAGGCCAAAAACATTATGATTGCTTCTAATCTAGCCACGGAAGCAAAGGTTTTTTCAAATTATATCCCTTCAATTTGAGCATAAGCTTTACATACTAGTCTTGCTTTGTTTCTTATCACCTTCCCATATTCAATCAATTTTTTTTTGGAAACCAACTTAGTGCCAATAACATTTTTATGTTTGGATCTTGGAACAAGTTCCCAGGTTTGGTTTTTCTCAATCTAATTTAGTTCTTCTTCTATAGCATTTACCCATTGGTCATCAGTCTTATCTTCCTCAAAACAATTTGGCTCTATTACAGGGAGTAGTGTACATATTGATAAGTTCTTTCCAATTTCCACTTTCTTTTTTGTATACCTACACTTTTATGACCAATGATTAAATTCTTGGAGTGGTTCTTTTGAAAATTGTTACACCTAAATCTCATCATCATGACACCCATGTTAACTCAATGCCTCATTCCCTGAAGTTATTATGATCAAGCAAGTCATGTTAGAGAAAGTTGATGTCCTTTGTCCTCACTTCTATTTGGGCCGACGCACATTGTCCTTGAGCAAGAAGCGCCCAACTAGGGATGGAACAGAATTTAAACTGCCAACTTGCGCCGGTGGCGCAGAATACCTTTGTACAACCTGTGTTTCCCTTCCCTAACGCTTTTTTCCCTCATGCAACTTGTTCCGTAGTTGGTTAATTGGGATAAAGGGAGATTTCGAGCGAGTTCTAGAAGTTGGATGAGGAGTGGATCCCTATCCCTATCTCCTAGGTGAGTTGTCCTACAGTTCCCTAACCTCAAGGAAGGATCCCTTATACCTCTCCCCATGATCCTCAACCTACTCTATCCACTTGGTCCTATAAATACAAGGCCCCTCTCCATTCCAAAGGGAGGAATTCTATAGCGCTTACATGCTGGTGAAATTAGCTTAGGAGATCCCTATCCATCTCTTGGGAGACCCTTACTTCCTTTGGAGGCATTGGCTTGGCTTGTTGGAGGAGGATTGCGACGTTAAGGCTTGGGTTGTGATCATCTCTCTACTTTGTATTTCCCTCTTTTATACAGTAATATAAACTCTTTCTGCAAATGTTATCGTGTTGATATTGTTTGTAGTTTACTTCCTTAACCGTTTACTTAGATCAGTTATTGTTTAGACATATTTTACTGCTCATATTGTTTCCATATGTCTTGGTAGGTCTTACAGCTAAAGATCTGATGAACACGGGATTTGGAGCAACAGCAAGAAGAAGAATATCTATGATCTAAAGGTAATACGTCTATTACTTGATCTCTAACTAGAACAAGTAATGTGGTGGTTTTGACTCCTATAAAAAACGAGAATGTCGGGTTCTGGTACAGTTGTATAACTTGTTAGATGTGATTGTCATTGATTAATGTATGGCATTCTGATTGATGTATTCTGATTAATGTATTCTGATTGATGTATTCTGATTGATGTATTATGGCTGATCTATTATGATTGATGTATTCTTGTTGTTATGTGTATGTTTGATGATCGTATGGTTAATATTTCTATGGATGATGTGTGAACGGATGATGTTGTATGGTCATTTGATGCATGTATGGTTGTCATTGTGATTGATATATGATTGATGTATTATGAATTGATGTTTTATGGTTGAATAGATGGATGTGGTATGGTTGGTGTATTATGGTTATGAAGTATTATGGTGGATATCGATTATTAAAGGTGGGGTATATGGATGCATGTTAATATATGTGATGTATATAGCTAGTTATGATATATGCATATATAGTATAATGCCATTGCATATGTTTTGTGAATAGTGAGAAAGGTATCTTTGTTGAATGGTTATCCTTGTGTTATTCTCTTATATATTTGTTGGAAAGTATCTTGTTGATAGTTCATGCATATTTGTTGGAAAATGTCTTATCTGTAAAAGTATCTTAATGCATTTCATGTATGATGCATTTCAAGTTTTTTGATTTCATGTACCTTTTATGTATTTCATATGAATAATTATAATTTATTTCATGTATCTTGTATTTTGGAGATGTATGTTATGTATCTTGTTGAACAGTGTGTGTGTGTGTGTGTATGTTTGATGCTAACCATGTGGTTGTTGCAATGTGAAGAAAATATCTTTGTAGAAGAATATCTTTATATAATGCATCACATATTTTTATATCTGATATTAATCATATGAGTGAATGAAATATGATTTTCAGGTGGATGTATCTTTGTTGAGGATTGGAGGTCTCGTAATAAGGTTTGAAGGCCTTGCAATGAGGTTTGAATACCCTGTAATGGGGATTGAAGACCAACCCTTGCTTCCTTGAGTCCACACTACTAGTCTTGGTTCTCCCATAGGCAGTGGACATGGACATGAAAGTAGGTGGTAGTGGGAGTATTGTGGTTAGAGAGATGTTATATTAATGAGGCATGTATGGGCATTCTTGTGAGAGTTTGAAAGATGTTATCTTTTTGAGGCATGTATGGGCATGTCTGTTATCCTTTTGTAAAGGCATGTATGTATTATGCATCGAGGATGATGCATTGTTTAAGGAGGGGGGGAATGCAATACCTCGTATGCTAAGCCCCATACATATCTAATAATTATCATTATTGTGGCACAAGGTGGTAGAACAAGGATCTTTAAGGATTAAGAGAGATTATTATTTTGTAAATAATAAATTAATAAAAACAACTGGCACACCGGAGACCACAAAAGAGTATGGGAGGCATAGATCCACAATGTGAGGGGAATGGGGACATTCCTAGCACTTTAGAACTTGTTTGGTTGAGCTTGGTCCATATTTATGCCCTGGTGTATTTATTAGTTGATGATCACCCAAAAATTGTACAACGGACCCAACATTTGATTATTTTAGCATATGTTGGTACTATTGGGCCTAATTCATTATTTAGTGGGCCTCCCTTGGTGAATGCACCCTCCTTGGTGCTTGGGTGGATCCCACTTGTTGATTGAGCCCCTTTGGTGGTTTTGTAACTCTATTTTAGAGGTAACACTTGGTTTTGTAACACCCACTTGCACAAGTGCACCCTCACTAGCTATTTTTAGCCTTGGTTTGTGTAACTCCTTATGTAACCCCTCCTTTGTTATTTTGGGAAGATGCCTTGGCTTGTGTAACTCCTCACCTCACTATTTTGAATTCCTCTACATGGATGAAGTGTACACACATGAATTTGAGTTGGGTGGAGTGACTTGGAGCCAATCTCCTTGAAATTTGAATTGCTTGGGTTGGATTCGAGTTAGCCTCTTGTGGTTGAGTTAACCCCCCTTATGTTGACTCAAGTTGACTTACCTTGGTTTGATTTGTCCCCCTTGGGTTCAAATTGCCTTATTTAGCCTATAAATACATGGTTGATCTCCGTGGTTAAGGGTTGATTATTGTTGTTTGTTCTTGGTTGTTCATGCCATTGATGTAGAGAGCTTGGTAAGCTTGTGGGATTGGGAATCTATGTATGCTATGCTATGTGAATGAACCTTGTGCTTGGAGCAATGTGGTCTTGTATGGTGTTTGTGGAAATCCAAACAACTCTATTATATTTCCTTGTGTCCATTGTTTGTATCTTTCCTAGATCTACACATAAATCCCGATGGTGAATGGCAATGTCCTGAGGAACCTAGGGGGTGAAGGGATTACCATTGCACCTAGTAGTGGGGTGGAGGAGAAAGCAGGCGATGAGGAATTGAGTTGTGGATTCTAAAACTGATACTTGAGCTATCCTTGAGTGCACCTTTGTTGTAGATCTTTTGCCTCATATTGGGGGTGGGTTGTTAAAGTGAGATCCGGCTTTCCAGTGCCTTTGGTTGAGTGGAACGTGGTTTGGTTGATTCCAATTGCACATTAATAAGATAAGTGGTTTATTTTTTTTTAATGTAAAATCATATATTTACATGATGTTTCCACTATTTCCATAGTTGAACTGTTTACTGTTGAAAATCTTGGTAGAGATATCAATGGTTGGATGCAAATCTGATGGTTTATTTGCTTGGAAGTTGGTGTATTCTCCTTGATTTTTAGATTTGATCTTGATGGAAACTTGAAATATGTTTATTCATGTGTTATTTTCTATAGCTTACTCTGCAAATGTGCCCTCTATGGCTGATCAGATATGTGGATGAAATTAATTACAGATGAAAATGCTTGGTTTTCAAAACATTGGTTGAGGAATCCTGCTTGGAAATTGGTATCTTCTCCTTGATTTTGAGATTTGATCTTGATGGCAGCTTGAAATATGATTATACATGTTTTATTTTCTGTATATTACTTTGCAAGTGTGCCCTCCAAGGCTATTCATATCTATTGTATGATTTTACAATGAAAATAATGAGTTTTGACTTCTGGGAAAGGGGTTTTTCTTCTTGAAAACTAGATTGAATGGATTGTTTTTCTGTAGAGTTGATTATGTGAAGTTGTATGGCTGTGTATGAAATTTCTAGTGCACCCTAAATGGTTTTAGAGTGATCCATATATATGGTATGCTTTCTATTTGGGACTCCCGGTTGGTTTTATAGGTATTTGGATACTTGTTGGATGATCATTTCGATAGCAATTAGTAGATCTGATATTTTGTATGAATTAATGGTTGTATATGGAAGATCTATACCTGTCATTTTGTATTATTGAATATTTGTAGGTTTTATATTTAGATTGGATCTGATGAGCAATGCAAAACTATTAATGAAGGTGCCATGGATTGGATTTATGGAAGTGTCTTAATTTTCATAGTTTATCTGTTGAAAATATTGAATTGTGATTGTTTGCAAAGGAATTCGTAAATATGATATATAAGTGTTATTGTGATGATTATGGTAACCCGTGAATGTTTTAATAATGTTAATTTCTAATTTTAATGAGCTTGTAAATTTGGTTGCATTTTCATGCTTGCACGGTCTTGTATTTGCATGAGCTTTTGGGGAGTTTTATAATTGTTTTAAGGTGCCACAATTTATTAATGGTTGAATTTTGTTTTAAATTGGCTTGATGGTATGTTAGCCTAACCTTTGGTTGAACCTATTCCGCTATACAAT
This sequence comes from Larix kaempferi, assembly GCA_027924585.1. NCBI lineage: Eukaryota > Viridiplantae > Streptophyta > Pinopsida > Pinales > Pinaceae > Larix > Larix kaempferi. The sequence goes on along the minus strand of BSBM01000961.1, from coordinate 5,282,069 downwards.
ACCTTTATTCATCCTTCCTTTTATATGTGCCCGTGACCTTGGTTTCGAGGTCGGGTATACTACAGTAGATGCAAGTCTACTTGTGGGCATACAAATATGGCGAAGGATTCTCTACATGAATGGTTGTCTATGAATTTGAATGGATCATACCATTACAACAAGATTGACAAACATATGTTATACTACTTTGAGTCAAATGTATCACTTGCTATTAAGGAAGCATGCAAGTATGCTATTTGAAAGAGATTGACACTAACATTGAGGGTATTAAATCTACCTTGGATGAAAAGGGTATTAGTTTGGATTGTTCTACCTTGTTGTGGCTAGTGGATGTTATTAGACAACATGCTAAAAAATCGTTCGAAACAATGCTCAAAGTGTTTCTTGGAGATATATATCTTTGTAATTCAAGAACTACTCATGTAGTAAAGAATAAATATTTTGAACATCTAATACTTAATATTTTAATTAATTGGACTATGCAAGGTGCCAACAAGTCCTCTTTGAGAAGGTTGAATTGGGTATCAAGTAACTATGTTCATTTGTATAAGGTTTTCCCACCTTATTGATAGGAATGTAATTATCATCACTTGCATTTCCAAGTGATAAAAATTCATTGATATTGGCTATAGGGATGATTTGAGTTTCTCTAAATCCTTTCCCTTGAAAAAAGAGGATGAATAGTCAACTCATACGATTGACAATACATAAAAGTAACTAAAACTGTGATTAGGAATACATATATAAGTGACCACTTTTTAGCTCACCATTTATCTTATAATTGCAAGAATGAAATAAAACTAACAGATGTAGGAAGTAGTTTCTGTGATTCTAAAGATTTCAATCTAACCTTTGTTGGAGGTTATTTAAGCCAAATGGAGAGAAAATTGCAGTGGAAATGATATGTTAATGCTAAATATGTTTTAGTGAAGTAATCCATAGAATATGTAGTGATTATTATAATTTAAAGCTCATGGGATGAGAGGTTGTTCCCTTTTTTTATAGTACTATTCCTCTTAAGAACCACTCTAAGAGAATTAATCCACCACAATTCTTATCCCCTCCATCACCTCCTTCTTTTATACCTCCTTTATTTCTTCCCCTAACCTTTTAATTCCCTTCCTAATTTTCTCCATTCTCTCCAAAGCCCACCTTTTCCCTTCAAAGTGCAGGCAATTAGACTACTTTGATTTTTTTAGAGAATGTGTTTTAAGTATGATCCAATGAAATTTCACAAGCAAAATTAGATTGCTAGCGAACACTATATTTCAATGCAATAATCTTATATAGTTTGATAAAATACCATAATGAGTAGAGTTTCAGTAAACCCATAAACACCTCACAACTCAAATAAATATGAAATAAACAAAATTAGAGGCCAAAAAACCAAATACATGATCCCATGGACATATTAAAATCCTAAAATAAACAACCATGCCAAATATGGGTTGAGAAAAAAATATTAAACTCTCTTGAAAACTAGATATTTCTACCATTAAAATTCTATACCAGATAATATCTCACTACCCATCCGTTAACACACACTTGAAATAATATGTACAACAGGCCTATACCTTGTACATAGAAACTAAATTAAAAGACTTCAATAATAAAACATGGATGAGGAAAAAGACAAATGACTATAATTTGTTAATGCTAAACATATATATCTCTACATTCAAGAATATCATTTAATTAGAAAAACTATTTCCAAGATTTTGAAAGACACCCATATAAACAATATTGAATATGATATGAACTTCATCCATTCATGGAACATTTTTGGTTCACCACCTCCGGTATAGTAATTTTTTTCCTTTCGATATGTATTTCATGGTTAATATTGGTAGTACAAGCATCTATGTTCTTGTTCAATTATTCATCAGACATGGTAGCCTCATTGTCAACAACAATTAAATTACTTGAAGAAGAAGAAGAAGACGAAGAAGGCCTATATTTGTTATTAGGAGGCCCATTGGTTTTCTTTGTTAAAGAAGACTCTAAGGGAGGATAATCCAAAATACATTGATGTAATAATAAAGTGAGTTTTTATTTTAGGTTCACAATGAATTATGGGACATTAGAAGAGTGTCAATTATCATTCTTAGTTCACTTGGATTCAATAAAACATGGTTATAGTGTTTTGGGTTTCTTATTGGTCAAGCCTTACTAATCGAGTTCGATTTAGAAGGTATAATTTATTTTAAGATTGATAATAATCCTTAGTCGACTATCACCCTTAAGGCATGTTCATGACATCCATTAAGAATATAATTCCCAACAAGATCTTTTAGGACTATAATAAGATTCAATCTAACCTTGTTTGTCTTGTTTCGAGCTCTTAATATTTTGGCCTTATAAGAGGCCATCTTTGGATTATTTTGGAGTTTTTAAACCCTCCCATATCAATAAAGTACATTTCCAAGCTGTTTATGTCAGATTTAATCAAAAGTAAGTGCAATTTACAAAAAAATTAATGTTGACTGCTTTCAGTTCAAGTGGGTTCCACATGAGTCAGGTCTTGCATAGATTATGAAAATAATTATTTTGAAATTTTAGAAAATCCAATGGCCATACCTTATATTGACTGGAACAATATTTCCAACTATTCCTCATTTTCCCAATTTTGAGTTTGTATGCCTAGTCTACAAAGGGCACACGTGAGTTTCTTTTAGGGGGAAATTCTATAGTTATGAATTTAATGATCAAATTCTATTTTGATTCTAACCTAGAGAGAAACTACAACCTAGTGACGATGTAGTGATATTGGGGCCATTTCCAATGGTTTATCGTATTCATGGTTTGTATCCCTAGTTGTTGAGAATGAACTTTTGCAATATCAACTATATTTTTAGGGTACAATTTGTTGACAGAGGTTAACATCTTAAAAAGTGTCATTAATGAGCACTAAAACATAAAAATAGACTTAAGCAACTATATATTACTTTGTGTTCTTTCCATTGATGTATCATTTTGTTATGAATATATTTAATTATATGTTAGATGCCCAATAGGGAGGATAATCATATTGGCTAAACACAAATCCAAACACACAAGATGAAGAACCACGAAAACAAAGATCGTTATCGTGAAAGCTCATTTCTCTCATTAATGTATGCACATATAAATACATATAAGAATGACCCTTGGTTTCCAAATTCCAAGGTGTCTCTTGGACTCCCAATGAATGTTCATATTTTCTCTCATAAATGTGAAAAAAAAATAAAAATATGCCTAACCCTAAGGATTAGGTTCCCAACACTATAATTGATGTTAATATTATTGTAATTATGAAAGGGTGCATCACGTAAAGACGTAGCTTTACATGAAGGGTCGCCGTAAACCTATATATACCTAGGTCATTTATTGTTGTAATCATCATCTTATTTCATTATTTAGAAACATATATATTTTATAAATATTTATATATTTAAATTATAAGTTTATAGTGTTTCTAAAACATTGGTATCAGAGCCAATTCATACAATATCTATTCATGGACATTTTGTATGGAGAGGCACACTCCATTCTTCAAGAAATAAAAGATATATATAAATATTTGAAAAATATTCAAAAAATAATTTAGAAGACAAAAGTAAGACATTGAATCCATCCCTAGAAAATAAAGAAACAAATAATAATGATGGCAAAGAAGAAAAACTCTATAAATTTGAGGGGCTGAACATGGAAGAAGAAGGAGCATCATCAAATATGGATGTGTGTGATGGGAATGTGTTTGCCAATATTGAATATTATGATGAAGAATTCAGTGGATTTGGGGTTTTGGATGTTGATGAAGAAACTACTGATGTTGAACAACAAAAACTATTACTATATATTAAGGATCCAAACTTGTGGATGGTCAAATGTTTGATAGGACATGAGTGTTAGGTAGTTGTTTGTCTTGTGAAAAAGTACATTGAATGGAAATCACAATGAGAATTTAAACTGGATTCCAGTCCTAATATAATAGAGAAATTAATCAGGTTTGGTGCAGAAGAGGAGTCCCTGATATTTCTTGCGATGATCATAGAGTCCAATGTTGGAGATTTTGCTTACTTCTATAGAGTTTTGCATGCTCTCTTCTCCTTCGAAATTACAGATGTGGTTTGGTGTTAGTCAAGCTGCAAATGTGCTTCAAATCATGTATATCCACCATTGCGATCATTCTCTACACATGTGGTTTTCCTTTATTCTACAACGACATTATTAGATTGGCAAGGTGTTGGGGGTTTCATAAGAGTCTAACTAAATATCTGAATACATGCAAATATGGGTGTATTCAATCTGTTGTAGTGAAGGATTCACTGAAACTAAAATTCGTTGAAGCCATTGCTTGAACCTTGGAGATTGTTATCTTTTAAAGAAATATAAAGTCAATATATGTTAGATATCATGTGAGATTTGTGGCTTTAATAATTTAAGAAGTGTGACTATTGAGAAGGGTGGTGTCATATGAATTAATTGAAGTGCAATTATCTTAAGATGAAACAACATTTATTCGAGTAGAAGTACATAGTATATAAATGTACTTTTGTATTTTCAAGGTCATAAATCGAACTTACAAAGAGATATATAAAGGATTAAGAAAGGAAGATAATATTGCAAACTAACTAGCTTAAGGATTTTATTAGTTTGAATGGTAAGCAATTTACAATGCTTCGAGGATGAAGCATTTTAAAGAAGGCAGCAATGTTATGAATATACTTTATTATAATTGATGTTAATATTATTGTAATTATGAAAGGGTGCATCACGTAAAGACTTAGATTTATGTGAAGGGTCACCATAAGCTTATATATACCCAAGCCATTTATTATTGTAATCATCTATGGATTACCTTACCAATCACAAAGTTAAATTGTTACCATTATTTGTATTGATCATTTAGGAGAATAGTCATTTATCCTAAATGATGACTAAGAGATTTGGTTAAGATTGTCTAGCCTAATCACCATGAAATGTGTTAAGATCTAGATAAATTCTCTCATTGAGGTGGCATTATGCCTTGTACTATATAATTGTAACTTTGGAGTGAATACATTAAGTTGGCTAGTAAGCTTTTTTTGTCATCTTGCGTTTTGTGTGTATGTTTTAACAATCATGTTATTTTATCATTTATCAACATATATATTTTATAAATATTTATATATTTAACTTATAAGTTTATATCATTTTCGCTAAACATTTTCCCCATTTATATATCAAATGAATCATTTAAAGCTATTACAAGTCTTTGGACCGGTTTTTTAATAATAATAATAATATCATTGGTTAATTTTGCAGTGTAGTTATTCGTGACAAATTTTATGCTGCCATACAAATATAGCAATGCTAAAACAATGCTAAATGACGTGGCAACAATGCAATGTTTGTTTCAATATCATATTACATGATGTTGATATGGTGCATATTTGTCCATAGTGTCAAAAATACGATGTTATTATGACATTGAGATGATGCTTCTTGATGCATGCTTTATCTATATGTCACGATAGTTAGCATGAGGATGAGGCTACCATGACACAAAAAAAAAAAAAAGATGAAAATTTAACTTTATGATTAGTCTCACTATACATTTCTCATATAAACTAAAGAGGGGATTGGGTCCCTCATTTCATTTTCACATGAAGGTGTGGGATAGAGATTCTTGTATTTGAAAGGGATTTGTGGGGGCACTCAATAGGACCGTGCAAGGAATATTTTTCGATCATCACTAGATCGCTTAGATTCACAGTTTTTTTTTCCCTCTTTTTAAAATTTTATAAGTTTGTAGATTTAAAACAAAATGGGATTTGGGGTTTGGAGATGGGAAATAATTTTTGAGTTTTAGAGATGTTTTTTTTCCCTTCAAATAGAATTCCCAGGAAAACTCCTAGGTACTTCCCATCATTTCGGGGATGGTATCGAGTGTAAATCCCACAGTGCTTAAGTTCAAAGCACCTCACCCTAAGGGAATTGAAGAGTGTTGAATCCATGACGTCCCCTACATTGGGGGATAGATATCACGTCTGGATCATGTCCACTTGAGCTAACCCTTAGAGCTAGTAGCTGGATTTAATACTTGGGTTTTCCTTCCATTTCCCTCAATTCTTTTAAATTTTTGTAGATTTAGAACAAAATGAGATTTTTGTTTTCTTCCCCACTTCTCTTCATATTCTCCACCTCACTCCTCCTCCTATTCATTTCCCACTTTCTCTTATCCATCATTCCCATACTCTCACTCTTTTTCTTCACCCCTCCTCCCCCTATTCCTCTTCTTCGTTTTTTCCCCTTTTCCCTCCTCCTTTCCTCCCCCCTTCCTCTCTCCCTCCTCTTTTCTTCCCACCTTCTTTACCTCTTCCTCTTTTTCTTATACACACTTCTCTCTCTCTCTCTCTCTCTCTCTCTCTCTCCTCTTTCTTATCCCTCGCCCCTTGATCCCTCTCCCTCCTTTTATTCTTTTCTCCTCTTTTTTTTCTCTTCTTCTTATCCCCTTGATTATATTCTTTTTTTTCTCCCTCTCCTCCCTCCCCCTCTTCCTCTATACTTATCCCTTCCTTCCCCTCTTCTAAAATTTCGATTGAAGAGAAATGTTGTATATAGTAGATTGAGGTTTCATTTAAAAAGTGTTGTATTTCCTCTCTCTCTCCTCTTTCTTATCCCTCGCCCCTCGATCCCTCTCCCTCCTTTTATTATTTCTCCTCTTTTTTTTCTCTTCTTCTTATCCCCTTGATTATATTCTTTTTTTTCTCCCTCTCCTCCCTCCCCCTCTTCCTCTATACTTATCCCTTCCTCCCCCTCTTCTAAAATTTCGATTGAAGAGAAATGTTGTATATAGTAGATTGAGGTTTCATTTAAAAAGTGTTGTATTTCCTAAAACTAATTTGTAGGCATTTATTTTGTTTTTGCTACAAGTCCATAACCCAATGGACAAGGCACTAGTTTGAGATTGAGTTCCAATGGTAGAGTGAAGTACTTACTATAGTTAATGAAGGTTTTTGTAATAAAAAATTGACCATATTAGTCTTCAAAGGAGCCTCGCACATGGACCATTTACTTCCATGTTAGTCTAGTGCTATTGATGATTGTTGGTATTATGAATCCACCTTGGAAAATCCTCATGCCAAGTATCATTAGAGGGATAAAATTTTCCTTCTTTGGAAAATATTAGAATATTAAAAGCATATATGCCATGCCACACTAAGCATATACCACATCATACTAAGTTAGAGGTGTTATCTAGTGAAGGTTAATCTAGAGTGTCTCATTAATGATAATTTATATTGATTTGGATTTATGTGAGAACGAAATGAAAGAGAATATATAGAACCACATACACAGATATATTATAGGAAAAAAAATGATACAATAAACTCAAATTCTATTAAGTGAATAAAATAGAATAGATTGTAAAGTAAAAGAAGCTAGAATGGTGGTATCTTTATCTCTAAGAAGAGATGTGGTAGCTACACTCATTAATGACAAGATAATTACAAAAGGAGGCCGAAAGGACTTTTTATCATAAGCCTGAAGTAAAAACCTAAACATCCAAAAAACTAACCCTAGGAGATGAATCGTCAAAAGGTTTCCGGGCACCGAGGTGGTTAGTTGATACATGAACTTCCTGGGGGCATAAATTTTGCATATGATCTCTATTAAGGGTGCTCAGTAGCATGTTGGAAAGGTCTAGCTGAGAAGTAAACATTTAACTATCTAGACATTAGTTTGGATATGACCAAACTATGGTGTTTCCAAAAAATGTTGTTTAGGGCCTCAAAATGGCCGTAGAAGTTTAGGACCCAAAAAACCATAAAAAATGCCAAACTGGAAAAACTATTTTGAGCTAGTAGAATAGGTCGGTGGCCCTCGATATCCATTTGTATCAGTCATCCCCATTAGGTAGAAATGGTATCCATTGTGTTAAGGTCTTGCATTATATGGGGAAACTTCTACTGAACTTGACTCTTGGTGAGCCACTTGCCTTAGTGAACAAAATGCCCGGCTTTGAGGAACTGATAGAACTGAACGTGTTGTTGGTGAGTGCCCTTCACCTGTTTATCCATGATCCAATCAAATGTAGACTACTCCAAACAATCAAGGTTGATTTTTTACGATGCCAACTGCTCTTCCACCTCTAAGGTGTCCAATAATGGTGGAAAATATGGGAAAAGGAGGTCCACATTAAATACCAGGTGTAGGCCAAGAAAGGGAGGAATGATTAATTCGAAGGCATTCTCACCAATTTCCTTGGTGATGGTGTATGAACCATATAGAATTGGATGAAGCTTGTGATGGGATATCGTGAGATTCTCTTTTTACAAATGCAATCAAACCTTATCACCCACCTAAAATTTATGTGGAACTTAATGCTAGTCATGTCACTACTTGTACTTGGCATTGGATTTCTTTAGAATTTCATGGACTTGCTAATGGATGTGTTGTATATGTTCAACAAATCAAGTGGCCTTTTCTACCTCGGTGCAAGCATGGGTAGATTCCTCTTGTGTTGAGGAAATGGAAGAGCTACATCAATTGGGGCCAATGGTTGGAAACCCAAGCACACCTGGAAAGGGCTATTTCCAATAGAGCTATGAAGGGATTTGTTGTAGCTATGTTGAATATATGGAAGAATCTCATCCCATGTGCATGGATGCTTAGAATTGTACATCTTGAGAATATGCACAATCATCCTATTGACCACCTTTGTCTGTCCATTGATTTGGAGGTGGAAGGAAGTTGATTGGGTGAGTTTGGTGTCCATTAGTGACCATAGGCTAGACCAGAATGTGCTCAATAAAATGTTGTCCCTTTCTAAAATGATAGTTTATGGTAGCCCGAAATGAACTCGTTAACGCATAAATATCGTACACATGCAAAATTTTTGCAATTCACACTGTAGGCCATCATCAACATATAACATTGAGCTCACCAAAGACATCCTCATCAAATCCAAGAAGAAATATGAGTCTATAAATTCCAAATAATAGTCAAAAGACAGGACCACGCAGCCTAATCTTCGTTTAGGTGTGCAACTGCACATGTTACTAGTTATGTGTGCGTGTGACCCTATGCAGGTTTTCCTTCGATATCCATGCAACTGTCAAAATGATGAGACCACAACCACCCATAGTGCATTGAAGGCTCATCAAATCCCCATCACCTCCAAAGATTCAAATTTGGTCTCCCTATGTACTTGGGTTCATTGAATGGCCCTCCTTTGTGTACTTTGGAGCCAAATCATGGAGTTAATGGGTTCACACTTGGATCTAGTTTTTTCTTGGCCACCTCTTGGCCTACAAAAGGAAGCCATGGGCATGCATATTAGAGGAGAAACCAAGAGCAATGTTATGTTGCAAAAATTGTATTGGAGCTTCCTAATAGCCCATCTCTTTCATAGTTTTCCATTCTCCATTGCTTCATTTCCTCCTTCCTCCAAGGGGCAAGTGCTTCTCTCCATTGGTTCTTCTAGCTATATAGCATCCAGTGTGAACAAAATAGGCCTCCATAAGGGATATTATTGGTTCCCTTTTAAGCCTTCAACTCCTAGGTGACACTACATGTATATGCTTGACCATTGGGCAATCTAAAGTGGTTCATGCATTGGTTCTTTGTTGTGGTTTGCATCCTCTTGTCCCCTTTTATCGTTTTTTAGTTATTTTTGTTTTTATTTTGTTCTATTTGCACTAACAAATCCTTGCAGGATCTACTTTGGGGTTATCACATTTGATTTATGTTTCTAAATACTTGGCATAGTCAACAACCTCAAGCGCTTTCACCCAAAGTGGGATAATTTCCCACAATAGTATTTATGGCGAATCCACTTCATTTTTGTGCATTTTATCTTAACTAGGTTGTTATTTGTTAGGTATCTAATTTATGGTATATTGTCCTTTGTAGGTGAAGAGGTCAAAACCCTTCATTCCAGAAATTCATCCTCCTCTTGGCCATGACTTCTATTTAGATAGTCGTGTTATCTCAATGTGTAGCTGAAGCGTGAATATCCCACGCTCATCACAGAAATAGCCATTATTGCGCGCAAGGGAAGCTCATAGTAATGGCTTATCCCCCCGTATGTGTGCAAAAATCCCAAATATCCGTGTGGTCAGTTTTTATCCCTAAAAATAATCTGTACGGGAAAAGGGTGCCCCAACCCTAAAATATACACGGATAAAAATGACGAGGCTAAGGTTTAGACTTACCTAACTCTCACCGCTTGGAGAATAGATACCTGGATCTATCAGAAGCACCAACAACACCCTCCGAAGCTCTAAATTCAAATGGTACAAACGATTTCAAAATGCGGCCCCACCCCTATTTATATAATTTGGCCTGAACTTCAAACGGTCACCACAACCAAATTGTAACTCCGTGTGACAAACCATCTACACCACCACGATAAACATGCTGAGATATACACAGTGACACTTCTCTCTCTTTGAACTAGGAAATTCCATTCGACACCTGTTTTTCTAATCCACACCACATGTACACTATGTTTTGGTTTTCAATTTTGCATTGTCGATACCTTTGCCATGTTATTTACTACACTTGGGTATTTGCACCATATGTGCAGGTTCATGACCAAGACTTGACTACCTCTTATTTTTCCATTATAAGAACAAGGCTCCACCCCTCAGCAATGGTACCAGAATTCTATCACAAGTATCATGTCGAAACTGGTATGTAGGCAACACCTTCCCTCTGTTTGCATTGCAGTAACCAGATATTCTCGTTGATAACCATAGGGTCCCCCTCACCACTAATGATATGCCATCAATATTACTACCGTGAATAACATATTTCTCCCATGGGTGTCCACACCATTGCATCCCAGTCATTATTTGACACCCATGATGTCAACCCCCCACAAGCTCGAGGAATTTGATAAATATTGAAACGATCAAACCATAGTTCATCATTCTATAGATTCACATTTACTCCCCCACCTTCAGCAACCAATGCCATCACATTCCTTGGAACATGTTATGATCAAGAAGCCCAGTTGACCACTCATACCTCCATGAGCACTCCACCATCTACAACCTTCCTCGTACCAAAACCCCCACCAAGACACCTATGGGGCCCCCACCCTTTGCAGTAGCAAATCCTATTCAGTTATTCCCGTAGGAACACTCTACGTAGCATTGATTCTTGGGGCACCCATCTTTGCGTTTGCAAAACAAACCTCAAATCATTATGGAAAAGGTTCACCAACTCACTCAAAACCGAGGGAACTTCACCCATCATCAAATTATTCCTCGATTCACCCAAAACCGCAAGAATCCCACTCATAATAAAATTAGTCCCCAAACATGTTCGAAGAAGAGCTTAGCAATGGATTCAGTAGTGATTCTCTTCTTGCAGGTTGTTAGAATGGACATATTCAAGAACCTATCCATGACCACAAACACATAGTCATTACTATGCTTGGTTGAAGGTAGTCTTGACATGTAGTCCATGGAAATGGACTCCCAAGGACCATTGGGAGTAGGAAAAGGGGTGTACAACACTTGCTTCTTAATGGAAGGTTTCATGATGGTGCAGGCAGTGCATGATCTGATATACCTATCGATGTCTTATTGGAGCTTCGACCAGTAAACATTATTATACAATACCCCTACAGTTTTGTCTATGCCAAAGAGCCCTACCAGCTAACTCTAATGCACTTCCCAAATCATATATGCATGTTTGCTTGAAGGAATATAGTTATTGGCCCAAGCGGCATAATAGTCCCCCTAGTTGATGAAAGTTCGCCACTAGTTTTCCTGCACATAATGCTCAATAGATGGAAACAAACTCAGGGTCACTGTCGTATAGTTGAGACCATTTGGAGGTCTCATGGCCACAAGATTTGAGCATAATAGTCAAGGCTTCCACTAGAGGTCGACTAAGGAAATCAATGACTTGATTGGTGTTTCCCTTCTTATAATTGATGTTTAGGTGTAATTTCTGCAAGTATGTGGACCACTTTTGGTGGCGAGCATACTGTAACTTCCCTTGTGTTTGCAAGAACTGCAGGGGATTGTGATCGGTGTCGATGTCCGTCTCTTTGTCGAGAATGTAATGCGTCCATTGCCGACAAGATTGGACAATGGAATACATTTCCTTGTCATAGGTGGGGTATTTTTTAACTACATTTGAGATCATCTCACTATGATATGCCACTGGATGGCCATGTTGAATGAGGACTATGCCAACACCATAGTCCAAAACATCTGTCTCAATTTCAAAGGGTTTTTGTAGATCTGGTAAGGTAAGGACGGGTGCCGAACAATAAGTGCTACTTTAGCTCCTCAAATTCTTGTTGTTGTGACTTGGCCTAAATAAAATTGGCCTTAGCCACACCTTTGGTCACATGGCTAAGGGGCCAAGGAATATGAGAGAATCCCAAAACAAATCTATGATAAAATTTGGTAAGGCCTAGGAAGCTACGAAGATCTGTGAGAGTCATCGGGGTTGGAAAATCATGAATGGATTGGATCTTGGCCATATCCACATGCACACCATGGTCATCCACGATGTATCCCAAATACTGAATTCTCTCCATGCCAAATGAGAACTTATCTAGATTGGATTATAATTTGTGTTATCACAGGGTGTTCAAGACTTGTTGAATATGATGCAATTTTTCTACCCACGTTCTCCTGTAGATGAGGATGTCATCTAGATATATGACCACAAAAGAATTGGTGAATGATTGGAGAATATCATCCATCATCCTCATGAAAGCCACTGGAGCATTGGTCAAGCCAAAAGGGATGACCAAGCACTCGAATAGGCCTTCCAATATTTGAAGGTAGTCTTCCAAATATTGGTTGATTCAATTGGTACCTGATGATATCTAGAATTCAGATCAGTCTTACTAAAATACTTGATACCCTTGAGTTGGTTGAGAAGGTCATCGATCCGAGGAATGGGATATCGATTCTAGACTGTGATTTTGTTTAGAGATCTGTATTCAATATAGAGTCTCCAAGTCCCATATTTATTATACACCAATACAATTGGGATCCCACAATGTGAGGAATTCGGTTGGATGTGCCCCTTTTGGATTAATTCTTGAATATGTTCCTTGTTTTTTTAATTTTCCATTAGGGAACACGTGTATACTATCCCATTAGGTAGAGGTGCCCCGGGTACCAAATCAATTGAGTGCTTGAGTACCCAAATCAATTGAGTGCCTGACCTGGAAATGTAATGGCACCTTGCCAAGTGTGGTGAATATGTCTCTGCGTGCTTCCGTGATCTTGTCCACCTGCTTTTGTTGTACAGAGAGACCCTTTTTGGAGGTGGTGGATGTTGCTATGATATTTCGTTCACCTTCAGATCAAATCATGAAGACGAAAAATTTCCCAGTTTGGGAGATTACCTTCCTGCACTACTTATTTGTGATGACAAACACTACAGTAGTGGGAACTTCCTCTGGTATCCTGTAGATTTTTTTTCCAAAAGTAATAATGACACTATGAGGTCTAGATTCATACACAACATAATGCTTCCACATATATGGTTGTCCTAAATTAACATCACAAACTTCAATTGGGGAAACATCACACATTACCTCATCTTTGAAGGGATTGATGCCATAGGGTAGGCAACATTGTTGACTGGCGTGGATGTCCCGTCCTTGTATGAGCTACCCAATTTTGTAGGTTTGTGGGTGTGGTGTTGTTGGAAACTTCGGCCATTTTATGGCCTCTATTGAAATTGGGTTCTTTTGGATTCCACCGTCAACAATGAAATGCAGCGGAGTGTTAGAAAAAAGGGATCGTAGAGAAATAAAAATAAACAAGATGCAAATATAAATCACATAAACACAATACAAGAGAGACACCGATGTAAATTGGTTCACCCAATATGGGCTACGTCCACACAGAAATTGCCAGTCCTTGTTATTATACCATCCAACAAATGAAGGGATACAACCTGCAACACATTCGCTGCAAGTTCCTCTTCACTCTCACATAGTCACTCTTACACAATCATAGAGATATTTACAATGCTAATACCCAACCATAATACAATGCTTTCCTTTTAAAGAGGGATTACCATGGGAAAATACTACGGGACACCCAATACCATGGACCTGTAAATCACCCATTATTGACCAAGTCATGACTATGAAATTATAACATTTTAAAAGGCATTTTTTTCAAAAGTTTTGCTATGGTGGCATTGCCCCCGAACCCCCTCTAGGTGGGGGATCCTAAAATGTATTCGCCTCCCCCGTGGACCCCCCATGGAAACTATATTGGGGGGGGGAATCCTCCCCAAATCCCCCCGTCATGGGCTAGGATCCAAACACGGCTGTCCAGACATGGATAATTCATGACCTTTGAATAAGGAAGATTAGACTCCATAATCAACATGGAGTTCCCTTTACCCAAATTTGCAGATGGAAGAGGTTCTCACCTTCCTTTGACTCCTCTGGATTGTCGGTCTAGATCTTTGTGGTTTTGATGGTGATGTTGGGTTCTGCATCAATGATTTGTTTCCCCTTGTTTGTGATTGTGTTGCTAGGTTATGAATCATAGTCTGAGCTGAGATTTGACTCCAAAGATTTGATCTCAGCCACCAATTATTGCTTTGAGTGACATTCAATAGTGTTGTTCCAGAGACTCTTATGGAAATCACACCATTTCCTGGTGTTCTTCTTTGTCTTCCCATTACCCTTATTTTCCTATGGCTTGAACCGGTTGTCCTTACTCTATCCTTTTCTCTATGAGCAAGGGTCACCCTTTCCTTGCTTATGCGGCGGATTCGCAGGCCCAAACTCCCGTTGTTCTTCTACTTAAATTTTTGCTCGATCTTGATAGCATTTCGATAAGTGACATCCACTGTTGAGACTTCCAGGAATTCCATTTCGGTTCAGATGTACCTATGTAGTTTGCTGCAATATTTCAGAACTGGGTGCCACTGAGAGTCTCTAATACCGAGCTTTGTGCACAATGTATGGAAGCTGTTAATTTACTTCGACACCATTTGGTCCCTCTCCTGCCGCATACTTTCCATTTTGTGTATTGGTCTTCGTAGTTTCCAATGGGGTAGTATTGCTCCTTTAGGGATTCCACAAAAGATGTCCAAATGGGTTCACCCTAAAAAATAGTAGTCTCGTTTATGGTTTTTTGTTCACAATAAGTGTCCCATCAATATTTCACATGGGGCATAGCCTCAAGGAGTGAAAATACAATCTTTTATGTATTGAAGAAATTATAGACAGAAAAATAACCCTTTAGCAGACTCAACCATTTATCTAGGGAATTGGCATCTATATGTCCTTCAAATAAAGGGATATCAAATTTAACTTGCACATTGAAGTGTGTCTCCTTAGAATTGATTACTTGATGATCCCTCTTTTACTGCCGGCATTCGTTGAAGGATTTAGGTGAAATTTTCAAGGATCTCATTCCTTTGTCGGGCGAGGGCTTCCTCGATAAACAACTTGATAGGATATCCTTCTCTATAATATCTCTTTTCCTCTACCATGGGAGGTGGTTTGGGATGCCGAGGGTGGTTTTTCTCAATATCAAATAGTCAAGACCCAACTGTTTATATCCTAACCTTGTCAGGGACATGCATGGAGAAATAACAAAAGAGCAGTCTGCTTTGATACCACTAATCCATATTTATGTGAGAACGAAATGAAAGAGAATTTATATAACCACATACACAGATATATTTCAAGAAACACATAGATACAATAAACTCAAATTCTGTTAACTGGATGAAGTAGAATATACTACAAAATACAAGTAGCTAGAATGGTGGTAGCTTTATCTCCGAGAAGAGATGTGGAGGCTATGATTATTTGTGACATTAAAAAAGGAGGATGAAGGGCCTTTTATCATAAGCATGAAGGAAAAACCAAAACCCTAAACATCCAAAAACCTAACCCTGGGAGATGAACCGTCAAAAGGTTTGCGGGCCTCAAGGTGGTTAGTTGAGCTGTCAATTTCCCGAGTAATATTTGTATACGATCTCTATTTAGGGTGCTCAATATCTTGTTTGAAAGGTATAGTTGAGAAGTACACAATTTTTTGTTCAGAGTGCCTTTGGCTATACCTGGATTGTGGCATCACCAAAAAATGTCGTTTAGGGCCTCAAAATGGCCCAAAATTTTAGGACCTGAAAAACCATTAAAAAACTACCAAACTGGAAAAACGATTTTGAGCCAATGGAATAGGTGGGTGGCCACGGATATCCATCTGGATCAATTATCAAGTAATTTGGGTTAGTGTTGGATTGTTATCATTACTAGGAATTCTTAGAATGGATCAAGTACATATGCAACTTTGGCACTATCTCATTGGGCATATTGAAGCACAAAATATTCCCCATGATTAACATATATCCTATCACTGTTGTTTATTTTTAATGAGAAGCACATATATCAAAGGGATAGAAAACATTCAAAAGAACACTTGTCTTTAATAACAAAATATTGTATTTGTAATTCAATAGAATGACCATCAACTGATTCTAATGAGTTACCTTCATGAGCATGGTAGGTGTTTTTCTTGAGTTGGTGGAACTACAACAAGGAAGTAGATCCACACCTAGGTTATTAAAATTGAATTTGAGTTTAATATCCACATTAATAGTATACTAATATGTATATAAAGAAAGATAAAAAGAAATCATTTCAAGTGTTTTACAAAATACCTAAACAAGACATTATATTATGTAATAGTGAAATGATAATGTATGCTAAAATGGGCTTGGTGAGGAGGGCATTGAGATATTTGTTTTCCTAAGGGTCACAATTTGATAATTGTATACCATTTTGGCCTCCTAATGTATTAAATGATGGTGATGGTGTTTCTATATATATATATATATAATTGTTATTTTTTGTGTAATGTATTTCCTAGGAAATACATTGGTCACTTCACCTCATTTCAAGAATGGTACCGAAGGTGAAATAGATTCTTCAACACTCAAGGCCAAATGAACATCTCAACTACAATCGACTCACAAACAAGTGAGATTTGAACTGGGTAGGGGGAGGATTCTTTTTCCTCGTCCCAACCACTCCAAATTCATCCATTTGTTAGCCAAATCATCTACTTAGAAATAATTTTTTTATTAAATTACATGCTTATGATTTTGGTCTTATTTCTCCACCTCCTCCTCATAAATATTCCAATGTTTCGAAAATATATTAATTTTACTTGCATTACAACTCTAGGAGATTGAATAGTTGTCTAACTTTTGGAAAATATTGAAAATTATAGAGGTATACTTCTCTAAATATGGCATTAAATGGCATTTGTTGTAATCTAGCTAGTAAAGGTCCTAGTGAAAGGATTTATGATATGGACTGACTCCACTATAGATGGTTTTTGTTAAATATATATTAGTTTTAAGTAGTTGTCCATGGCCATAAAAGGTCAAGAGGGTGAACAATTAAGAGGTTCTTAGATGAGAATAGATATAAATAGATAATTAAGGATAATAACAAGTTATGTGTAGGCTATCAACGAGGTCTATCTCAAGTAGTTGTGGGATGAAGTGTTATCCTTCCTACCCTGGGTCTATTCCTGCAAGTAATATGCTGATCTCATAATGATAATCCTAAGTTTCCTAACTTTACCTTTTTCCCTATTATCACCTTCTTTACTTAAATCTCAACCACCATGTATTACCTTGGAGGTCAATCATTGAAAATGCATGTGGTGGTTAGTGGGGAAGTCCACCTTCTATAGTCATGAGGACATGGGGTTGAGGACACGTCATGAGGAGTGTAAGAGACTCCATCCTCATAGGAATTCAAGCCTTCTCCATTCCAATGCACTCTTGTTGCAAATTCAAATTGGCTCATACTTTCCTCATTCTTACAATTGGTTACCATTCTTCTCACAATTGTAACCATATCCTCTCATGCCAAATACACCATTGAAGCAAGTTGGGATTTCCATTTGAACTTGTAAGTGAGAAAATCGAGTTAAGGAAGAGGTGATGGTGAATTTAAGAAGAGAGATATATGTATGCACAAACATAGTTCAACTACATAAGAAGTCATCCCTTTCCCTATAGCTACTAACTGTGTGATCAAGATCCAATATATAACTCTATTGGGTTGTTCTTGAAGGAAAAATATGAATTGGACTCCTTCTACACACGTCAAAGAGTGTTGGAGAGATGAAGAGTCTCAAGGGATTATTGAGGAGATAAGGGAAATATCTTCTTTGTGTTGTGTGGGGAAACATAAGGGACTACCATGGTTGGGCTAGTTGGATGGTTTCCTAGAAAGTTATGTGGTGAAAATTTGGTTGAGTCTGAGGGTAATTGGGATGAGTAAGTGACATGAGAGGGTCCTTACTTTGGTGGTAACATGGCCTAGATTGAGGATGGGATCCATAGTTGATTCCTATGGTTGGATGAAAAATACTCCATAGTAATTAGTTTGGTGGACTTGTATCCATTTATAGATAAGTATTCATATCTATATTCATTAGAATTCTTTTTTCTTTTTTTCTATTTGCATATGATGTGCGGTGTCTTAAATTAATGGACAATGTATGAATTCAAAATATGCATTGTTATTCCGCTACTATATTGTTTATGTATTGTTTATTACACCATAAGGCGTCTTTATTTCAATACTAGGTGGGAAGTTCCACCTTTTAATTGGTTTTTTAATTCTATGAACAAGATTTATCAAAATCTGAATATTCTTAGTCGCGTGTAGAAAAAAATGGTTAATATTAAGTTGGTTATCACCCGAGCTTGTTATTTTCAATTACATCTCATTTAATAATTTGATTAAGAGTTTTTTAAAATGTTAATTGAACATATTCAACATCCACCATAAGGAGGAGATCAGCCATATATAAGGAAGAGCTCGCAATTGCTATTTTAGAAGGTGAAAAGGGCACTTATAACGAATGAGAGATTTGTTGTTGCAGCAACATCCCTCCCCAAAATTTTGTAGATATTGGGGCCCCTCCTTCTTATTTTCCTAAGAAAGTCTGGTTAAAAGAATTAAGCCTCCTTTGGAAAAATTTTGAACTTAGTTTTGTTTCAAGTGGGGAATCTGTTTTAAAATTGAAATATTTTCTTCTAAGTAAAAACTCAGAATTCTTTCCTGAAACTGCAGAAGAACTCAAAGTTCTCTCCCGAAATGGCGAAAGAACTCAAGATGTTCGCCCGCATTTATATAAAGACTTAACTTTTCTTTGAACTTTGGAAAAACTCAAAGTTCTCTCCCGAAACGGCAGAAGCACACAAAAAGTTTCGCCGCAACGGGCGCCCTCTTACCAAGTTCCCAGGCCATCCCCTTTGCCGAAAAGACTTACCAAACTCCTTCGTCATTTTCGGAAGAACTTACCGAGTCTTTCCGCAACGGCGGAATGACTCAAGAAACTCCACTGCAATAAACTTTTGGGAGAATCATTTTCGGAAGAATTCGCAAAGTCCTCCCGAAACGTCGGGAAAACTCACGAACTTGCGTTGCAAACGTTTTTTAGCTCGATGGTTTCGGAAGAACTCGTCAAACCTTTCCGCAAAAGCGGAGCGTCTTCCCTTTCCTTCCTGTAGCAAGCAGCCGCGCCCAAACTCATAAAGTCCGTCCGCGCTTCGGAAGAAACTCAAAAAATCCATCTGCAACAGGGGACGAGACTCGCTTTTTCCTCCCGGTATTGACGGTTGCGCATAAATGCCGAAAGTTTGAAAAGACCTCGTCGTACGAGTAATCAACCTCGTTTTAATGTCGCCACCTACCCAATTAAATGCTCGCACATATTAAGTTTTATATAAGGGCGATGGGGTTTTATTGTCCCCGTTGATAGTTTTGGATTCGGAGAACGTCGTTTGAAGCTGCTCGAATCGTTTCGCTCCAGCTCAGCTCACTTACCGCCGAACCAATCCCGTTCTCACTGTTATTTCATTTCCAGGTAGGTGCTTGAACCATTAATCTTGTCTTATCTATACGTCGTGGCTTTCTCGGCCATTCTTTGTCCCATTACATGGCTTGTGGGAAGTTGTAGAAGACTATTCTTAAAACTTCAGCAGCTGTTGCAGCCCCATAAATTTCTCGCTGCTGATAGCTAGGAGTCATAACTATGCCAGTCATTCCCAGTTGGCCCTTTGTCCCTGAGTCGTTTGAGCTTGGTTAGTTCCACCGACCGCATTTCTGTTGTGCTCTTACCCAGATATACTCAAGTCCAAGTTTTTACGACGGTTACATGACGCTTCTCAAATACTATCAAACAAGAAGCAGTATCAGTCATAGCTGGCTGGGATACTCAACCACTCACTTGTTTGGTTCAGATACTGATTATTGAAAAATGTTTTCTTTATATGTTGTCAGTTTCCTCATATGTTTTCTCAAACCAAGCTAGCCCACCATTCGCGCTTTATCCATTAGACGCACCTATAATTTAGGGAAGCTTATCTTCAGGAGTAAGGAAGGAAATAAGTTTTATGCGTCACCTTTTCGGAAACACCTCAAAATGTTCCTTCCTTCCTTTGCCTCCCTAGAACAGTCAGGTTTAATGACCATATTTGTTTCCTTGGATAATCTATGTTTGGTTTGCTTCCCCAGCATGTGGCTTTATAATTCGTTTATATTTATCATCAGCATGCTAAAACTGTCTTGCTCTATGTTACGCTCTCATAATATTTTACAATTTTATATTCATTCACATATGGTTGCTGACAGGGATAAGCCACGATGCCAAAAGGTGGTAGAAAGAAAGCTAAAATGGTGGAGCCAGAGCCAGTGCAACCAAGGACTGAAACTCTTTTTCAAGACACTAAGTGTACCACCGGCGTTCCTCCCGAGATCCGGTGGGGAGATGTTTACCGGATGATCAGGGACCAATATATCCCAGACGTGTTATTAGAAGAAGAACAAATCTATCTAAACATCAGGACTTCCGGCATAGCCAGAGCTTCTACTCGTCCTGAGTTGTTCCCGTGCTCTGAAGTGATCGGGTGGATATTGGAACATGCCAACACACAAACTAGAGTGTTGTAGGACAACAAGGGAGAGGCATTCGCTTCATTCCATCCAGATTATATTGCGGTAGCCTACAAATTCTCACGTCCCCAGCAAGCACTAAACGATGAATGGTTGGGACAGATGAATAATCCCGAGATGGCTAAGAGACTATTAATCACAGGCAAGCAGCTAAGGAAGAGAGATAATGACGTTCAGAGCCTAAGACCTCCTTTTAGGTTAATCGCCCTGATGTTAAGCAGAATCTTTGGTATGCCCGAAGGCACTGTATATAGGATACAGTGGGCCCCCATAATCCACTTCATAGCATTCAAAGAAACTGTGTTTGATTGGGCTACCATCCTCTCAGATATTCTGGCATCCATTATGGCCGCAGCTAGAGAAGGTTTGGCATTAAAAAAGTCAGAGTTATTCATGTCTTCATACCTCATTGATTGCATCTTGGCAAAGCTCCATTTCCCCAGGTTAGGTTGCTCATGGGATCAAGCCAACACCCCAGTATACACTGCCTATAAAATAATGTGGGCTCAAAATTACAGAGCCAACTATAAGCTCATCTGTGAAGAGTTCATCATGCCTCTGTATGAGCAGATGTTCAATGAAGAGCCCAATTGCCTATTAGAGAATGCCATGGAAGTCCTGGAAAATTATGGTGATTTCTACTTCTCGGGAGAGGGTACTTATATCAGGATGTTTGGAGGCACCAAGCCACCATCATTTTACCAAAATATGCCACTAATTATGTGGTCCTGAAAGAAGCAGTCAGGTAGGTTTTCCTTGATGGAATAGGAGGAGTTCTTGACAAGCAGCATAAAGCTTCCTTCCCTCCTTTGCCTTTCTGTACAGGAGCCTATAAATTCTCAGGAGTTGCAACAGCTGAAGAGTTCATTCTGGAGTTGAAAGCTTTTCACTTCGGTGACGTAATCTTCCATAGAAATGACAGGCGGAGCAAGGTTGTGGAGCATTGCAAGGAGGTATATGCTCATTTTGAGTATGCCCATTACTATGATGCCGAAGAAGAAGTGTTCAGAGGAATCAACAACATGACTAAATTGCAGATTTGTCGTCACGGCGTTGGAGCTAGCTCTAGCTCTACCCCAGGCCGAGAAGCTAGTCTGCAGAAAGAAAAGGAAGCAGGTGAGGCCCTGGCCCTTGAAGAGCGAAGATTGAAAGAAGAAGCTAGATTGCAGCAAGAAAAAGAAGAAGCTAGATTGCAGCAAGAAGAAGAGGAAGCTAGGTTATGAAGAGAAGAAGAGGAAGTAAGATTGCAGTAGGAGGCTGAAGAAGCAAGGCAACAGAGGGAAGTAGAAGAAGCAAGATTGCAGCAAGAAGCTCAGGAACAAGAGCGGAGGGAAGAAATTGAGAATCAGCAGCAAGATGGGGAAGAGCAAGGAAGGCTTAATGCCAAAGAAGAGCAAAATACTGAAGGAGAACAAAATGCTGAGGAAGAAAGTAAGGCCAGCGAAGATGCTCAGGCAGGTGGCTCTGGCACCCAAAATATGGAAATAGACTCGTCTCAGGTGGCACAGACCCCACCCATAGAGGCAGAAGTCCATTTAAGAGACCTCCTGATTATCCCTTTCACCCCATTCGAAGATCATACTATGTCCCGATGGGACAAATTTGTGGACTATAAGAAGAGGAAGGCTGTGGTCCTGAATTCGGAAGAGAGAAAAAGGAGACTTTTTCAGGCAGACATTGTCACTCAGCAAGAAACCACAGTCATGCAGAATACAAACAAGGCTCCCATAGCCATGGCATCCGCCGCTGTGTCGGCAGCAAAAGCAACAGAAGATAATGTGATCAACATGGTCAAAGATTTTGAGTCAACGAAGAGGAGAGATCACATGATGCAACATACTGTGGCCAATGAACAGGCTTATAGGGATCTAGTAGTAAACAAATATAATCGCCTGTCTGCTGATCATAAGGAGTTGTCGGATAAGTATCGACATTTGGAAGAAGAAAAGGAGCACCTGGCAATCCAGATGATGGTTCTAGAAGCGGAAAAGAATGATTCTAAAGCTAGAGTCTTTCACCTAGAAGTAGATAAGTAGGCAATGGTTCAGCAGTTAGAGCAAGTAGAAAGCAAAGCGATAGATATGTCTCCCTTTCATGAATAGTCTTGTGACATCTTAAATCAAATGCACGCCACACAAGAACTGATAACTGAGGAGGTGTGTAGGCTCAAGACCATGATGGTTTGGTTGAAAGAAGTCAATGCAGAAGCCATTAGGCTTAAAGGAAAATACACTCGGGTTAAAACAAACATCCTGAGCTAGATGGAATGGAGAGAAGGGAAGGTTGATTTCCCTAAACATCTCCCGTTCAAATCTGTAGATGATTTTAAGGAAGATGTATCCCTTATGGAGTTTTGTAGGAATTGTGGAATCAAGCTGATGGCTAAGATCCAGGGAATAATTGAGAAAGGTAACAGCCTGTATCAAAAGATCCATGAAGTGCATGGAAAATGCAAGCTGATTTTTCCCCAGTCCCTCGATGAATTTCCAAGAAAAGAGCAGCGTTTGTCAGATTTGAAGGAAGAGCTGGGCATTCAAACAGAGTATGTAAATAAGATTGATGTGCTGGCCATCGATGATCTCCATGACTATATTGGGTTGTCGTCAGTATACAGTCATTTTCTTAAGGAGATCCACCAAGCATCAATTGTAGAAATTCATGGTATTGAAGCATAGCTTGGTAAGCATGTGACTTCACAGAAGATATTGCTCCCTTCACCAACAAATGTGGTTATCAGAGACACTGGTATATGGTTCAGTTATATTGCAGAAGAGGAAAAGAAAGCAGCAGCAGCAGTAGCAGCCAACGCAGGCACTTCATCCCCAGCAGAAGCGCCACCCCAAGGATGAACACGCTAGTCATAATGCGTTGTTCTTATTTTGATTTACTTTTCCCTGTGGTTAGAGTGTAGAGTCACTAGGACAGCTGTCCTTTTCTATTTTTGAAAAGAATTTCTATTATGAGAAAAGGGGCACGAATTGTTTATTTCTAGGAAAGGTCCTTAAAGGACAAGTGTAAAAAGCCAGGTGGCAGCTCAAGAGGCATTTTGTAAAAATATAAATAGAGGCTTAGGGAATAGTGTAGAGGACTTTTGGCAGGGAAAGGAATTTTCTCAAGCTTGTACGAACTATTTTGCACTTGCTTCCAGAAAGTGAATTTGCCTAATATGAGCCTGGAGAGGATGCATTTTGCTTGGGAATGTGTGTATGATGTATGTTGGATTTTTCTGGTGACATTTATATGTATTACAATAAAATATTTCTCTGCTGTTCGAATTATTTCTATGCAACGAATGATTTTGCTATTCTTTGTGCAATAATGTTTCTCCTATATGAGTAATAGACCGCTTTCACATGTATTAAAAGCTATCTTTTATATTCTTCATCTCTTGCTGTAGATGTATCTTCATGATTTAATGGTTATCTGTTGATCTTCAGATGCTTTTTTCAACACATTACTCATACTTATAGTTTTGCTCATTGCAGGGATAGATTAGATTTATTTCAGTTTTAGACACAGATTTGTTTCCAGTTCTGCATTTAGATTAAGTTAGCTTAGGCACTTGCATATCATCTTAACCATAAAATAAAAAAGAACGGTGAATCAGGCCATAACCGGTGTAAGAGAAAGAAAATCTAATGGTAGCCAGAACCGCTAACCAAACGGATTCCCCATACCAAACGGTGGACAATCTAATTGGGATAGTCTATTGGGGAGGATCCCTTTCTACTTGATGCGGCGATCTTCGGGGCATCAACAAGATTGTAACCATCCGTATCTGTTTCAAATTCATATCCCATCTCTCTCGCCACCTTCTCTAACAATTCCAATCCTCCACAACCCTAAGTTATTTCTTATGCTCATATCTTTTCCCTATGCTCAGACTCAAATGTATGGTACAGAGACAATGACTGCTAATGAAATGGACCACGACGGAATTGGTGTTGAATCGTGAAGCTCTTGGACCAATTATTAAGGCACTGTCCAAGCGCGAGAGATCACGATATATTCCGTATATCCAAGCCATGATGAAAGAGATGGTAGAGTCATCAATTGTATAGGTTTGAGGTTAAAATCGTAATGTGAAAACAATTTGACTAGATCTGTACACTCTACATGCTTAGAAAATTTGTACATTCATATATATATATATATATGAGATGCATGTTTTATTAATTACCATGAAGGGTCTTTATTAAATTAAACTATTCCGTGTTTGCAGGTGCCATGGTGCGAATAACATGTAGAATGTGTTGAACTTTGGTTGTCATTGATATTAACTAATTTCAAAGAGGATTTAGCATTCCTATGCCAGTTTGAAGAAATATATCGAATCCAATTTGAATAAATACATAAGAAGTATATCCATAAGTAGATCAAGTATATCTAGTTTAAAGAAGTACATAAGGAATACATATAGTACATGCGTAAGTCCTATGTCCACATAGTCATGCAATCACAAGGCTAAGTCAAAAGAGATGGTTGGACAAGGTTCGGGAGTGTGCAATAGACTTGAAGGCAAGAATCAATTGAACATGTAAGAAAGTCCTGAAAGTGAGCAAGACCCACCAATTGGAAGAATCATTCAAGCGCCTGTTGAAGAGCGCAAGAATACCATAAGAAAGTAGTTGTTGCAGAAGACAAGTGTCCAAGTCCGACAAGCGATGGTACATCAAGGGTGCAAGATCACACTGCAAGGGTGCAAGTCCCACTAGGAAAGGGACCAATTATGCGCAAGATCCACAAGAGATGACACCTCACTGGCACATAACAAGACAAGTGGTGGAAGCATGAAGAAAGGAAGGGACGCCATGGCCAACTTGTGGACATCACCATTCGTGCAGAACACGTATAAATATGAAGCTGAGTTTAAGAATGGAAAAAAATGTTGTGAGAAGAAAGCTGGAAGATATAGATTTATCAAGATTCTAATTCTGAGGGCATCAAGGGCTCATGGAACTAGAACAACATGATCTAGCAGAGAGCTGAGTGTGCAAAAGAAGAGGAATGGAATTGATGGTGGTGCGCAGGATGATGCAATTTTATCTGTGACAGTTGTTCAAAGGAAGAAAGGTAGAAGTACAGAGGATGCACAAGTGCTCAAGACCAGAATGACAATATCACAGACAGCACACAGATAGTCACAGATGATCTAAGAAAAGAGCGTAAAGACAAACTTGAAGTATATCCTGTAATGCGTGAGGTAAAGAAGTCTATCTAATGCACAAAGATAGAGTTGCAACATAGTAAAGGATGCACATTATGATAAGGATGACTTGAGACAAGTGCATTGAACAGAAAGGTTGAATCATACACAAAAGGTTGTAGATTATCAAGATTGAACTTTGGTTGTCATTGATATCAACTAATTTCAAATAGGATTTAGCATTCTTGTGTCAGTTTGAAGAAATATATCGAATCCGGTTTGAATAAATACATAAGAAGTATATCCATAAGTACATCAAGTATATCTAGTTTAAAGAAGTACATAAGGAATACATATAGTACATGCGCAAGTCCTATGTCCACCTAGTCATGCAATCACAAGGCTAAGTCAAAAGAGATGGTTGGATAAGGTTCGGTAGTGTGCAATAGACTTGAAGGCAAGAATCAATTGAACATGTAAGAAAGTCCTGAAAGTGAGCAAGACTCACCAATTGGAAGAATCATTCAAGCGCCTGTTGAAGCATGCAAGAATACCATAAGAAAGTAGTTATTGCAGAAGACAAGTGTCCAAGTCCCACAAGCGATGGTACATCAAGGGTGCAAGATCACACTGCAAGGGTGCAAGTCCCACTAGGAAAGCAACCAATTATGCGCAAGACCCACAAGATATGACACCTCACTAGCGCAGAACAAGACAAGTGGCGGAAGCGTGAAGCAAGTAGAAGTGTGAAGCAAGAAAGAAGGGACGCCTTGGCCAACTTGTGGACATCACCATTCGCGCAGAACACGTCATCCCTTTCCCTATAGCTACTAACTGTGTGATCAAGATCCAATATATAACTCTATTGGGTTGTTCTTGAAGGAAAAATATGAATTGGACTCCTTCTACACACGTCAAAGAGTGTTGGAGAGATGAAGAGTCTCAAGGGATTATTGAGGAGATAAGGGAAATATCTTCTTTGTGTTGTGTGGGGAAACATAAGGGACTACCATGGTTGGGCTAGTTGGATGGTTTCCTAGAAAGTTATGTGGTGAAAATTTGGTTGAGTCTGAGGGTAATTGGGATGAGTAAGTGACATGAGAGGGTCCTTACTTTGGTGGTAACATGGCCTAGATTGAGGATGGGATCCATAGTTGATTCCTATGGTTGGATGAAAAATACTCCATAGTAATTAGTTTGGTGGACTTGTATCCATTTATAGATAAGTATTCATATCTATATTCATTAGAATTCTTTTTTCTTTTTTTCTATTTGCATATGATGTGCGGTGTCTTAAATTAATGGACAATGTATGAATTCAAAATATGCATTGTTATTCCGCTACTATATTGTTTATGTATTGTTTATTACACCATAAGGCGTCTTTATTTCAATACTAGGTGGGAAGTTCCACCTTTTAATTGGTTTTTTAATTCTACGAACAAGATTTATCAAAATCTGAATATTCTTAGTCGCGTGTAGAAAAAAATGGTTAATATTAAGTTGGTTATCACCCGAGCTTGTTATTTTCAATTACATCTCATTTAATAATTTGATTAAGAGTTTTTTAAAATGTTAATTGAACATATTCAACATCCACCATAAGGAGGAGATCAGCCATATATAAGGAAGAGCTCGCAATTGCTATTTTAGAAGGTGAAAAGGGCACTTATAACGAATGAGAGATTTGTTGTTGCAGCAACATCCCTCCCCAAAATTTTGTAGATATTGGGGCCCCTCCTTCTTATTTTCCTAAGAAAGTCTGGTTAAAAGAATTAAGCCTCCTTTGGAAAACTTTTGAACTTAGTTTTGTTTCAAGTGGGGAATCTGTTTTAAAATTGAAATATTTTCTTCTAAGTAAAAACTCAGAATTCTTTCCTGAAACTGCAGAAGAACTCAAAGTTCTCTCCCGAAATGGCGAAAGAACTCAAGATGTTCGCCCGCATTTATATAAAGACTTAACTTTTCTTTGAACTTTGGAAAAACTCAAAGTTCTCTCCCGAAACGGCAGAAGCACACAAAAATTTTCGCCGCAACGGGCGCCCTCTTACCAAGTTCCCAGGCCATCCCCTTTGCCGAAAAGACTTACCAAACTCCTTCGTCATTTTCGGAAGAACTTACCGAGTCTTTCCCCAACGGCGGAATGACTCAAGAAACTCCACTGCAATAAACTTTTGGGAGAATCATTTTCGGAAGAATTCGCAAAGTCCTCCCGAAACGTCGGGACAACTCACGAACTTGCGTTGCAAACGTTTTTTAGCTCGATGGTTTCGGAAGAACTCGTCAAACCTTTCCGCAAAAGCGGAGCGTCTTCCCTTTCCTTCCTGTAGCAAGCAGCCGCGCCCAAACTCATAAAGTCCGTCCGCGCTTCGGAAGAAACTCAAAAAATCCATCTGCAACAGGGGACGAGACTCGCTTTTTCCTCCCGGTATTGACGGTTGCGCATAAATGCCGAAAGTTTGAAAAGACCTCGTCGTACGAGTAATCAACCTCGTTTTAATGTCGCCACCTACCCAATTAAATGCTCGCACATATTAAGTTTTATATAAGGGCGATGGGGTTTTATTGTCCCCGTTGATAGTTTTGGATTCGGAGAACGTCGTTTGAAGCTGCTCGAATCGTTTCGCTCCAGCTCAGCTCACTTACCGCCGAACCAATCCCGTTCTCACTGTTATTTCATTTCCAGGTAGGTGCTTGAACCATTAATCTTGTCTTATCTATACGTCGTGGCTTTCTCGGCCATTCTTTGTCCCATTACATGGCTTGTGGGAAGTTGTAGAAGACTATTCTTAAAACTTCAGCAGCTGTTGCAGCCCCATAAATTTCTCGCTGCTGATAGCTAGGAGTCATAACTATGCCAGTCATTCCCAGTTGGCCCTTTGTCCCTGAGTCGTTTGAGCTTGGTTAGTTCCACCGACCGCATTTCTATTGTGCTCTTACCCAGATATACTCAAGTCCAAGTTTTTACGACGGTTACATGACGCTTCTCAAATACTATCAAACAAGAAGCAGTATCAGTCATAGCTGGCTGGGATACTCAACCACTCACTTGTTTGGTTCAGATACTGATTATTGAAAAATGTTTTCTTTATATGTTGTCAGTTTCCTCATATGTTTTCTCAAACCAAGCTAGCCCACCATTCGCGCTTTATCCATTAGACGCACCTATAATTTAGGGAAGCTTATCTTCAGGAGTAAGGAAGGAAATAAGTTTTATGCGTCACCTTTTCGGAAACACCTCAAAATGTTCCTTCCTTCCTTTGCCTCCCTAGAACAGTCAGGTTTAATGACCATATTTGTTTCCTTGGATAATCTATGTTTGGTTTGCTTCCCCAGCATGTGGCTTTATAATTCGTTTATATTTATCATCAGCATGCTAAAACTGTCTTGCTCTATGTTACGCTCTCATAATATTTTACAATTTTATATTCATTCACATATGGTTGCTGACAGGGATAAGCCACGATGCCAAAAGGTGGTAGAAAGAAAGCTAAAATGGTGGAGCCAGAGCCAGTGCAACCAAGGACTGAAACTCTTTTTCAAGACACTAAGTGTACCACCGGCGTTCCTCCCGAGATCCGGTGGGGAGATGTTTACCGGATGATCAGGGACCAATATATCCCAGACGTGTTATTAGAAGAAGAACAAATCTATCTAAACATCAGGACTTCCGGCATAGCCAGAGCTTCTACTCGTCCTGAGTTGTTCCCGTGCTCTGAAGTGATCGGGTGGATATTGGAACATGCCAACACACAAACTAGAGTGTTGTAGGACAACAAGAGAGAGGCATTCGCTTCATTCCATCCAGCTTATATTGCGGTAGCCTACAAATTCTCACGTCCCCAGCAAGCACTAAACGATGAATGGTTGGGACAGATGAATAATCCCGAGATGGCTAAGAGACTATTAATCACAGGCAAGCAGCTAAGGAAGAGAGATAATGACGTTCAGAGCCTAAGACCTCCTTTTAGGTTAATCGCCCTGATGTTAAGCAGAATCTTTGGTATGCCCGAAGGCACTGTATATAGGATACAGTGGGCCCCCATAATCCACTTCATAGCATTCAAAGAAACTGTGTTTGATTGGGCTACCATCCTCTCAGATATTCTGGCATCCATTATGGCCGCAGCTAGAGAAGGTTTGGCATTAAAAAAGTCAGAGTTCTTCATGTCTTCATACCTCATTGATTGCATCTTGGCAAAGCTCCATTTCCCCAGGTTAGGTTGCTCATGGGATCAAGCCAACACCCCAGTATACACTGCCTATAAAATAATGTGGGCTCAAAATTACAGAGCCAACTATAAGCTCATCTGTGAAGAGTTCATCAAGCCTCTGTATGAGCAGATGTTCAATGAAGAGCCCAATTGCCTATTAGAGAATGCCATGGAAGTCCTAGAAAATTATGGTGATTTCTACTTCTCGAGAGAGGGTACTTATATCAGGATGTTTGGAGGCACCAAGCCACCATCATTTTACCAAAATATGCCACTAATTATGTGGTCCTGAAAGAATCAGTCAGGTAGGTTTTCCTTGATGGAATAGGAGGAGTTCTTGACAAGCAGCATAAAGCTTCCTTCCCTCCTTTGCCTTTCTGTACAGGAGCCTATAAATTCTCAGGAGTTGCAACAGCTGAAGAGTTCATTCTGGAGTTGAAAGCTTTTCACTTCGGTGACGTAATCTCCCATAGAAATGACAGGCGGAGCAAGGTTGCGGAGCATTGCAAGGAGGTATATGCTCATTTTGAGTATGCCCATTATTATGATGCCGAAGAAGAAGTGTTCAGAGGAATCAACAACATGACTAAATTGCAGATTTGTCGTCACGGCGTTGGAGCTAGCTCTAGCTCTACCCCAGGCCGAGAAGCTAGTCTGCAGAAAGAAAAGGAAGCAGGTGAGGCCCTGGCCCTTGAAGAGCGAAGATTGAAAGAAGAAGCTAGATTGCAGCAAGAAAAAGAAGAAGCTAGATTGCAGCAAGAAGAAGAGGAAGCTAGGTTATGAAGAGAAGAAGAGGAAGTAAGATTGCAGTAGGAGTGGGAGTTAAAAAATACGTTGGACGAGCTGCGCGATGATGCCCTAGGAGACGGCACTCTGCTGCCCTAGCCACGCTGCTGCTGCTTGGCTCTCGCGTTCGTAATGGCGGCGTTTGGGGGAGGGATTCCCCCTCCCACAGCCTCTGACGCCTTCAACCTGCTCCTTCGCCCCTCTGGCTCTAAACCAAAAGCCCCGACAGTTCCAAAATTCATCAAAAAGCTTGATTCCATCCCCGAAATCGATTTGCCTGGTGAAATCCCCATCAAAGTCGCCTTAGCCCTTGCTGATAGGGGACTAGTCGGACAGTTTATGGGGCTTTGGCCCTCAACCAAGACCACCGATGACTGGATTCAAAGGAACTGGCGTCCCCAACTAAAGAACAGTGTTACCTGCTACCCTGTTGGACGTGGCTTCTTCATCTTTGAGTTTATAGCCCAAGAAGACAGAGATCTGATATTCAGAAATGGCCCATACTTCATGGGTGCTCAAGGATTATACCTCAATAGATGGACGCCCGACTTCAATGTAGAAACAGATGTACCGACAGAAGTTCCAGTCTGGGTAAGGCTCCCCAACCTTCCTATTCACTGCTGGAACTCTCCCACTCTGGAAAAAATTGGAAACACATTAGGAAAATACATTGACAAAGCTGATAACAAGGGCCAATACTCATGTGCCAGAATATGTGTCGAGGTTGATCTTGAAGCAGGCCTCCCTGAAGCTATTAAACTCAAAATAGGAGAATGGACATACTACCAAAAGCTCGACTACGAACAGATCCCTTTCAAATGTCGCCAATGTCATGAACATGGTCATTTTCAAAGAAACTGCCCAAAAAATCAGGTCTCAGATGATGAAGCAGGATGGCAAAAAGTCAAGAAAGTCAAGGCAATCCCAAAGAACCCTGAAAAGAAAGTCATGAACATGCCAAATCAGCCTTCAAGTTCCAACAAACCCTCCTGCGAGTCCACAAAAGAAGATCCTGTCATAATCTCAAGCCCCAACGGCCATCCTGAGGCCATCCCCTCTGAGGAGATGCAACCTACAGCTATCGGTGTCCCTTGGACGGCTGAGCATGCCAACAGGGAGGACTCTGATGTCCTGAATGCAGATCTGCTAGAACCAGGTGAACTACCCTCTATTCGAGAAGGAAATGATAAACCAAGCTCGCCCAAGGAAGACAATGAAGATCCACAGCTGCAAGAGTCAGACCCTGAAGAAGACACCGAAGAAGAGACTTCTAGCGGTCCCCACTCCCTCCAGACCAAAACCCCAAGAGGAAGGAAATCCAAGAAGAAACAAAGGGAAGAAGCAACCTATCTGGAGGTCCTCGAAGGCTCTCAAAAAACCCTAAAAGGCATCATGAACACCCGCTCAAAAAAAGGTACAAATCAGGCCTTTAAAGAGGCCAAAACCTCACCCCAAATTCGTCAATGAAATACATCTCCTGGAATTGCAGAGGGCTTGGATCCACCCTGAAAGAAGAAGCAATGAGAGATCTAATCAGAATCCATAGGCCTGAGATTCTGCTTATCCAGGAAACTAAAATGGAGGAGATAAAGACCCTCCAAATCGGAAAAAGATTTTGGAAAAAAAGTACTGGGATTGGCAATAATTCTAGAGGTGCATCAGGCGGAATCGCCACCTTCCGGGACCCTCTCCTATATGATATTGAAGCTGAAGAGCGTGCTGAGCATTGGGTTTTCACAAAACTGGTCCACAAGCAATCTGGACACAAGGTATGTCTTTTTAATCTCTATGTCCCTGTTCTGCATGCGGAAAAAAAAGAATGCTGGAACACCCTTGGAACTTTTCTTCAATTACAGAATAGAGACAACATTATCATAGCTGGAGATCTGAATGTGACTCTGGCAACTAATGAAAAGAAAGGAGGAAATCCGGTTAGAGATCCATCTAGAGAATGGGTAGAAGACATCATCGCTGGTTGGGATCTGCTTGACATCAAACCCATCAATGGCACCTTTACTTGGACAAATAAAAGAATTGGGTCGGGCCATGTAGAAGCAAGGCTTGACCGTTTCCTCGTCCACTCCTCCTTCCTCGACCTGAATCTTCTAGCCTCCTCCAAAATTCTCCCTCACTACACCTCTGACCATAGACCGATTCTGCTTGAGCTAACCTCGGATCCAAATCTTGGCCCTCTCCCCTTTCGGTTCAGCCCACTTTGGATCCACCATGATGAATTTCTCCAAACTGTTGCAGACTCGTGGAATTCCCACCTAACGGGCTCACCCTCCTTTGTCTGGGAATCCAAGCTTAAACGAATCAAACTTGCCCTTAAAGCCTGGGCCAAAAATCTTCCCTCTCCTGCCTCCAACAGGGAATTCGCCCAAGCTGAACTTGAATCGCACCAAGCTTTATCTGGCTCCTCCCCTGCGTCTGTCTGGACCCACTCCAAGGAAGAAACCTTGCAAAAGAACTTCTTCTCTGCTTGTAGGGTTGAAGAAGAATACTACCGTCAAAAGTCCCGTAACCTCTGGCTCCTTAGTGGAGACAAAAATACCAAGTTCTTTCATAAACAAGCTGAAGCCAGGAAAAACTTTAAAGCTGTCTCTGAAATTCGGTATGAGGGAGAAGTGATCCAAGATGCAGAGAGAATCAAGAAGGCAGCTATTGAAACCTTCGCTGACCTGTTCACTGCCCCAATTGAAGAGCCCCTTGACCCCTCCTCCCATCCCTTTGATCTCATCCCCCAGATCATCAGTGAGGGAGAAAACCACTTCCTTTCAGCGCCTATCACAATGGATGAAGTTAAATCTGCCCTTGCTGCTATGAAACTTGACAGTGCGCCGGGCCCGGACGGCTTTACAACAAGATTCTTCATCTACTATTGGACAATTATCAAGTATGATCTTCTCAAAATGGTTAGGCACTCCCAGAACACCAACAAACTTGGAGGAAGCACGAATTCCTCCTTTCTGGCCCTGATCCCTAAAGAAAAAGGAGCCAACTCCTTCAACAGATTCAGGCCCATCTCCCTCTGTAACACGGGCTACAAACTCATCACTAAGATTATTGCCACCAGACTGAAAAAATTGCTCCCTCGGATCATCCCGGAGAACCAAGGAGGTTTCATCAAAGGCAGGAAAATTTTGGATAACATCATCCTCGTTCAAGAAGCTATCCACTCAAGCAACCAACGAAAAGAGAAAGGCATGGTCATCAAGCTCGACTTAGCTAACGCCTTTGACCGAGTCAGGCATGATTTCCTGTTTGCTGTCATGGCTAAATTTGGATTCTCTTCCAACTTCATTAGCTGGATCAAAGGATGTGTGGGGGATCCTTGGATAGCCCCTCTGGTAAATGGAAGGCCAACTCGCTTCTTTAAAGCCTCCAGAGGATTAAGACAAGGATGCCCACTTTCTCCCCTTCTTTATGCCATCCAGGCTTCGGTCCTCAGCTTTCAGCTTAACTTCAGTCAAGACATCCACGTGCTGCCTGGGCTCAGAATTGTAAACAATGTTAGGGACATTAATCATGCCCAATTCGCTGATGACACCCTTCTTCTGGGAGGGGCCTCTGTCCACTCCTCAGAGCAATTCAAAAGAGAACTGGAAGTGTACAAAACAGTCTCGGGGAGCAAAATAAATCTCCACAAAAGCAAAGTCTTCAGCTGGAACTGTTCTGCCAGGGAACTAAGGGACATCAGCAGAACGTTGGGAATGAATTCAACCAAAGACTGGAATAACTTCATTTATATCGGAATCCCCATTTGTAAAAGCAGAATCACTTCAGCAGATTGGGATCCCATTGTGGACAAGATCAAAAGAAAAATCCAGAAGTGGGGGGCTAGCTGGCTCAATCTAGCAGGTAAAACTACTCTCATCAAATCAGTCCTCAATAGCATGCCAATATATCAATCTTCTATTCTGCTCGCTCCCTGCTCGGCAGTCAACAAGATTGAAGGTTTGTTAAGGAAATTCATTTGGGAAGGAGGGAAAGGGAATGAGAATAAACTTCATCTTGTCAGCTGGGAAAAGATCAAAAAACCTCGGAAAGAAGGTGGCCTTCAGATAAGAAGTTTAACAACTCAAAATCTTGCTCTTGGAGCCAAATTACTCTGGCACATGGTCTCTGGGAAAACCAGCTGGAGCAAAGAAGCCCTCCGAAGGAAATATTTCCCTGGTCCAAGGAAGAGATGTCTGGACCAGCAACCCCCTCCTAGAAAGGGCTCGCCTATCCACAAGTTATGCATTAAAGCCTTGCCATCTTTCCAGAATAAGCTGTATTGGATCCCTGGAAATGGCAGCTCTATCAATCTCTGGGATGACTCCATTCTGGAGAGCCCTCCTCTAGGCTCTAGCTCGCATATTAGCAACATTAAAACTTGGCTAATTGGAAAAGGATCCACCACATTAATGGACATTTCTGTCTGGGAGAATGAGATCTGGAAAGGCTGGGACTTAGGCCACGTTCCCCCTGATCTCAAAGATGAAGCAGCTGCTCTTTTGGACCTCCTCCAAGGTAAATCCCCTTCCAAGCTGGGCTCTAGAGATAGAAGGGGTTGGGGTTCCTCAGGTGTGTACTCTGCTACGGAAGGCTACAAGGAACTCCAGAACATCCCCTATGCCGCCCCTAATCCTGCTGGTTGGACTTTTATTTGGTCCAAACCTTTTATCCCGAAAATTGACATCTTCTGCTGGTCCTTAGCCCATAAGAGTATTCTCACCGGTGATAACCTCAGAAGAAAAGGAATGGCTGGGCCAACCCGTTGTCCCCTCTGCAAAAACAGTGATGAAACTATGGACCACATAATGTTGGAGTGTCCCTATGCTAAAGAGACTTGGATCCATGCCTTGAGCCTTAACAACGCCCTTAACCTGCCCCTCTTATTTAAGCTCCTCTTCCTCACCTGGAACTCTCTGTCACCCTTCAATCTGAGCAACAAGGCCCTGCTTCAAACTACTTGGGGGTGGACTCCAAAAGCCATATGCTGGAAACTGTGGATTGAAAGAAACAACAGAATCTTCCGCAGTAAAGAAGCCCCTCCCTGGAGAACAGCAGTAAAGGCTAGGGCAATCCTTGGTGAAGTCATGGACTGCCACTCCTTTAACAATGTCTCCCCTCTACTGCAAGAGGAGCTCAATTGGTTAAGCAAGCTAACTACCAATCTGCCTTCCCAACCCTCCATCGAAGTCCCCCAAACTTGGGAAATTAGGAAGGAGGAAGCAGATTTCAATCGCTGGGTAGCATCCCTGAATGAACCTTGTCTGTTTTTCGATGGGGCTTCAAAAGGAAATCCAGGCCCTTCCGGTGCCGGAGGTATTATCAAGTCAGAAAGAGGGACTATCAGCATAAATTACTCCTGGGGACTTGGAATTGGAACTAATAACATTGCTGAATTCTGCAGTCTTTGGCAAGGTTTACAAATCGCTCGTAATCACGGCATTCGTCACCTAACAGTCCTGGGAGACTCCAGGATCCTTATCAAGGCTCTCCAAACCAAGAAGGCCCCTCCGAATGTCCATCTCCGCCATATTTTTCAAAAAATTCTCCAGGCAAGCAATCTATTCCATAAAATAAGATATTTTCATGTGCTTCGTGCGCTCAATAATCATGCAGACGCGGAAGCTAACAAAGGGGTCGAAATGGATCATGGAAATCTTAATATCAACGGACTGTGTCAGTGATGTGACATTCCCTAGCAGAAGAAGATCCTGTATCTTCTCGCAGAGGGCTCGTGGGCTTCCCAAAATCACGTTTTTCATGAAATTGCAGAGATTCCCTGAATTCCAGCTCAGGAACCGGTCCTCGCGCCCTCGGGAGTCTCCTTGCTCACTCTTAAATGAACTCCTCCCTGTTCTCGCTCTCACTCCACTCTGCAAACAGAGAACGCTGGTAAAACTGTCGGCTCCAGGATTGCAGAAGATCCTTTCTCCAGATCCAGCTCATTTCGCAGTTCATCGCGCGTCCCTGACTGAGATGGATAGCTCCTCCAGCTCCGGCCTCACTGCCGATGAGCGCATCAGTGCCCTGGAAGAGGCACTCGGTCGTCTGCGGGGAAAATTTGACAGTCAGAAGGCGAAGATTGAGGCGCTCTCCAAGGCTGGGGAGCAAACATGGGACATCCTGAACAGAGACATCATGCAATTGAAGACCGATCTTACTGAACAAATGGAAGATTTCAAAGACGAGACTCGCACTGGATTCAAGGATGTGGCGAATACTCAGGGCAACTTTGGACATCGCATTGCAGCCTTGGAACCTCAAGTCTCAACCCTGAAAGATAAGCTGGAAAAATGAGGCTGTCTCTGCTGCATAATACGCCTCTCTTCCCTGTAATAGCTAAATAACTCTGGCATATGGGAGTAGGGAGCCCTGCCATATTTTGGGCGAATCTATGAGATCGCTGTTCTGCTAAAAAGAGGTGTATTGATGCTAGATCTACTATGTAATAGCTTTCGGTTGCTAAAATACCGGTTCTAATACAATACCAATATGTTCTTGTCAAAAAAAAGATTGCAGTAGGAGGCTGAAGAAGCAAGGCAGCAGAGGGAAGTAGAAGAAGCAAGATTGCAGCAAGAAGCTCAGGAACAAGAGCGGAGGGAAGAAATTGAGAATCAGCAGCAAGATGGGGAAGAGCAAGGAAGGCTTAATGCCAAAGAAGAGCAAAATACTGAAGGAGAACAAAATGCTGAGGAAGAAAGTAAGGCCAACGAAGATGCTCAGGCAGGTGGCTCTGGCACCCAAAACATGGAAATAGACTCGTCTCAGGTGGCACAGACCCCACCCATAGAGGCAGAAGTCCATTTAAGAGACCTCCTGATTATCCCTTTCACCCCATTCGAAGATCATACTATGTCCCGATGGGACAAATTTGTGGACTATAAGAAGAGGAAGGCTGTGGTCCTGAATTCGGAAGAGAGAAAAAAGAGACTTTTTCAGGCAGACATTGTCACTCAGCGAGAAACCACAGTCATGCAGAATACAAACAAGGCTCCCATAGCCATGGCATCCGCCGCTGTGTCGGCAGCAAAAGCAACAGAAGATAATGTGATCGACATGGTCAAAGATTTTGAGTCAACGAAGAGGATAGATCACATGATGCAACATACTGTGGCCAATGAACAGGCTTATAGGGATCTAGTAGTAAACAAATATAATCGCCTGTCCGCTGATCATAAGGAGTTGTCGGATAAGTATCGACATTTGGAAGAAGAAAAGGAGCACCTGGCAATCCAGATGATGGTTCTAGAAGCGGAAAAGAATGATTATAAAGCTAGAGTCTTTCACCTAGAAGTAGATAAGTAGGCAATGGTTCAGCAGTTAGAGCAAGTAGAAAGCAAAGCGATAGATATGTCTCCCTTTCATGAATAGTCTTGTGACATCTTAAATCAAATGCACGCCACACAAGAACTGATAACTGAGGAGGTGTGTAGGCTCAAGACCATGATGGTTTGGTTGAAAGAAGTCAATGCAGAAGCCATTAGGCTTAAAAAAAAATACACTCGGGTTAAAACAAACATCCTGAGCCAGATGGAATGGAGAGAAGGGAAGGTTGATTTCCCTAAACATCTCCCGTTCAAATCTGTAGATGATTTTAAGGAAGATGTATCCCTTATGGAGTTTTGTAGGAATTGTGGAATCAAGCTGATGGCTAAGATCCAGGGAATAATTGAGAAAGGTAACAGCCTGTATCAAAAGATCCATGAAGTGCATGGAAAATGCAAGCTGATTTTTCCCCAGTCCCTCGATGAATTTCCAAGAAAAGAGCAGCGTTTGTCAGATTTGAAGGAAGAGCTGGGCATTCAAACAGAGTATGTAAATAAGATTGATGTGCTGGCCATCGATGATCTCCATGACTATATTGGGTTGTCGTCAGTATACAGTCATTTTCTTAAGGAGATCCACCAAGCATCAATTGTAGAAATTCATGGTATTGAAGCATAGCTTGGTAAGCATGTGACTTCACAGAAGATATTGCTCCCTTCACCAACAAATGTGGTTATCAGAGACACTGGTATATGGTTCAGTTATATTGCAGAAGAGGAAAAGAAAGCAGCAGCAGCAGTAGCAGCCAACGCAGGCACTTCATCCCCAGCAGAAGCGCCACCCCAAGGATGAACACGCTAGTCATAATGCGTTGTTCTTATTTTGATTTACTTTTCCCTGTGGTTAGAGTGTAGAGTCACTAGGACAGCTGTCCTTTTCTATTTTTGAAAAGAATTTCTATTATGAGAAAAGGGCCACGAATTGTTTATTTCTAGGAAAGGTCCTTAAAGGACAAGTGTAAAAAGCCAGGTGGCAGCTCAAGAGGCATTTTGTAAAAATATAAATAGAGGCTTAGGGAATAGTGTAGAGGACTTTTGGCAGGGAAAGGAATTTTCTCAAGCTTGTACGAACTATTTTGCACTTGCTTCCAGAAAGTGAATTTGCCTAATATGAGCCTGGAGAGGATGCATTTTTCTTGGGAATGTGTGTATGATGTCTGTTGGATTTTTCTGGTGACATTTATATGTATTACAGTAAAATATTTCTCTGCTGTTCGAATTATTTCTATGCAATGAATGATTTTGCTATTCTTTTAGCAATAATGTTTCTCCTATATGAGTAATAGACCGCTTTCACATGTATTAAAAGCTATCTTTTATATTCTTCATCTCTTGCTGTAGATGTATCTTCATGATTTAATGGTTATCTGTTGATCTTCAGATGCTTTTTTCAACACATTACTCATACTTATAGTTTTGCTCATTGCAGGGATAGATTAGATTTATTTCAGTTTTAGACACAGATTTGTTTCCAGTTCTGCATTTAGATTAAGTTAGCTTAGGCACTTGCATATCATCTTAACCATAAAATAAAAAAGAACGGTGAATCGGGCCATAACCGGTGTAAGAGAAAGAAAATCTAATGGTAGCCAGAACCGCTAACCAAACGGATTCCCCATACCAAACGGTGGACAATCTAATTGGGATAGTCTATCGGGGAGGATCCCTTTCTACTTGATGCGGCGATCTTCGGGGCATCAACAAGATTGTAACCATCCGTATCTGTTTCAAATTCATATCCCATCTCTCTCGCCACCTTCTCTAACAATTCCAATCCTCCACAACCCTAAGTTATTTCTTATGCTCATATCTTTTCCCTATGCTCAGACTCAAATGTATGGTACAGAGACAATGACTGCTAATGAAATGGACCACGACGGAATTGGTGTTGAATCGTGAAGCTCTTGGACCAATTATTAAGGCACTGTCCAAGCGCGAGAGATCACGATATATTCCGTATATCCAAGCCATGGTGAAAGAGATGGTAGAGTCATCAATTGTATAGGTTTGAGGTTAAAATCGTAATGTGAAAACAATTTGACTAGATCTGTACACTCTACATGCTTAGAAAATTTGTACATTCATATATATATATATATATGAGATGCATGTTTTATTAATTACCATGAAGGGTCTTTATTAAATTAAACTATTCCGTGTTTGCAGGTGCCATGGTGCGAATAACATGTAGAATGTGTTGAACTTTGGTTGTCATTGATATCAACTAATTTCAAAGAGGATTTAGCATTCCTATGCCAGTTTGAAGAAATATATCGAATCCAATTTGAATAAATACATAAGAAGTATATCCATAAGTAGATCAAGTATATCTAGTTTAAAGAAGTACATAAGGAATACATATAGTACATGCGTAAGTCCTATGTCCACATAGTCATGCAATCACAAGGCTAAGTCAAAAGAGATGGTTGGACAAGGTTCGGGAGTGTGCAATAGACTTGAAGGAAAGAATCAATTGAACATGTAAGAAAGTCCTGAAAGTGAGCAAGACCCACCAATTGGAAGAATCATTCAAGCGCCTGTTGAAGAGCGCAAGAATACCATAAGAAAGTAGTTGTTGCAGAAGACAAGTGTCCAAGTCCGACAAGCGATGGTACATCAAGGGTGCAAGATCACACTGCAAGGGTGCAAGTCCCACTAGGAAAGGGACCAATTATGCGCAAGATCCACAAGAGATGACACCTCACTGGCACATAACAAGACAAGTGGTGGAAGCGTGAAGAAAGGAATGGACGCCATGGCCAACTTGTGGACATCACCATTCGTGCAGAACACGTATAAATATGAAGCTGAGTTTAAGAATGGAAAAAAATGTTGTGAGAAGAAAGCTGGAAGATATAGATTCATCAAGATTCTAATTCTGAGGGCATCAAGGGCTCATGGAACTAGAACAACATGATCTAGCAGAGAGCTGAGTGTGCAAAAGAAGAGGAATGGAATTGATGGTGGTGCGCAGGATGATGCAATTTTATCTGTGACAGTTGTTCAAAGGAAGAAAGGTAGAAGTACAGAGGATGCACAAGTGCTCAAGACCAGAATGACAATATCACAGACAGCACACAGATAGTCACAGATGATCTAAGAAAAGAGCGTAAAGACAAACTTGAAGTATATCCTGTAATGCGTGAGGTAAAGAAGTCTATCTAATGCACAAAGATAGAGTTGCAACATAGTAAAGGATGCACATTATGATAAGGATGACTTGAGACAAGTGCATTGAACAGAAAGGTTGAATCATACACAAAAGGTTGTAGATTATCAAGATTGAACTTTGGTTGTCATTGATATCAACTAATTTCAAATAGGATTTAGCATTCTTGTGTCAGTTTGAAGAAATATATCGAATCCGGTTTGAATAAATACATAAGAAGTATATCCATAAGTACATCAAGTATATCTAGTTTAAAGAAGTACATAAGGAATACATATAGTACATGCGCAAGTCCTATGTCCACCTAGTCATGCAATCACAAGGCTAAGTCAAAAGAGATGGTTGGATAAGGTTCGGTAGTGTGCAATAGACTTGAAGGCAAGAATCAATTGAACATGTAAGAAAGTCCTGAAAGTGAGCAAGACTCACCAATTGGAAGAATCATTCAAGCGCCTGTTGAAGCATGCAAGAATACCATAAGAAAGTAGTTATTGCAGAAGACAAGTGTCCAAGTCCCACAAGCGATGGTACATCAAGGGTGCAAGATCACACTGCAAGGGTGCAAGTCCCACTAGGAAAGCAACCAATTATGCGCAAGACCCACAAGATATGACACCTCACTAGCGCAGAACAAGACAAGTGGCGGAAGCGTGAAGCAAGTAGAAGTGTGAAGCAAGAAAGAAGGGACGCCTTGGCCAACTTGTGGACATCACCATTCGCGCAGAACACGTATACA
Source organism: Larix kaempferi (assembly GCA_027924585.1). Taxonomy (NCBI): domain Eukaryota; kingdom Viridiplantae; phylum Streptophyta; class Pinopsida; order Pinales; family Pinaceae; genus Larix; species Larix kaempferi. Next base: position 5,239,731 of record BSBM01000961.1, on the reverse strand, counting down.
TACGAAGCCGAGTTTAAGAATGGAAAACAATATTGGGAGCAAAAAGCTGGAAGATACATATTTATCAAGATTCTAATTCTCGGGGCATCAAGGGCTCATGGGACTAGAACAACATGATCTAGCAGAGATCTGAGTGCGCAAAAGCAGAGGAATGGAATTGATGATGGTGCGCAGGATGATGCAAGTTTATCTGTGACATTTGTGCAAAGGCAGAAAGGTAGAAGTACAGAGGATGCACAAGTGCTCAAGACCATAATGACAATATCGCAGACAACACACAGACAGTCACAAATGATCTAAGAAAAGAGCGTAAATACAGACTTGAAGTATATTATGTAATGTGTGAGGTAAAGTAGTCTATCAGATGCGCAATGATAGAGTTGCAACACAGTAAAGGATGCACATTATGATAAGGATGATTTGAGACAAGTGCGTTGAACAGAAAGGCTGAATCATGCACAAAAGGTCGTATATTATCTAAATACTGTTGCACAAGGATAGAACGAAAGTATCACAGAAGGTGCGTAGGTGTGTGGGTTTATCTAATAACAAAGTAATATATTCTTCTTTCATATCAGGGAGACAAGACAGGGAAATGAGCAGGGGGTTGGTGCCTCCTTCCAGTTGAAGCTGGTGAATCAGGGATTCGGTTCTTCCTTCAGGTTGGTGCCTCTATAAAACCGGGAGGTCGTTTCCTCCTTCCAGTTGGTGCTGGAGAACTTAGGAAGTTGGTGCTTCCTCAAATGCAATCTATAAGAGAGCATTCTATGATTTTCTCCTGTTTGGGTTTCCACGTAAAAATCCGTGTTCTGTGTTTTACGCATATGATGTTGAATTTTTATACTCATGGTGAATGCATAATTTGAGATAAAGTTTAAATCAGATAAGAAGTTAAAAACTGTTCATAACTGTGCTAATACTAATTCGCCTCCCCTTTCAGTATTAAATAGATTCCAACAATTGGTATTAGAGCGGGTGTCTTCAGTAACAACTTAACATATGGAAGATAGAACCGTGTGCAGATATGGATAGCCAGGAAGTTCTCTCCACCAATAGAGCACCAAGATTTGATGGTACCAACTACACCTTCTAGAGGATTAGGATGGAAGTATATTTGCAATCCCTCAGAGCTGATGTCTGGCAGTCCATTGTGGATGGTTATAATGTACCAATAATCGCACCAATTGGTCCAATTGAGAAGAGACAGTATGAATGCAATGCAAGAGCCATAAATGAACTATTATGTGGGGTAACAATCCCATAAATTACTAAGGTCATGCATTGCACATCAGCTAAGGAGGTTTGGGATAAAATAAGAAATGTCTATGAATGCGATGAGAAAGTAAAGAAGGAAAAATTGCAAAATTACTGTGGATTATATGATTCCCTGAAAATGAAATATGAGGAAAATATTGCTTCTTACTACTTACGAGTTGATGAGTTATTTAATGCCATCAAGAGTCTTGGAGTTACTCTAGAAGAAGAATCAATAGTGTAGAAGATACTAAGAACTATTCCTCCAATATTTGACGCAAAGGTCTCTGTGTTAGAATATAGAGCTAATCTTGTAGGTCTGAAAAAGGATGAGCTTCAAGGGATCTTGACTATGTATGAGACGAGAACAAAGAAAGAAAATCCCATCAGAAAAGAAGTGGCCTTTAAAGCCACGGGAAAGGCTAAACATGAACATGAAAAGGACTCTTCTAATGAATTAGATGAAGAAGAATCAAACTTCATAAGAAATATGAAAAGTACATGGTAATTATAAGAATAAATTGCATTTCAAATGTTTTAGATGTGGAGGAATATGACACTTTTCCATACAGGGAAGATCGATATAGAGACAATGAGGAAGAATATAGTACCCATGATTGAAGGATGGTGCGCACTCAGGACAGACCCGAGAATAGGAAGAAAGTCCCAAAACAGAGGAAGAGTCTGTATACTAAGGAAGACAACAGTTTATCTGAAGTAAGTGATTACAATGATAAGCCAAAGGAGGTACTATTCATGGCATTTCTGGAATAAGAAAGCAGTGAAGAAAAGAAGAAGATTTGTTCGAAAGTCGAGAAGAATACACCAGTTGCACAAAGAAAAATAGGATCACTAGACAAGTATTTATTTAGTGGATCCTTCAATACACTTTCAAATCCCGTTGCAGTAATTAAATCTGACAGTCAATCTGAAGAAGAAGTTGCATAGGCTGATTAGGAAGGTGAACTGGTGAGTTCCCTAGATGAATTGAAGAAGTCAAGAAGAAAGAAAAAACACTTGTAGGACCAACTGTTAGAGTATGAAGAATAGGTCAAGCAAGCTAAGGTGTCTCAAGAATATTTTGAGAAACATGTCAATGAAAAAGTGATGAACTATGAAAAACAACTGAATTGCACAACAGACAAGATCAGAGTGCTAGAAGAAGAGAAATTGGCATTGAATACTTCTCTGGAGAAGTCAAAACAGACAATTAAGATGCTAACAAGTAAACTTGGATTGAAGGATAGAGATATTTATTGCTTAGAAGACAAGTTGGTCGAGATAAAGGGATAGAAACAAGTTCAAGATCACATCATGAGGGATACTCCTAATTGTGCACATTTAGGAAGTAACAAGGTTGGTCTTGAAGATGAAGTGAAGAATAACTTCAAAGGAAACACATCTATCCTGAATAAGATTCTGAATGATTAGAGATCACCAGTAGACAAGTCCGAACATGGCTATGAAAAAACAACTGAAGAGGTCTGCGACAGTAAGCAAGGTCCAAATCAAATGAAGTCATTTAGGTATGATAGTTCTTTCACTGATTACAATTCTTTTAATCACACTACCAGAAGAGGGATTAATACATTGAAGTCTGCAAGGTGCAGTTACATTGGTCATATTGCGAAGTATTGTCAAACTGTGAGATGCTATGCATGTGATGGCTTTGGACACAAGGCTATGTATTGTCGAAAGACAATTAACTGTCCAAATGGGAATGTTCTACCTAATCGCAATGCAAGGACCAAAATGGAAGACATCCATATGCAATATCAAAATGGAAGTGTGCACATGAAAACGTGGGTAAGGAAAAATTCTCTAAAATGCGTAGAAGAAGCTAACAACCCAAGTACATCTAAAGCAACAAGTAATTTCCACCCTTCTTGCTGATCTCTAAGATACTGAGTACGATCCTTGAATTCAACACAACAATCATCAAGAATTCAAGGAGTGTGTTAGTGAAGTAGTGTAGTTAGAGAATATTTGAAGTTAATTGTCGCATTTATGTTATGTTGCAAAAGGATATGCGCATATATTCAATTAGTGTCTATGATGTGTTGAAGTTAAATTGTCGCACAAGAATGCACATATATATATAACAGAATAAATAAAAATTCAAATGAGCGTTGTTGAAGAACAAACATGAGTCTGCGTAGATACATGAACGAAGATTGGTATTATATTCAAAATTTTGTCTTTATAAAATTACATAAGCTATCTATCGTAGAATACAAAGTTGAAGTACAACAGAGGCTACATGCCAAGGACAAAAGGCAATTGAAGTTCAAAACGACAAAGGAGGCCGTATCAAGCAAAATTCATAATTATAGGGGAAATTCAAAGGTGCAACTCATCCACGTCATTATTTGTTGGTTTTTGTGCGATTCAAAGATCAAGATCCATCGAAACTGGCTCATTGAATTCATAGGATGGCTACAGGGGATAAAGTTTCAGAGTTGCAGACGATGCATTAGCAGTAGACTACTCGATCCAAATTGAATTCAGCATATCAAAAATCCACTGTTGCTACTGCTCCAGGAAGTCCACTACTTGCTCAAACCAAACAATCCCTCAACATTGCTATGGTTTACTTGCGACCGAGTGTACCAATGATTAAAATCAAACTCCTTCATTTGGCGTTGCCAAATTCCCATGTCCACTCTCAGTCGAGTGAACTCTACTTGTTGCGACTAAACAACCAGAGGAACACTATCAAGTGAGTCATTAAACCATTAGAAGAAGGAAGACATGATGAGAGATAATGGGAATCACAGAGGCATCAAGACACATAACATAGACAATGAAGGAACAAGGGTGATGAACTAGGCAATTCACATCTCTCTTATAGAACCATAAGGTGGTTCATCGCGTGCACAAAAATTAAGTTGAAGAGACTTGGATTTAATGACATTCATATCCACGTGATTCGAATCCAATTATGGAGACGTCAAAAGTAATTGCATGATTTAATGAATTTGGGAAAGAGGACAAAAAGCAGAAATCTAATAATTCATTGTTCCATATGAATGAAATGATGTTTCCCAAAAGGCTCAAGTATGAATGTGGCACGTCAAATTTTCCACATGAATTGTTTGTGACATCACTTTATTTCCAAGCTGGCTGACAGATGGAAATGTGAGCAAAATATTTGGTTGTCGTGGCAAGATATGCAATGTCAGAAAAGGTAACGATGTTTGGTCACAGTGCAGTAAATGCAACGAAAGGAACAATTAGATGCTAGAATAATTCGACAGAGAAATCAGTGAAAAACCAGAAGCAGATGGAATTTTTCACTGCGTAGTAAACACGACAGAAGATGGTATGAAAGCTTGAAGATGTATGGTTGATATGATAGGAACAAAAGATAGAAGGATAATAGCAATTGCACAGGGAGAGCATATCTGAGATGGCTATGGAAACAACAGTGAATATACATATTGCAACATGAATCATATCTGTGCAACGACCCCTATTAAATAAAAGAAATGATGAAGCATGAAGACAGGGGGGAAATTAAAAAAGAAGCAAATGTATGAAGACTAGGAAAAAATAAAAGGAAAACCTGCAATTGTGCAATAATGGCACCTCTTTTCCATTGATGTCAAACAGGGAGAATGATCATGAAGCATGTGATCAACATATAGATGAAAAGCAGTTGAGAAAGAGCATGAATCATGTGATCCAAGACAAAAGTAAGTGACACATGAAAGAGCATTGAAAACATGATGTGCAGATGAGAAAAGGATCAAACTAACAAGAACACATGAGGAGTACATATAGGGGGAGTACTGTGACAAGCATAGATGAAGTGCACAACTTCATGAGATGATTATGGATAGCTTCATGAGGTGCTGACATCAATGCCAAAGGGAGAGATTGTTGAACTTTGGTTGTCATTGATGTCAACTAATGCCAAAGAGGATTCAGTATCCCTGTGCTAGTTTGAAGAAATATATGGAATCTAGTTTGAAGAAATACATAAGAATTATATCCATAAGTACATCAAGTATATCCAGCTTGAAGAAGTACATAAGGAATACATATGGTACATGTGAAATTCCTATGTCCACCTAGCCATGCAATCACAAGGCTATGCCAAAACAGATGGTCGGAAAAGGGTCGAGAGTGCGCAAGAGACTTGAAGACAAGAAGTGGTTGAACATGGAAGTAAGTCTCGAAAGTGCACAAGACTCACTAATCAGAATAACCATTCAAGCTGTTGAAGCATGCAAGAATACCAAAAGAAAGTAGTGGTTGCATAAGACAAGTACACAAGTCCCACAAGCAATGGTACATCAAGGGCGCAAGACCACGCAACAAGGGTGCAAGTCCCACTAGGAAAGGGACCAAGTATGCACAAGATCCATAGGAGATGACACCTCACTAGCGTAGAAAAAGACAAGTGGTGGAAGCATGAAGCAAGCAAAACCATGAAGCAAGGAAGAAGGGATGCCATGACCAACTTATGGACATCACCATTCACGCAGAACAAGTATAAATAAGAAGCCACGTTTGAGAATGGAAAAAAAATCTTGTGAGCAGAAAGCTAGAAGATACAGATTTATTGAAGCTTCTAATTCTCATGGCATTAAGGGCTCGTAGACCTAGAACAACATGATCTAGCAGAGAGATGAGTGTGCACAATATGAGGAATGGAATTGTTGATGGTGTGCAAGATGATGCAAGTTTATTTGTGACATGTGCACAAAGACAGAAAGGAAAAACTACAGAGGATGCACAAGTACTCAAGACCAAAATGACAACATCGCATACATCACACAGACAATCACAAATGATCTAAGACAAGAGAGAAAAGACAGACTTGAAGTATATCCTATAATGTGTGAGGTAAAGAAGTCTATCAGATGCGCAAAGACAAATTTGCAACACAATAAAGGATGCAAATTATGATAAGGATGATCTGAGACACGTGCGTTGAACACAAAAGCTGAATCATGCACAAAAAGTCACAGATTATCTAATGACTATTGCATCAAGACAAAACGAAAGTATCACAGAAGGTGCGCAGATATATCTGATACTGATGAGCAAAATGAGAACAACAACTCATCAGAATATGCGAAGCATCACTTGAAGTTACAGATGCACAGAAACATAACAACATATTGTCCTTGAGCGTAGAATGCTAAATATGATGAAACAATACCCAATTTGTGAAGTGTGAAATCAATTGTGATGTTGTGAAGTGATAAGTCAAGTGCGAATTTGAAGTATGCAATACAATGATAACAAGATTACAACATACAGAAGGTGCACACATCAGAACTAACAACAAATTATTAGAAGAGCGCATAGATTAGAAGAACAACAAAGTAATATCTTCTTCTTTCATATTAGAGCGGCAAGACGGGTCAAGGAGCAGGGAGTCGATCCCTCCTTCCAGCTGAAGCTGGTAAATTAGGGAGTCGGTGCTTCCTCCATGTCAGTGCCTGTAAAACCAAGGAGTCAATGCCTCCTTCCAGTTGGTGCTTCCTCGAATGTAATTTTTTTATTATAAGAGAGCATTCCGTGGTTTTCTCCCATTTGGGTTTCTATGTAAAAATATGTGTGTTTTGTGTTTTGCACATATGATGTTGAATGTTTATACTTATGGTGAATGCATAATTTGAGTTAAAGTTTAAATCAGATAAGAAGTTAAAAATTGTTCATAGTTGTGCTAATACTGATTCACTCCCCCTCTCAGTATTAAATAGATTCCAACAGAATACCGTCCATAATGATGGTGTTTTTCAGTTTGATAGATAGACTTGGAATGGACGAGTATCTACACGCTTAGCAAAATTGTGTGTATGTGTGTCCATATATATATATATATATATATATATATATATATATATATGAGATGCATGTTTTATTAATTAAATTAAACGATTCGATGTTTGCAGGTGCTAATAAGATGTAGAATGTCGCCCATAATGGTGATATTTTTCAGTTTGGTACATAGACTTGGAATGGATGAGTATTTTAAGTGTCTTAACTGTTTTTTTAAGGTTTTGATTATGATTATCAGAATCACCTTGAGTGCAATTGTTTCAATTCAATTAATTATGGTTGTGTTTTATCGAACATATTATTTATTTAATAATATGGTTGGAAATTGGAATTATTTAATAATATTATTGTTAGGAACCTGTGTCAACCCTTCTCTTTACTTTGTTAGTATATTGTTGTTGGATGCATATGATTTGTAAGTCATCCCGTAGTATTATATGTTCCATGGTATTGATCCATAGTATTGGACACATATGCTTCGTAAGTCATCCTATAGTGTTATATGTTCCATGGTATTGATCCATAGTATTGGAGCATAAACTTAGTATATAAGTACATGTTGAGGCCAATGAAGGCATCCACGAGTTATTTGTATTGAGCTTGCTCAAAGGAGGTTTCCCCCTCGAAGTGGCCCGTGATCAATAAATCTCTTCCGTGTTCTGCTATTTCGTTTATATCATGCATTTTCATCATTTAATTGTTGCAGGTTCCCCGCATCTGGTATCAGAGCACTTTCTTGGGCTCGTTGGGTGGAATATCTACCAATTTTTTTTCGCATCTGTATTGTTCCTTTCAATTGCAGGTTCGGATCTAGGAATAATCCCTATCCGCTTAACTGTGGGAAGTACTTGGGCATAGCCTTAAAACTCATTGTGAGGAGTACCACAGGAACCCCGAAGTAGCTGGCCCATTGAGAGGACTTGCAAGCGAAAAGGGAAACAACCCATACCTGATTGACTAGTTCCCACCCGTGAGGTAAACCAAGAGCTGTCATTTGTGGCAAAGCGATTATTAGTTTTACCTGAGCCATGGAATGAGTGGTACTTCCCCAATACACAAGTCGTTAGACAACATTGATGGACAAGTGAATCCCATGAACCTTTAGGAAGCCGCACATACCTGGGGTCCATAACTATTTCCAGCTGGTAAATTGCAGATTACATCTTTACATAACTATTGCAGATCAATCCTGAGTTGTTACAGATCCATTCCAGGAAAAAAGAAAAAAAGAAAAAAAAAGAGCCAAAATGGACAGATTTTTGCCAACTCCTTTTGCAACGATTTGGTCCTAGTGCTTTTGATGACTTCACAGGAGCACTCACTAAACTTCACCAAATTGGCACTGTGAGATAGTATCAAACAAAATTTGAGAAATTGGTCAATCACACAGAAGGATTGTCTGATGAATTCTACAAGAGTTGTTTTATCAGTGTTCTCAAGGATGCAATCCGATTAGAGGTCAAAATGTTCTGTCCCAACACAATGATGGAAGTCGTAGGGTTGGCTAAGTTGGCAGAAGACAAGATCACAGCCCAAAAACGCTCCAAATCCACTTTTTTTCCATTCAAAAATATGGTTTCCCAACGACCTCCCATCACGCCAGCTCCTCAACCAACTCCTATCAAGCATTTGTCTGAAGCATAGATGTAGGCACATAGAGAAAAATGGCTTTGTTATAATTGTGATGAGAAATTCACTCGAGGACATAGATGTGTTGAGCAAAAGCTCTATCTCTTGGTTGTGGATTCTCCGCCTGCCTCTGAACTTGGTGAAGAAGCTCCAGATACAATAGATGATGAGGTCGACATTCAATAGCCGCCTGTTGACCCTCCGTCTCAGGACGACCACCCAAAGATATATCTCCATGCTTTAGCCGGAGTCGCCACCCCCCAAATAATGCGTGTTAGAAGTTAATTCAAGAAGCTCCCTCTTACAATACTCATTGATTATAGTATCACTCATAACTTCATTGACCCTCGGATCTCCAAACAGATTGATTGTTTTGTCCATCCTTGCTCCAACTTTGAAGTCACGATTGCCAATGAGGGCACCATACCTTGCAAGGGGAAGTGTTGCAATGTGCGTATCTCTATGGGATATTATAACCCGCTCTCTGACATGTTTGCCTTAGCCTTAGGAGGATGTGATGTGGTTTTGGGTGCTCAATGGTTACGCACACTGGGCCCCATATTATGGGATTTTGCTGAACTTTGGATGCAGTTTTCAGTCAATGGGAAAAAACACACATTAATGAGCTTACAACCAGGGTCTCTCCGCATCATCAGTTCACATCGCATGGGAAATATCCTTAATAAGAATTCACATGGTGTCATCGCTCAACTCCATTCCATTCAAATGCACCCATCAACGGTCTCCACTACTCCTTTGGATCTACAACAAATTTTGGATAGATATGCAGGTGTCTTTGTTGAACCAATGGGATTTACACCTTCAAGATCCCTTTATGGTAAGAATTTGGCCGCCTCTACATATGAGAAGGAAATGATGGCTATTTTGCATGCAGTACAGAAGTGGCGGCCATACCTATTAGGGAATTATTAATGCATCAAGACTGATCACTAGAGTCTGAAATATTTCCTGGAACAACAAGTATCCTCCCCATCACAACAGAAATGGGTTAGCAAACTCATAGGATATGACTATGAGATCACTTACAAGAAGAGTAAGGACAATATGGTAGCGGATGCTCTTTCTCGCACATTTGATGACCAAGTTTCTCTTTCAGCTATTTCTATTCCTGTTCCAAATTGATTGCAATTTGTTCAACAGGGTTATGTCAATGACTCCTCATTATCTAAAATCATCCAAGGGTTGGCCAACAACCTCTTTGTTGTACCACATTACTCTTGGGATGGTGCTTCCTTGAGATATAAGGGTCATCTGGTGCTTCCCCAGAGCACAGATCTTCAACAGGATGTCTTCTATGAACTCCATGCTTCTCCATCAGCAGGGCACTCTGGGTTCCTCAAAACGTATGAGCGGGCACAACATAACTTCTTTTGGCAGGGAATGAAAATGACAATTCAACAGATGGTGGCTGAATGTGATACTTTCCAGCTCAACAAAGGTGAAATGACACTCCTTCTGGGATTGCTCGAAGCCTTTCCCATCCCTACAAGGATTTGGACAGATATTTCTATGGATTTCATTAAAGGGATACCTAAATCTGGAGGGAATACAATGATTTTGGTTGCGGTTGATCGCCTCTCCAAATATAGTCATTTTTGTGCCCTCAACCATCCCTATACAACCTCCTCAGTTGCACGAATTTTCCTAGACCAGATCTTCCATCTTCATGGAATCCCTTTTTCCATTGTCTTGGATGGCAATGCAACTTTCACCAGTCATTTTTGGACAGAACTATTTCGCCACATTGGCACCAAATTGAAGATGAGTTCAGGGTATGACCCACAAACAGATGGTCAGACTGAAATTATCAATAAATGTGTGGAAACTTATCTTCGTTAGTTCACCTCCGAACAACAACTTCGATGGGAAAAGTGGATCCCTCTTGCTGAATGGTGGTCCAATACCTCCTACCACACTGCATCTAAAATGACTCCATATGAATTAGTCTATGGTCAGGCACCGCCAATTCTTCTTCCATACACCCGCAATAGTTCACCAGTTTAGGCAGTTGACACGGTTATTCGAAACCGGGATCAAATTCTTCGCATTTTGCAGGACAATCTTCACATGGAAAGAAATCGAATGAAACAACAAGCTGATCAACACCGTTCTAAGCGCACTTTTCAAGCAGGTGATATGGTTTTTCTTCGTCTATAGCCTTACAAGAAATCCTCCCTGAAACTCAAAGGGTGTTATAAGCTCGCTCCAAAGTTCTATGGGCCCTATAAGGTTCTTCAGAAGATTGGGTCCGTTGCTTATAAATTGGAACTTCCTCCTTCTTCCCGCATTCATCTAGTATTTCATGTCTCTTGTCTGAAGAAAGTTCTTGGCATCAACATCAGAGGACAAACTATTTTACCAGAACTAGATAATGAAGGATCCATCCTTTTGGATCCAGAGGCCATCCTTAATAGGCACACTCGTCAGCTTCACTCTCGATCTATCATAGAGGTATTAATTCAGTGGCATGGAATGCAACCATAGGATGCTACATGGGAACCACTCCTTCAGATTCAACATCAATTTTTACATCTAAATCTTTGAGTACAAAGCTTTTTCGAAGGGGGAGGGGATGTTAGGAACCCGTGTCAACCCTTCTCTTTACTTTGTTAGTATATTTTTGTTGGATGCATATGATTTGTAATTCGTCCCATATTATTATATGTTCCATGGTATTGATCCATAGTTTGTATTAGCCCATAGTATTATATGTTCCATGGTATTGATCCATAGTATTGGACACATATGCTTTGTAAGTCATCCCATAGTATTATATGTTCCATGGTATTGATCCATAGTATTGACGCATAGACTTAGTATATAAGTACGTGTTGAGGACAATGAAGGCATCCACGAGTTATTTGTATTGAGCTTTCTCAAAAGAGGTTTCCCCCTTGAAGTGGCCCGCGATCAATAAATCTCTTCCGTGTTCTACTATTTCTGTTATATCATGCATTTTCATCATTTAATTGTTGCAGGTTCCTCACAATTATTTAAAAAGCATAGTTGTTGGAATTATCAAATGACGATGATGGTCTGTTTTGGTAGATGAATTTCTGGCATGTTCTAGATTTGCTTTCAGTGTTGAATTCCCTTAGTATGGTTTTGTCATAAACCAATTTTATAAAAAAAAAATTGGAAGCAATAATTTCATTTTTGACCTCTTGACATAGAGACATTGGATTGCATATTGGGGTTGGATTTTTTAGTGGAAGTATTGACACAGCTAATATAAACAATATTGTTGAGATAATTTATGCACCCGATAATGGTGAAAATGGGTAAATTATTTGTTAATTATTTCATCTAGGGTTTATCAAGCTCCCTTATTACTCTCCAAAGATAGCAATTAAATTTATCCTTGAACATGCAAGTGATTAGTATAATTGTCCGATCATAAATAGTTAATTACCGTTGGATTATCAAGCATGTACCTCAGAGAAATTTTGAGGTAATTAAATTTCTAAATAAGCATTACAGTGTGTATCAACCACATTTAAATGTGGTTGTGCTAGTTCCACTACTACTATATTGTTTGTTCATGTTTAGCTTAAAAGTTGGTTGATTTAAGAAATAATTTTGCATAAAATTTTCGCCCAATGACCAAGTAAAGCATCCGAGTACATGACAACTTGATTGTCTAGATTTTCCCCACGAAACTTTAGAGAAGAAAAACATACACTTTCAATTATTGAACTTGTTCCAATTCATTGGGTGGTGTTGCATGGTGCTTTGTTTAATATCTAGTACTTTAGCTAGTTATGTCACTTTAAAATATACAGTGAAGACTTAGTAAAGTAAGACTTCATAGTGGCTCAAAATCCCATTAGATATTTTCAATAGGAAAACTTATTGTGGTTAATACTTGTGGATAGTCTAACAACAAATGATGATGGTGATGATTATTTCTAGACTTTAGAGTTTAAAGTGATTATGTTACATGCTCTTTATCAAGTATCATTAAGGGATTTTGGAGGATTTCTTAAATCTATTATGTGAATTATAAGGTATCACTTATTATCGTCGCTAGTTAAACTCTTGCAATAAGATAGAATTGTCTTTCTATTATGATTGTAAGTTGAATATTTACATTTATCATTATCATGTAAAGATGAACTTGGATCGAAGAAGAGCATTTAGACCATCATAATTTTGGAAAGATCTAAACTTATATATCTAAAATGAGCATTAGTGGGTATAGTTAGGGTGGTGGGAAAGGAAAACGCTTTTAGCTTTGACCTATTGCATTTTGATTTCAATAATTTAATTAATGTGTTCTCTCATTCTGATTATATGTACTTATGTATTAGATAAGTATGAATATAAATTACAATGTAGAGATTATGAATATTATTGAAATAAATGTTAATTTTTTTATCTTAATTTTAATAGATATATTAAACTCTATTTATATTAAAATAATTAAAATTTTAAATAAATATAAATATATTTTCAGCACAAAGCTTTAATAAATACTTAATTTCACAAATACATTTACATTGCATAATTCACATAGATACTTCATTTTCATGTATTTACATCTAAAAGACAATTACTAATTTTAACTATACAATTTATTAACATATCTCTACATTCCCTCATAGATAATTTTATACATTTTATTAACATATCTCTACATTCCTTCGTGGATAATTTTAGTTATATGAAATACAATTCCTTAGATAAATACTTCATTTTCATGTAACAATTACTAATTTTAACTATACATTTTATTAACATATCTCTACATTCTCTCATGGATAATTTTATACATTTTATTAACATATCTCTACATTCCATGGTGGATAATTTTAGTTATATGAAATGCAATTCCCTGGATAATTTTAGTTATTTGAAATGCAATAAAAGAATAATAATATAAATATTTTTAAAATATATTTTCAAATCCTTTGACCTGAGCTAGATTCATTTGTTCAATGACTCAATCTGGTATAAGAAAAAGACTCATAAAATAATGTTGACCAAATCTGATATAAGAAAAAGAATAATAAAATATTCTTGCAGTAGGCAATTATGTTGGCCTTTTGTGAATGTAAAATTTTACAATTTTTCATTTTATTAGTGATTATAGCTATGAAAATACTTTCAAATTCGTTTTAGCTTTACTGATAATAAAAAAACAAAACCCATGGATACGTGCAATTAGTGTGAAAGCCGCAAATTTACGATTATATTTATTTAGATCGTGATTACAGCAATGTAGAGAGTTCGTTGGTGTAGAAATAGAATAAGCGCCCCTCGATAATGACGTCGGTCTGTGCTCGACGAAGACCAGCAGTGAGGTCTTCGTCCTATTAGCCCTAAATATCCGGTTTTCCCCACTTAACATTCACTATATTATTCATCCTTTCTTGGGTTACCCATTAGCAGTGTTGGAATTTCATTTCATCTATGCCTTTTCAACTAAGGTTTTTTTAAGTTATGAACTTTTATCTTTTCAGTCACACAATGTTTAAGAAAAAATAACTCTTCAACAAGGATATTTTATTAAAAAAATACTCTTCAATAATAATGTATTTGTTAAGATCACTGAGTGTACACTAGATGGTTAATAGATGTATTGTTAAGGCACTTCTTGTATTAAGTCATTGGTTCGAAACTCCTTAAGTACTAACTTAAAAAAGAAATCATTGTATTAAAAAATTTAATTTTCAATTAAAAAATATATTTTTGTTAAGGAGTTTAATTTCCAATTGAAAGATAAAAATAGACTCATTTAACCATGTTTTTTGTTGGCCATTGAATTAAAAGATATGTTTGTTTTTTTTTAACAAAAACTGTTAAGAAGCTTTTATAAAAAAAAGAAAAAGAGAAACAAAGGTTACAAAGTTATGAAGGCAGACTGATCCCAAGAGAGGATTACGTCCATGACTCCTTGTTCATCTTCAGCCAGTTTATACTTATCCTGATACTTTCCTATTCGATGGCGGGGATCCTTTGTTCTTCTAGAGTGTCCTCTTTTTTAGCTGGAGGAGATTCCTTATCTTGTGATGGTGCCTCTTCGGATAGATCTTCATTTCTACTTACTGTATAATGCTCGGAGTTTGCTCCAACCCACCAAGTAGATTTGCGATGAAACCTTTTGGATTTGGGGATCTGAGAGGCTTTTGGACAATCTTTGACAAGATGTCCAGTTGCAAAGCAAGATCTGCAACTGAACATCACATTTTCATAATCTAGCTTTTGCACCCACACATAATCATTACTGGTCAAATGGATCTCAGCAAGAAAGCCATTGCCGAAATCCATTTCCACACATATACGAGCAAAGGTAGTTTTTATGTAATCCTTTGTTTCTGGACTTCGTTCATAGAAGCATCCCAACGCACTGCCAATAGCTTCAAGCGAGGCAGAGTTCCAGAGATGCAAGGGCAAATTTGGAAGCCAAACCCAAACTGGAGCAGATGAGATCTGATCAGTGGTTTGGTCAAAAAGAGGGATCCAGGGTTTCATAAAGAGCCCCGCACTTCCCCAAAACCACGGACCTAAATCTAGAATGATCTGTTTTTCCTCACGAGAATCGAAATCCACAACAAAAAACCCCGCGCAAAGGGGTAAATAGAAATTTCCTCAGAAACAAGGGGTTTCCATGCCTCAGAAATCCACTTATGGAGATCGACCAGGCGAGGCCAAAACCCATTGAAGCGACAAACCATAGCTGACTCTACGAAATTCCTTGCTTCCACCAAAGATTCCTCTACCACCGCAATGGAGGGAGCTGGTATTTCCTGAACAATCAAGGGCGGGAGGCCGCCGACAGTCTTTCCCCCTTTGAATGAAACCGGGATCGAAGGAACTCCCCGGCTGGAGTCGAACACGAGTCGCGAGCTACTAAGAGATAGATGGCCACCATTCTCCTACGTGGAAATCCCAGGCTTACGGAGGTCCGCAGATGGAAGCCTCATGGGAAGAACTATCGTCTTCAGAACTAGTGCATGACCGTCCAGAACCCTAGCGCGAGCAGTTGACAGCTCTCAAAAAAATGTTTCACTGCACAAAGTTTTTTATTAAAAGATATGTTTTTATTAAGGAGTTTAATTTCCAATTAAAAGATAACAATAGACTCATTTACCCATGTCTCTAAATATCGAGTATGGAATAAAATAACCTACTATGAATGGATTCTCTAAACTGGCGTAAGGTACCTGACTAGTATCATCCAAGGATTTCCTAGTATGCTTTCACTAATTAATTCTCATTACCCTTTCACTCAGCAACAAGGCTCTAATAATTGAAGTAGACAGTCATAGCAAGCTCTAGTCAGTGCTACAAGACACAAACACCTCAAAAGTAACATGTGCCGGCATTATGCATCTCAAGTACAATAAGTGATAAACTTAGGAAACAAACAAAAGGTGGAACCTATAATCCTTCTGAGAAGTTAATGTCATGCCACATGTAATGCAACATACCGAAATTTTCAAGGTAAACATGTTGCATTAATGGTGTAATTGAAATTATGACATTATTCCAAAGGAGTTGAGTTAAAAGGCCAAATAAATATAATATGCCCTTTGTAGAGGCTATTCATTAAAAAAACACATTGCAATCGATATTGTTTTTTCAAGGTATGGACTCTTTTGGATTCCTCAACTGGTATTGTATGTGAAGTGAAGTTGTTTATATTATTCCTCAACTATATTTAGTAAATATTTCACGGAAGTGGAGTTGTCTATATGTATTATCCGTGATGCACTTTGATGAGAGTTTGATAAAATAAATTTCTTTTGTTTTGCTTCATTCATAACTAAAGCATTTAGTTTTCTAATATAAGTAATTCATTTTATTTTGATTTTATAAAAATAGAATAATGCAAACTTATATAATTCGACATAGTAATTTGAATATATAAAAATTCTTCTAGTGAAAAAAATTTTTGGGCATAAGTTTACTAATATAGAGCTAGTGATGTGATACATTTTTCCATTCAAATTGACAAACATGAGGTTCAATTTAATTCTCAACGTGTTTTTGTGGGGAAGGGTCAAAATTTGTACCAACCAGTTCATGGTTCCTTCTTTCTTCTTTGGGCCATTCACTTTCCCTTGGGTATAAATGGATAAGAAGAAACCACTTTCAACTTCAAACTTGTTTATAAGCTTTTTTGCCCATGAGTAAAATTAATCATTTCAACCAATGACTAATACTACAAGAATAATAAAATGTTACTAATTTTTAACATATATCAAATAAATCATTTTCAAAAAAATGTGAAGTGATACGTGAAAAACTTGTAGCAACAAGACCTATAAATTGTAACTTGGAAGTGTCCAAAGTGGGATTGAGAGACTCCCACAACAAAACCTTGTTTCCTTGCCTTTGTCTAATCACAAATGTTAACCCAACTCAATATCAAAATAACAAAAACAATTAAACACATAATAGTTTCATTAAAATTTGTTTTTAGATTGTTATCAAACTTATAGAAAATTTGAAAATAAAATCTTACGAAAATTAGTAGCTCCAAGTGTGTATCAGCGAGGAGAGCAGTTCCATAACCAAAAAGCAAGCATGTCTAAAATTCCATAGGTGATGCTTGGTAAATTTGGTAGCTGATAAATTGTTGATGCTTGGTTAATTCAATAACTGATAAATTGTTGATGTTTGGTTGGTGGATGGGTTAATTCCTTCATTAACATAGTTTAAAACCGATGAATTCTTCTAAAATGGTACCTACCTCTCTCTCTTGGAGTTGCACTTTCGGACTTGAAAATTGACTTATCCTCTGAAGGAAGGGCACAAAGGATAGATAAAAGCATTGAAAGGAAGGGAAAGACCCCATAGTGGGACAAGGCTAGCACAATATAAAAAAAGAAGAAGGAATGGAATGAAATCAAAACCATCCCCATTGAAAAAAACACTCACACACATACTTGTCAATCAAAAGGAAATATATCCGAACATCCACCTACTAAAAATTAATGACGATTTAAAAAAATAATTAACCATAAAAAATACGTCTTAGCAAATTGTTTCATCGTTGAAATTTTTAACCATATTTTAATGGATAAAATGACGATTCCAACCCTGGCCATCAGTATCATGTCAGCCATATTGTCGCACTGATATTGCTGTCGTGTCATGTCAGCCATTCAATGGGACTAGTATATCCGGTTTTCCCCACGTAACATTCACTATATTATACAGCAAAATTTTTACAAATTACTCTTACTGGAATGGGCTAAAATCTAGACCGTTTGCACTTTTGCCGGTAATTTTCACCAGAATCCGGTGAAGGGGAAATTGCTGAAACTGCGATTTGGGTTGCTTGAATTGCAATTTTGGTTGCAGAAATGGATTTAGCGACCTCGATTACCCCTGGGGCACCCCGATTATGCAATTCTAGCAACTCAAAACTGTCATTTAAACAATTTCAGCCAGATTTTCACCGAAAAAATCGTCGAATTCTTGGTGCAAATGGTCTAGAGTTCAGCCATATTTTCGCCTAAAAAATCGCCGGATTCTTGGTGCAAACGGTCTATAGTTTAAGCTTCTTGACGAAGACCAACAACGTGGTCGCATCGCCACACCGATATTTGTGCGTGTCATGACAGCCACAGGCATAAAGATGGACTAGTCCTAAATACCTGGTTTTCCTCATCTATGAGAACAATGTAGGTCCATCGTCCAAGTTGGTAGGCAGGAAACATCCAGTTTTCCTCATCTATTTTCGAGAGCCTACTCATCAATGACGTCGGTTTTCCAAATCGAAGGGCACCATATTCTTCATTAGAGGGTGAAGTTCGGTTTCTCGTTTGTCATATTGGTTTTTAAACTACTCTCCCTCTGTCTACTACTTCCAAAATTCATTGGGAAGATACCCTATATCTACACTCAAGACAAATGGTTGAAGGGGCAAAGGGCCATTAACATCTCAAAGTTGTCTTACTATAAAAAAAATCTATGGTCATGACATTAGTACTTTCTCTGTTTACCAACAAAAATATGAAGATGTAGTTTCATCTAACGACAAAGAGTAATCATGCACAGTGCATAGTAGTACAATCATATGGTTAATTTGGTAGCCTAGAAACTACTTAGCTGTATTTGGCTTCTTCATGAGCGGGGCAGTGAAACCTTCAAACATACTTATTTAAACATAATTTGCCTTCACATAAGGATTCATATTAACTAGAAATTTGTTTAAGAGTGAAATATGAAAGTTTTGGTGAAATAAAATATTTTAAGATGGGAACAAACTTGACTTCAAATACTATTTTTACTCCAAACATGATTGGATTCCTACTATCTTCACATATGATTCATATTTATCCAAACATAATTGGATTCATATGGTACTATTCATATTTATTCAAGCATTAATGTGACTTCACATATAGGTGAATTCATATCAACTTTGGACATAGATAACTTATTCAAACCCGAGTATTTTATTCAAAGTTATATACATTCTTATAAACTCCTCAATCCTCCAATATGAACTCACATGCTATAATATTGTCTACTCAAAAACCGAAAATTTAAATTAAATTTACAATATATACCTTTTTTTAGTAATTAATTTATGTTCTACTTTCTAATTAAATATTAATAAAAAATAAATTTCAATCTTAATTGAATAAATAAAACAACCACTCATCTTAAACCTTCATACTTACTTAGAAATTTGTTTATGAGTGAAATATGAAAGTTTTGGTGAAATAAAATATTTTAAGATGGGAATAAACTTAATTTCAAATACTATTTTTACTCCAAACATAATTGGATTCCTACTACTTTCACACACAATTTATATTTATCCAAACATAATTGGATTCCTACTAGCTTCACACACAATTTATATTTATCCAAACATAATTGTATTCACACGATTTATATGTATCCAAACATAATTGTATTCACACGGTACCTTGATATACTATTAGTATTTATTCAAACATTATTGTAACTTCGCATATAGGTGAATTCATATGAACTTTGGACATACTATTCGTATTTATTCAAACATTATGTGACTTCACATATACGTGAATTTATATCAACTTTGAACATACAAGACTTACTCAAACCTCCAGTATTTTATTCAAGATTATATAAACTCTTCAATCCCTTAATATGAACTCACATCCTATAATGGTTTCTACTTACAAACCCAAAATTTAAATTAAACATACAATATATACCTTTGTGTAATAGTTAATGTATGTTCTACTTTCTAATTAAATATCAATAAAAATTAAATTTCAATTTTAATTAAATAAATAAAATAACCACTAATCTCAAAGGTTCATATGTTATAAGGTTTCATTTAAGGTTACTCTTAAACAAAGTAATTCCTAGTGGAGAGGCAATAGTTTAAATGGTTTAAATGGTCGGGAATTATGTTTTGCACTCCTTTTACTTAAATTAAAATCAAATATTTTTACTTAAATTAAAATCAATTTTCTTACATGACACATTTTTTAGAAGAAAAAAAAGTAAAATAAAAGCATTAAAATTAAAATTAAAATGATTCATTTATTAACCTTTTCTTTTTATAATATTAAAATAATTACTCTTATATTATTTTAGATATATAATAATAACACATTTTATAACTTTTTTATTAAAATATATTGATTTTAGTATATATATTTTTTATTTGCTTCAGAAAACCATGATGTAGTTGGTAGTGGAAGCATAAACTAAACATAGATCAATAATAATCACACAAAGAACATGGATAGATTTTACGTGGTCAAACCCCTTTAAGGGGGAACATATTGCTCAACCAACAAGAGAGAGGGCTTGCAAGCACTTGCTCAATATTTTCCTTTAAGGCTTACATATTTAAACAATTATCCCCCAACTACTTGCAATAATTGCAAAACTGTTGAATCCCATTTTTGGTAAATAGTTTCAACAATATTGAACAACCTTCCTAATTTCTAGAACTATCATAGTGATCTTCAAGAGGGAATATAGGAAATTGTCTTATCCTCAAATGTGGAATAATTGGTTATCATATTCAACAATCTCCACCTTGACAACAATTTACCTGATACCTTGTCCTTGTTTCGTTCACCTCCTTTCTTGCAAAATATTTGATCAATATAATCACAAACTAAATCATTGCAACCACAGTAGGTGATACTCGTGCTTCTAAAAAATACTGAAGCACCCATTTCACTGCTTTTACCTCCATATGTCATGTGACCACTGACAACACCGACTGCATGTGAACAAGTTAATCTTGACCATTTCATTGCATAAATGAAATTATATGCAACAAATAGGAATCCTCTCTTAGTCCCCTCCCAACAAATAGGAATCCACCAAATTGCATAACAATGACTTCCACCAGTGCACCATTCTTCAATAGCAATCCAAAAAATATAACTTGGAGAGACACAATTGTTTCTATCTCAAACACCCGCAAACACAAATTTATTCTTCAATGCAATGTTCGATACTCTTCCATGCAACTTGACTGTGCCTCGAACCCCAATGCTTTTGATTCCACCTCAAATCCCAATGAAAGGATTATCTATAGAAAAATGAGGCTTCAGCTATGTCCATATGGCTCCTTTGTTATTCTTGAGTCCACATATCTACGAGCTTACTCTTTCTCTTCCTTAGATTACTTGCACAGGAATAACATTTACACATCCGCTTTAGCTTTCTCATGCTTGCTTAATCTCACACTAGGGTTTCTCCACCAGAATATGGATCGAGCTCTCTTATGTGGCTTCCAACAAGCTGTGTGTGGTTCTTCATGCATAGATGCTCCCTCCAAGCACACACACTCTACACACAACGCCTAGTGAAAACCCTCCACACACGCTTTGATACCAATTGTTGTTAGTAGAAGCATAAAATAGATAGAGATCAATAACAATCACACAAACAACACATAGATTTTACGTGGTAAAACCCCTTTAAGGGAAAACATCCATGGGACAATGGAAAAGGGCTGGTGCAAGGTAATGATACCCAATTAGGACATGTTAGTTGCAATGACATCTGGAAAAACGAAAATATTATCATTAAAATGAATTATTAGAGGTACCTACAAAAAAATTTCGGAATAGGTGTAAAAAGATGAAATGTAGAAAAACGGATGACCTTCCGGAATATATAACTTTTATTTATGGAAAAGTGGTATAACCACCCCAAAATGTCATTATTCGAATATTGGTATGTTATTTTTGTTCTCAAACATAATGCACATGTTTTTGTTGAGCCACCTGTTTGCTATGTAAATTTTCAATTTACAAGAAAACAAATATGTAGAGGTGTAGGAAACAGAAGAATCTTGTGCGGGGCTATTTTTCCAAAATTTTAAAAGTCAATTTTATATTTTTTTTTAAATTACCGAAGTCGGTGAAGCCCTAAAACGACATGGTAAAGTGTTGATCCACCATATCATGGTCTAAAAATAATCAAAATACTTTTTTTTTTTAGGTTGTAGGTATTTTCATGCTCTTGTGCAGGTTCTTTTCTGTTTTCGAAATAGGTAAGCCAATCAAAAGTTATAGGCCAAATAAACGACCTATGTTTTTTAAAAATT